>JAJAGP010000218.1:0-592532 GCA_025084515.1 Ancistrus triradiatus
TATTTACATCACATCATTCTGAGAAAATTACTAATTACTAAGTTACTAGATTACTAAACAACAGGTTTCACAGAGGCTCTTGCAGTTTATTTGTGCAGTCCTTTTCTTTCTCAAGATTTACGTCAGACTGGATTAAGTACAATGAGATTAGGTCTACCAAGCTCACTGACCTGTCCTGCAAAACAACACACTTCTCATGCCCTGCTTAAAAACCAATATGTCTGTGTGTTTCTTGGCAGTAACTGCACTGTTAGTATTTACTCAGTTCTGTTTTGTCTCTTGTTTCTGCGTGACAGGATGCTCCTGCAAAGAGGACAGCTTTGGAAGGTGAGTATATTGGAACTGTAGTGAGAAAACGAGAATCTGTGGGTGTTTGCCTTTATGGAGCCGATCAGAATGTCTTTTATTTAATAAGAACTGTGAACTGCGAAAACACGTGGTACATAGTTGTGTATACCTTCATTCAGTATAGTTAACAATTTGCGAGGATATGTTCTCATAATATGGGAGATGTTGACTAGAGATGACCAAATCTGTTTGTCTGTTTTATGAATTGCAAAGAATAAACATGTCAATGAATCTCAAAAAAACCCTGTAATTACTACATTATGGACACGAAAACAGTGGTGGGTAGATTAGCCAAATCAGTATACTTGAACACAATTACTTCAACAAAATGACTCGCATACAATAAAGTGTACTTCAATTATCTATAATAATCACATTACTTGAGTCAGAAAACACAGTTTATTCAAAACTTTATTTAATTAAATATAACAATAAATGTGTCAGGTTGCCACATACAACTACATAAATTTAAGGTCTGTTTGAAAAAAAAAGAGTACTCTTTGCGCATGATTTACTCATAGCCATTTTCCAACTGCTAGCTAGGTCTCTAGCATACAATATCCACAAATGAGAAATATTATAGGTGACCCTTTGGTTTCCTTGCTACCAAGTTTAATAATTGAAACAGTAACTAGTTTTGGTGTTCGGGTGGCACAGAGGTCGAAGACATGATGCCCAGTTAGTTTGAGCATCACACGTAGACCTAGTTAGCTAAATAGTTAGCTGTGCTCCTATCAGTACCAGCTAGCAAGCTGGTTAATATTATAGTATGATTAAAATCAGTAACTAAGGATCAGGCGTTAGCCTTTATCCTCCCAGTGGAAATCCTGAATTTCCTGAGGCACTGCTTAAAGTGATGTAGTGAACACTACATTACATCCATATAGCCTCTGTCATAAATGAATCTGTTATAATAACCTGTTGTGATTAACAGCATGTGTTTAGTGGATTCCTTTATTCCATATTTTAATATGGATTTTTTTTCTCTCATTTAGGTCATTAGTATGTATGGGAGCTCCCTTGAGGTTATTACCCCAGAACTTCCCTGCAGATTTGATTAAAATCAGGATTGAGAATACTCACCTTACCGAAATACCACAAAGGGCTTTTTATACCACGAGTGCCTTGGAATCACTGTGGCTGAATTTTAATGACATTACCTTGATGAACATTAAGAGCCTTGAAGGCTTGTACAACCTGACTGAGCTGCGTCTGGAGGGTAATAACCTGAGACTGATACCATGGACGGCTTTTCAGGATACACCTAAACTTAAAATTCTAGATTTGAAGCACAATCAGTTAGATGTGCTGCCTGAATCCGCGTTACGTCACCTGCCTTCTCTGACCTACTTAGATTTATCCTTCAATCAGCTTACTGTCATATCCAGGGATGTTTTCCTAAACTGGAATCGCTATCACCCAGAAAAACACAGCAGGAGTGATGAGAATGCTGCTAACGTTGTGCTAGCTTTGCACGACAACCACTGGCTCTGCGATTGTCGACTCAAAGGATTCATTGAGTTCATTAAATCCATCGGTCCCCCCATTATTTTGATGAATTCATATCTGACGTGTTCAGGTCCAAAGTCAAAAGCTGGGAAATTCTTTCATGAGGTGGTGCTGAAGAACTGTCTGAAGCCGGAAACCTACACATTAGATGCTAACATTACAGTTCCCCTAGGGGCAAACACAACGCTGAGGTGCTTTGTGAAGGCCAGGCCTGATGCAGTGGTAAGATGGAGCTACAGTCTAAAAGCCATCAGAGGATTTCTAGGTAAAATTTATTATTTTAATTGTGCCATAATTATGAACCATGGTAACACACCAATAAATTGAAGACACAAAAATCTCTCTAGCTAGTTCAATTACAGCACAAAAAATAACATCATGTATAAAAACTGTTTTAGATTAATGTAGCTCCTACACTACAAACTAAACAGTGAAAGCTGTGAAGAGTAATTAAATCATCAAGCTATGAATTTTTAATTAAATCATACTGCATTTTGTTCTGTTTAATCTGTGTTGTATTTCTAATAATCAGCAGATTATCCAATTAAACTATTCAGTTATTCAAGATAGCTCTCTTATTGGGTAAGAATTTAGGGAGCTGCAAGTGACTGCTGAATTAACTAACCAGGATTTAATTGCTAATGGTTGAGACTGGCTTTGAGAGAAAAAATAAACATCACTCAAATATTTCTCAAAGCCATACATGTACAGCACTCTGAAAAAGTCTTTATTTGTCATTATCATTCTCTATTTTTCAGTTTATATTCTGCTTATTCTTTATTCGAGTTTTAGTGGACACTGCACTTAGTACTTCAAGTACACAATGTAGTCCATTGGTTTCTCTGCATACTTTGATCGGGACCTCCACAGATCAGGTACTGCGACACTGCAATGACACTGATGTGGTGGTGGTGTGTTAGTGTGTGTTATACTGGTATGAGTGAATCAGACACAGCAGTGCTGCTGGAGTTTTAAACCACCTCACTGTGGTTATAGTCCACCAGCTAAAAATGTCCAGCCACCAGCATCCTGTAGGCAGCATACGGTGAGCACTGATGAAGGATTAGAAGATGACTAACAAACTGTGCAGAATCAGATGAGATACTGTCTCTGACTTCACACCTACAAGGTGGAGCATCAAGGTAAATATCTCTAATAAAGTAGACAGAAAAGTGAACAATGTTAAAACTCCAGCAGCACTACTGTGTCTGACCCAATCATACAAGCTCAACACACACTAACACACCACCACCACATCAGTGTCACTGCAGTGCTGAAAATGATCCACCTCCCAAATAGTACCCAATCTGTGGGGGTTCTGTGGGGATCCTGACCATTAGATAACAGAGTAAAAAGGACTAACAAAGTATGTAGAGAAACAGATGGATTACAGTTTGTTTGGACTACAAAATGCAATGACCACTAAAAAATAAATAAAGAACACTTAAATAAAGACCACTAAATAAAGACTAAGCATAATATAAATAAAAATATAATATAAATAAATATATTATAAAAAAATATATATTATAAAAAATATATATTATAAAATAAATAAAAAATACAGAATGCCTAAGACACAGTACTGCATGTTACAGAAACATCATAGGATCGTAGGCCACCATTAGATTAGATATACCATTATTTTAACAATGGTCTAACAATAACATATTATTATTTCTCAACCTAGTTATTAGAATACAGGAAAAAACTGAATCTTTTATAGGCTACAGTGGTGCTTGAAAGTTTGTGAATCCTTATTTCTGCATAAATATGACCTAAAACAACATCTAATTTTTTCACACCTAAAAGTAGATAAAGAGAACCCAGTTAAATAAATGAGACAAAAATATTATACTTGGTCATTTATTTATTGAGGAAAATTATCTAATATTACATATTGGATGTGAAACTTTCAGTATCTGGTGTGACCCCCCTGTGCAGCAATAACTGCAACTAAACCTGTAATGCAGTCCTGCACACTGGCTTGGAGGAATTTTCCATACAGAACAGCTTCAACTCTGGGATGTTGGTGGGTTTCCTCACATTAACTGCTCCAACAATTTTTCGATTGAATTAAGGTCAGGACTTGACTTGGCCATTCCAAAACATTAACTTTATTCTTCTATAACCATTCTTTGGTAGAACGACTTGTGTGCTTAGGGTCGTTGTCTTGCTGCATGACCCAGCTTCAGTTCATGGACAGATGTCCTGACATTTTCCTTTAGAATTCAACTCTGAACTCTGATATAATTCAGAATTCATTGTTCCATCAATGATGGCAAGCCGTCCTGGCCCAGATGCAGAAAAACAGGACAAACGATGATACTACCACCACCATGTTTCAACAGATGGGCTAAGCTTCTTATGCCGCGAATGCAGATTTTCCTTTCTCCAAACGTAAGCTTTCTTTTAAACCAAAAATTCTATTTTGGTACATACGTCCACAAACACCTGTTTCTAATAGCCTCGGCTATTCCACATGATCTTTATCAAACATCCAGAATCGCGGAAGGCTCATGGAAAGGGAAACTCAGGAAAGGCCTCACTGGAAACGGACGGCCTTTGGGAAGGGCCCCAACTGGAACCACCGGTCTCTGGGAAGGGCCCCACTGGAATGAACGGCCTCTGGGAAGGCCTCACTCTAACAAACAAGGCCTCCTGGCCGGCCTTCATGGAGCAAACGGCCTCTGAAAGGCCTCTCGGAGGATACGATCTTGTCAAGGCCTCTCTGGCGCATTCGGCCTCGATGAAAGGCCTCTCTGACATACGGCATCTTTCAAGCCTCTAGAACGGATGCTATCGCGCAGGCACCGAAACAGACCCCTCGGCGTTGGCACGGAAATGGAACAGTCACCCTCGGCAACTGTCATGGGAAACTGGAACAGCGCACGGCAACTGGCAGGAAACTGGAACAGTCACCCTCGGCGGCTGGCACAGGAATGGAAACAGTCACCGGCGCTGGCCACCAGGAAATGGAACAGGTCGCCTCGGTTGATGGCACGGGAACTGGACAGCGCCTCAGCGCTGGCATGGGAACTGAACAGTTGCCTGCACTGGCACAGGAACTGGAACAGTCCACCTCGGAGCTCGCATGAGACTGAAACAGAGCCCTTGGCACTGGCAGGAACTGAAAACAGACCAACCCTGGCCCTGGCACGGGGAACAGAACAGATGCCCTCGGCGCTGGGCACAGGAACAGATGCCCACGGCATTGGATGGGAACCAGATGGCCTAGGCGGTTGGGATGGAACAGATGACCTCGGTGCTGCACGGGAACAGACGACTCGGCACTGGCATATGAACAGATGACCTCGGCACTGGCACGGAACAGAGACCTCTGCCACTGGCACGGGAACCAGACGACCTCGGTGCTGCACAGGAACGGACGACCTCGGCGCTGGCACGGTAACTGGAACAGATGACGTCGGTGCTAACATCCGTGGTGCTGGGGTTGGTGCAAATGTCCGTGGCGCTGAGGTCGGCGCGAATGTCTGTGGCGCTGGAGTCGACACAACTTGCTCAGACAACTTACTAATAGTCACTTCTACTTCATGTACGGGGCTAAGTTGCGCGACAAATACAGGTGCGGAATCAAGCGGCCCAATGTGCCCAGAAACGGAGCTAACGTGAACAGGTACAAAACTACGAGTTACCACAAACTCAGATATGGGACCTTGTTGTGTGGCCTGCGAATACACAGAGTTAACAAACTCAGATACAGAGCTTACATGCTCAGACATGAAACCAAAAGGCGCAGAGCGCTCAGATAAGGAACTATACGAAGCTAACAATTCAGACACAGAATCAAATTCAGGATCGGAGCTAACATGCTCAATTACGGAACCAGAAAGCATGGTGCACTCAGATACAGGGTTGCACAAGGCTAACAAATCAGACACGGAACCACCGAACCCAGATACAGCGTCAACATGCTCGGACATGAAGCCATAAAGCGTGATGCGATCAGATACAGGGTTACACGAGGGTAACGATTCAGACACAGAATCCACTAACTCAGATACAGCGTCCACATGCTCGGACACGAAACCATAAAGTGCGACAAGTTCAGATACAAGACTATACGAGGCTAATGATTCAGACATGGAGTCAACAAACTCAGATACAGCATCAACATGCTCAGACACGAAACCAGAAAGCATGATGTGCTCAGATACAGGACTATACGAGGCTAACGATTCAGACACAGAATCCACAAACTCATGCTCGGATATGAAACTAGGGCACCCCTCCATGATGCTAGCATGCTCCAATATGGGGCTGAGAGATGCTAATAGCATCTCTGTGGAGCTAGTGTCCTCATGTGGTGCTAACACACTGCAATACAGGATCACTAGACACCAACTGCTCTGGAACTGAGCTACAAGGTGCTAACAGTTCATCTACCAAACTATGAGGCGCAGCGGGCTCAGATTCTGAGCTAGCGGACCCAGATCTGAGACTAACATGCTCGAAAGTTGAGCTCATATGCTCAGATGCTAGGTTACTGGGAGTAACAGCTCAGAGACTGACCTACGAGATGTTAGCTGCTCTTCTACAAAGCTAGGGTTCTCCCATATGGAGCTAACATGCACAAACCCAAGGCTACTAGACGCTATCGGCTCAGGTACTGAGCTAGCATGCTCTAACGCAGGGCAAACAGATGCTATTGGCTCAGGTACTGAGCTAGCGTGCTCAATCACAGGGCTAAAATGCTCAAATACAGGGTTATCGGGTACTAGTGGCTCGGATACTGTGCTACGGGGTGCTAATGGCTTCCAGACAGAGCTAACAGGGCGCGGCGTGCACAGATACATGGCTAGCGTACACAGATTACGGCTAATCTCCTCTGAGTCAGGCGAGTGGAGGATCATGTACGTGATGGACAAGTGAGGTGGGTACTGGGGATGGGGAGCTCGTGGTCCTGATCCCAGAACCTGACAGTGACTACCAAAAAAGGCACCAGGATGGGGCAAACTTGGCCCCAAGTACCTCAGAAATTGGTTGCAGGACCCTACTCAAACAGGGCCTACTTCTGCCGACCCACTGTAGGCTCCTTGCCCGGTCATCGCATGACTATGAATGGCAGCCGTGATGACTCCAAGCACTCATAAAATTTTCACAGTTTAATGAACTGACAGCCCGATTCGGATCCCCTCAGAATCGGTACGGTTGCATGGCGGAGGACGGAACCTGCCGTAGCATCTTGCGGAAGCCATCTTGTAACGATACAGAAGTGGCAACGACCGGGATGCAGGACAGAGTGGCAGAGTACCGTTAAAGAAACTGGTTATAAAACAAAACAACGCTAATAAAAATAATAATAACAATAAGCATAAAGATAAACAACCTAAAGGAAACACAGAAACAAACATAGCCACTGCTAAAGCCCATGTCCTAACAGAACGCGAGGTGAACGACAGACAAAAACATAACAGCGAAGAGAACCGCTAACCAACATACCAAGGTGGAGCGGGGAATGCAGGAGGTCCAGGGAAGTAACAGTCCGGGAAACGCAACAGGCAGAAATCGAGGGAACAAAGAGAAACACAAGCCCACACTGCAACCCGGCGTGGAAACCCGAGACAATTTTTTTTTTTTTTTTACTTCCGCGGGCGCAAGGGAAGAGCGGAGCTTATAAAGGCTTCCCCGCCCATACGCGGTAAGCCAGCAAAAATATCCCAAAACAGGGACCAGTTGAGTCCACGGTTATCTTGGCCAGCAAGGGATTGTGGGACAATGTAGTTCAAAACGGCCCGGGCAAATTCGGTTTTCGGCGTAGATCGTGACAGATGAGATGTATAGAAAATTCTAAAGGAGTTCAAAAACTTCAAGCACCACGGTACCAAACTCCCTTACATTCATCGGGATGTCAAGTTACGCTTCTACAGTTCGAAGAAGCTTTGATTAGGAATGGCCTGTTTGGAAGAGTAGGAGTCAAGAAACCCACTTTTCAGAGGGGGAACCGGGTGAAAAGGCTAAGATATGCTAAGATCACAAAGTTGGAATTGACGACCGGTAGAAAAAATGATTTGGTCTAAGACTTTTGACAGTACGGTATCTCAAGGAGAGAAAGCACTTGTAGAAAACTTCCATTAAAAGGAAAACTTTACAATGTATTGCTTTTTACAGTTACATTTTGCACTTCACGCGACTTAAGAAAGGCTTTTATTCTTCTTAGACTTACACATGCTCGTGCCACATGCAAACAGCCCAAGAAGAGCATCCACCTTAAACCCATGATAGGGTATGAATAATGGTAAAAGGCAAACACTCATAAAGGAGAGGAAACAATAAGTAGTTTTCTTCAGCCATTCAGAGTCAGCCCACTCAGCCACTCATCCCAACTCTAAAAGCCAGTAATGAGAAGAGTCTTAATTATTGTCTTCATGTGATCTTGAAGGGTAACAAGGTAACATGCATGGTTTGATTAGAACCTTATGTAAGAATGTGCTGGTTCATTTTTAGCTTTGTAGGGGAGCACTTGATGCAAGCAACTGCAGTGAGTTTTGGATGCAAGGATTGCAGCTGTGAGATTACTTGAGAAAACTTTGTTGTCATTGAAAACCAGACACGCTTGCATTTTGAATCAGTTGCCAAGGGGGTCTAAACTGTACACATGGCAGACCTAGAGAACAGAATGAGTAGTCTAGGTTTTGATTAATAACGGAGACTTGAAGAGCAACCTGGGTGGCTTCCCTGGAAAGGGAAGGGTCAATTTCTTCTGATGTTGTAGAGGAGATACCTGTATCGACTGGGTCAGTTTTGCAATTTGAAGCAGAGAAACTGGCTGGTTATCAAATATTACTCAAGATGTTTACATTCTCAGTGATGGTGATGGAGGGAGTTTACATTGACAAGGGGACAGGGTCTTCAGGAATGTTCAGCAGCTCAGTCTTGCTTAGTTTAGTTTTCAAATGTGAGCTGACAGCATGAGATGCCTCCAGTCATGTTGAGATGCACATTGAGACCTGTGCATTCGATGGAGGGAAGGGAGGAGGATCAGCTGAAATCTCATTAGCTAAACAGTGATAGGAGGAAGCCAAGTGAGGTTATGGACTTCACGATAGAACAAGTGTAGAACAGAAAAGTAGAGGTCCCCAGTTGCGAGTGCATGTGGTGAAAATGGGATCCTCTCCATGACACCTGATATGATCGTTCCCTTTAGGTACGAACAACATGCCACCACCAGGCTGAAACTGTGATTCAAAGGCTGGAGAGGATAGAAAGGAGCATATTGTAAACTGACTGTGTCAAGGCTGCGTATGATTAAGAACAGGGTCATGCAGCATGACGCATCTCAGAAACAGTTCCGGATTCTATCAATCCAAAACAAAAAGACTGGTTGACAGGAATGTCTTTTAAGTTGTTATTTGGTTTACTTAATGTCGCCATCCACCATCCAATGGCCATTTGAATGCAAGACCCAAGGTTACTTCAAAGCTAGTCATTCTATAATATATATAAGACTGCTTCCACCTGGGGACTGAACCACAAACTTTTGTGCAGTGAGCCAAACGGTATTGCACCAAGCTGAGCCACTGTGACACCCTTGGCTTTTAAAGTAATTTTTTAGTAAGTTGTCTTTTCAGATTGATTTTTGTGAGTGCCCTGATCATTTTTTCAACAATTAAATTTTAGGTTTTTACGTATATGAGTACTGCCACAAAAATTAACAAATATGAATGATTGGCAGTGCTTTTTTGTTTGTAATGAGAACTTGTTTTAAAATTGTTAATCGATGGTCAATTGGTTTGGATATTATTGATATTGATGCTCGTGGCTTTTGTTATTTCGTTCTTGTGCCTGGATAGCAAAAGGCTGAGACTGTTGTGTTGTTTTTGATGAGGTGAATCTTACTATTTTAAGTTCTATTCCAAGATGTCAGTGGTCGTTGCACTGATCAGTGAAATGTTATCCCTCAAATGCAAGTTGGCCTTTGGTTTATGGCTCTCTCATGCTAATTGTGTTCACAGTGCTGATTATACTGTCTAAAATCTTTAATTTACTGTCTGACACACTGCCAATTCCAAGGCAAGGCAAACAACAAGTTTGATATCACCCACAACTTTACATTCCATACGTATGTACAGTGGTGCTTGCACCATTTGTGAACCCTTTAGAATTTCATATTTCTGCATACATATGACATAAAAACATCATCAGGTTTTCACACAAGTCCTAAAAATAGATAAAGAGAACCCAGTTTAAACAAATGAGACAAAACATATGATACCTTGCGGTCATTTATTTTTGAAAAAAGGAAACAACATTCCATATAGTGAGTGGCAAAAGTATGTGAACCTTGCTGTCGATCTTATGTGACTTCCCCTGTGCCAGCCATACCTGCAGCTAAACGTTTCCTGTAGCTGTTGATCAGTCCTGACACACCGGTTTGGCGAAATTTTAGCCCATTCCTCCGTACAGAACAGCTTTCAGCTCTGGGATTGTTGGTGGGTTCCTCACATTAGCGCTCGCTTCAGTCCTCCACAAAATTTCCATGATTAAAGTTCAGGACTTTGACTTGGCCATTCAAAACAGTGAACTTTATTCTTCTGTAACCATTCTGTGGTAGAACCGTTGTGTGTTTAGGGTTGTTGTCTTTGCTGCTGACCAACCTTTCTGAGATTCAGTTCAGACAGATGTTCTGACCATTTTCCTCAGAATTCTCTGAATAATTCAGATTTCATGGCTCCATCAGTGATGGAAAGCCGTCCTGCAGAGAGCAAAAAGGCCCAAACCATGATACTACCACCACCAGGTTTCACAGTGGGATAAGGTCCTATGCGAATGCTGTGTTTTCCTTTCTACAAACATAAACGCGTTTCTTTAAACCAAAAAGTTATATTTGGTCTCATCATCACAAAACATCTTCCCAATAGCCTTATAGCTCGTTCCATGTGATCTTTAGAAAACTGCGAACGAGCAGGCAATGTTCTTTTTGGAGAGCAGTGCTTACTCCTGAAAACCTGCCATGAAAACCATTGTGTTCAGTGTTCTTGATGGTGGATCATGAACATTTAACATTAGCCAATGTGAGAGAGGCCTTCAGTTTGTTAGAAAGTTACCCTGGGGTCCTTGGTGACCTATCCAACTATTACATGCCTTGCTCTTAGAGTGATACTTGTTGGTCGACACTCCGGGGAGGGTTAACAATGGTGTTGAATTTCCTCCATTTGTTACACAATCTGTCTGATGTGGATGGTGGAGTCCAACTCTTTAGAGATTGTTTGTAAACTTTCAAGACTGATGAAGCATCAAAAAAACTCTTTTTCTGAGGTCATCAGAAATATCCTTTGCTCGTGCCCATGATACACTCCACAAAAATGTGTTGTGTAAGAGCAGACTTTGATAGATCCCTGTTCTTTAAAAAAACACACGGTGGCCCATCAACCTGATTGTCATCACTTGAGTGAAACGCCTGACTGCAATTCCACCTTGAAATTAACCCGCTAATCCTAGAGTTCAACTACTTTTGCCCACTCATAATATTAAATTGGATCATTTTCCGCCAATAAATAAATGACCAAGTATAAATTTGGCTTAATTGTTTAACTTGGTTCTTCTTGATTTATTTAGGGACTTTGTGAAAATCTGATAATGTTGAGGTCATATTATGCAATATAGAAATATAGAAAATTCTAAGGGGTCACAAACTTTCAGCACCAATGAGTCGTGTGTGTATGTTGTTCTCATGACACCTTAATCCACTTCCAACTTCTGTCCTATTCTTGGTTCTGTTTCTAAGTTTCTCAGTCTCAGGTGGATGAGGACACCAATAAGTTCAGCTATGATATCCCTCAGTCCAGGTGATGGATCGCAGCATCTACACCTGCAGTGCCAACAATTTCATTGGGAATTCTTCAGTTAGCATCCGGCTAAATGTGCTATCCCCTAATACTTCCTCAATGTTTCCTGCTCTCACATTTCCCTCTGTGAATGAAAATGTTTATATTGACCTTCGTATAGTCAAACAGACTGTCTATGGTATCGCCATTGAATGGCATGCACTGACAGAGAACCCTTCTGAAACGTGGTTCACCGTTCATTTTGGCCGCCATGATTTACCAAAGAAAGAGGCGCTGTACGTTGGACCGGGCATCAACAAATACTCAGTAAATGACTTGCAACCAGCCACAAAGTATGAAGTGTGCGTGTCACTAAAGAATCAGTCACCTCGTCCAGAGCAGTGTATTGTTTTTGTTACAGGGAGCAGCACAAGTGAACTGGAACAGCGTGAAAGACTCGTCCACATAATCGTGATTGTTTGTGCCATGGTGTTAGCGGTTCCTGCTGGGATGCTCGCCTGCACTACCAACACCAGGATGAACTGCATTGATCGCTACACTGTGATCTGTAGTAGAAACAGACGACGGCAGGAAGAATCTGACCCAAAGGAAAATGAAAGACAAGGAACATTTGATAGTCTTCAGGCAGCTAGTGATGAAAAACTGTACAGAGATTCAGGAGAGGAGAGAATGAGGAGGCGCTCTGAGGAAAAAATACACAAGGGCAACAGTGCTCAGCTGTATTAAAACACAGAAACTTGTAAGTCTTGACATTATGAGCTGTTAAAGTAATAGTTTGGTCAAAAATGAAATGAACCCATTTCCCCTACACAAAGGCCCTGAATTATTGAGATGAATAAAGATTAGAATTGTACAAGTACACTGTGTAATTCCAGTAATTGTTAATGAGGACAAATAGAAAATTGGAGGAAAAACACTACACCAACACCATAACAATTACACCCACTTAATTAGAACTGCCACAACTTTTAGATAAATTAAAGCAATCTGCAAAAATATCGCTGTTTGTTGCTGTTTTAATGATCAACAGTGGTCTTTGTAGTTAAAAACTATTAACCATGAATCAGTATAACAACAGCATACTCATGGTCTTACTTGAGAGCTCCCGTGGGGCAAAAAACATATTAGTCAAAGCCACTGTTGTGTAAGTTCTCTGACTTTGAAAGATGAGAGAGGTCTGTAATTCATATAGGTACACTCAAAAATATGAAGACAAAATGAGAAACAAAAATCTCAGGAAATCACATGTAGGATTTTAAAGAATTTAATTGTTAATCATGGTGGAAAATAAATATTGGTCAATGTAAATTTGTCTCAACCAATACTGTGTAACATACCTTTGTTGGAAATGGACAGAGGTCAAACGTTTTCATGCCAAGTCTTCACCACGGTTGGCCACCACACTTGTAGCTGGTATTTTGGCCCATTAATCCATGCAGATCTCCTCTAGAGGCCAGTGGTTTTGGGAAACACGGACTTTCAACCCCTCCACAAATTTTCTATGGGGGTGAGGTCTGGAGACTGGCTAGGCCACTCCAGAGACCTTTGAAATGTTTATGGGAGCTATCCTTTGTTCGCACGAGCGGTTGTTTGGGATCATTGTCATGATGGAAGACCAGCCACGTTCATCTTCAATGCTCTCACTGATGGAAGGAGGTTTTGGCTTAAAATATCACGATTACATGGCCCCATTATTATTCCCTTAACACGGATCAGTCGTCCTGTCCCTTTGCAGAAAAAAACCAGCCCCAAACCATGTGTTTTCACCCCCTATGCTTCACAGCAGGTATGGTGCAACTCAGAATTCTTCTTCCTCCCAAACACGGCGAGTTGAGTTTTTACCAAAAAGTTCTATTTTGGTTTCTATCGGACCACATGATATTATCCCAATCCTTTTCGGCATCATCCATAATGCTCTCTGCCAAACTTCAGGACAGTCCCTGGACATGTACTGCTTAAGCAGGGGGGGCATGCCCTGGCCACTTGCAGATCTCTTGACATAGGACATCTGCGTGGAGCCGAAGCTGAGGGAAATTATCAATGGTCTTGTATGTCTTACAAATTGCTCCCACGTTGATTTATCAACCAAGCTGCTTGCCTATTGTAGATTCACCTTTCCCAGTCTGATGCAGGTCTACCAATTTGCTTCTGGTGTCCTTCGACAGGTTCTTTGGTCTTGGCCATGGTTGAGTTGGAGTCTGACTGTTGAGGCTGTGGACATGTGTATTTTATACAGATAACGGGTCAAAACGTGCCTGAATACAGGTAACGAGTGGAGGAACAGAAGCGCTTCTGAAAGAAGAAGTTACAGGTCTGTGAGGAAGAGAAATCGTGCTTGTTTGTGGGTGACCAATACTTATTTTCACCATGATTTACAATAAATTCTTTAAAAATCCTACAATTGATTTCTGGATTTTTTTTCTTCATTTTGTTTCTCATAGTTGAAGTGTACCTATGATGAAAAAATTACAGACCTCTCTCACTTTCAAAGTCAGAGAACTTGCACAATCAGTGGCTGACTAAATACTTTTTTGCCCCACTGTACATTAAGTCAAGTCAAGTCAAGTCAGATTTATTTATTATTAGTCTTATAATATCCAGTCTCACACATTCTATTCTCATAACCAAAATGGGGTCTCAAAGAATCATATAGAGTAATCATATAGATTGTCTCATGAAGAGTAATATTTATTCCTGAAAAAAGCACAGTTGAAAAATGAAGCAGAATTTAAAGCAACCAGATGCCACTCCATCGCAGACCTGGGTAAGGGTCATTGATGTCTGCATGTGACACCCTCCAGCTGGAAATACCACAGGTACCTGCAGTGGTAGGCTACCGTATTAGACCACTGCAACGCCTGAACATCCCGATTAGCCTACATGTTTTGTGTTTTTTATTTTAATTGCTGTGGACATTTCATGACTTTAGGTTGGTGCTATCTAGTCCTAAACTACACTCATTAACAAAAAAAAAAAAAAATAAGTTTATTGGGGAAAACTGTACAATTGAAAGGAGGCTGTTTGGCCACCTCCAGGATACAAGATGAGATACGGTTGGGCATTGGAGGCAAACAGGTTCCAAATAGTGTCCTGTGGCACATTTGCCCAAAGAAGTTGCAGTTTGGCAGTTGTAGCTAATGCACATTCACAGACTGCTGAAGCTGGCAACCCAACTGATCCAATAAATGCATGATTGCCCATAAATCTGGTAACTAGGCAGGCCAAGCAGAGATATTCCTGGGAAACCATTGCTTTGCTTTGGCGAACGTTATCCTGCTGAAAAGTGGCAGTTGGAAGCCTTGCCATGAAAGACAACATGTGGCTGCATATTGCTGAAATGTTAGTGTCCCTTGTAGCACTAGGGGTGACCAACTGTCATATGCAATAGCTCCCCAGATCATCACACCAGCAGTTGGGGCAGCGTGACTCCATACTCAAAACTGTCGTCAGATACCAAACAGAACCTGGATTTGTCGCCAAAGACGATATGGTTCCAGTCTGTAGCAGTTTTGCATTCACAACACCACTGCAAACGAAGACAACGGTGACTGGCTGTCAATAGCAGGACACGTTCTGGGCACCGTGACAACAAATTTCCTTCTGCTAAGTGCCTGGAAATGGCCCAGGCAGAAAAAGGGGTGAGTATGGAAGGTGCCACCTGTGTCTGGGTGGTGGACAATGAAATCGTGGGAGCTGCTCTTGCTTGTCAGTGGATGAAACAATCCTGTCTACTGGCGGTCTGTCTGGGCCGACTAGAGTCTGTTCAATGTGTGTGCATGCTCTCTTGGAACCACTGCTCCCAACACCTCCTAACAGCTTTAAATTCTGTCAACTGGGAAAAATCTCTTCAAGTGCGTCATAGAGGCCTGTTTAGCAGTCAACAATCTCTCACCAAGGGGCACAATATCTGAGTTTTTCAGCAATCTGAAATTTCTATCTGGGTGCTTTATTTTTTTGCCAATTATACATATATAAAAAATATGGACAATAATCTGTTTGTTGTTTTGTGATAGTGAAGATTTAAATCTGTGAAGCTGTAATTTAAATCACATTATAATTTCTGTTGTAATTCAATTTTAAATTCAAGCAAATTTTAATCTAACTGGAATACAGTATTCAGAGTACATATTCAGAATCTAAATGAAATGAAAATGAAATATTTTGATATAGAGATTTTGTCATATTTAGGAGAAATGTGTTGGAAAGTTTGAGATTGGACACGTTACATATACTAGATTAATTAAACACATTTAAAATGGACATGACACACAATTCAAACACACACACACAGTATGAATTCTTAACATACATGTTAGACAGGTATTACTGTGATGACACAGAGTTTGGGTTTTTTAACAAAAAAGCTAAAATTAAAATTTGATTCAAACCTAATTCCACACAGAGATCATTTGGCACTCTTTTGAGATGAGATAGTTGGATTGGACATTAAACAGATGTACTTTACTTGATTGGAAATGTAACACCTTTTGACAACATACAGGTGTAGGTAATATACAGTATAATTTCTAGTTTTACTTTAAATAGAGAAAAGTTGAGTCAGAAAGAGTGTTGTATGTCTATGTTTACCATAGTTAGCATGGAGAAACAACAGAAGTGGGAAAAAATGTCTTTGAATATTTAAGAAATAAAACTATAGAGATGCTTATGCAATACCAAGGTCCATTTCCAGAGAAAGTGTGTTCAGCCCATGACATTGTCAGTATCGTCAGTGCACAGGGACAGAAGACAAAAGTTCATAGATTTCATAAAGTTCATTGAGTCAAACGCTGAAATTCTCTGAAGTTGCCTTCGGTGAACGCAGGTCTCAATCCCATGGAACACTTATGTATGTAAAATGTGGAAAATATACCCTCACACCTATGGATGAGCACTCAAGGATGAGCAGGATATTTTAAAAGTATTTGTAGCGTAATATTGAGGCAAGAAATCTCACTCAAGGCTACAAGAAGTGGTTGATTTCAGATATTCTTTCTGAAGTGTATGCTACCAAATAAAGATATACTGGATATAATATGAATGTAATATGAATAATATATGAATGCCATAGAAAGTACTGGAATATTATTTAAAGTTGCTTTTAACAATTTTAGTTGTTTCTGGGGTGAGATTAATTATTCTAGAGCAATTAGTGATTTTTTTGGTAAGGGTGTCAATATTTTTGGACATTACTATTTGTTGTACCTCATCCCCATAGCTGTTCTTTATTTATGGAGTTATCTATAAGAATATACAAATTTTAGGACTCATTTATTGGCACTGATGTCCGGGTTTGCTTGTATAGTGGTACTGGTCACGCCATGGAATCCTCCACAGTAACTCTGTGACTTCATGTCGCTTGAGTACCCTTAATATTCATCCATTGTCAATGTACCCTGCAAACATGATTATTTTCAGGTATTGTAATGGAATACATTATGGATGCCATATTTAATATTTAGCCCCAAAGACTATATGTAACCACAATTACAGGTATGCTGTTCATCCTTGTTCGAGTGTGATCATATTATGCTCATAATGCACACAGAAGTGAGGTATTTATTAAAAATGATAAAAAGACAATAAAATATTCAACTGAAATGAACAGAGGCAAGAAATTTACTGAACATTTAGTTTATGAAGTGTTGCATTTAAGCTTGAGGTCACAAGTAATTTAGAGAAACATTACACATACATATTACATGAATTCACCATGCTATCATTAATAATTAACCTAAATAAACTTGGTTACCTGTATTACATCCACATATTGGTTCCTTGTGATTTGTTATATGTCAGCATTCTGGTTAGTTCCTAGAAAATATCTACTGTATCAGCTGTTGTGCAAGTCCCATGCTGACAGACGTCCTATAAGAGAAGCCAATAATTACTGTATACGATTTTGTACTTGTCTATTATCTGACTTTTATTGCAATGCATTTACTCTAATTAATAAGGTACATACAGGTATGCGCCGTTTAATGTCCGCATTACATTCTGTGACTGAAATGTATGTTGACCGGACATCACCATAATCACTTAGTATAGCTATGCTGCTGTAATGTAAATATAAAGGGTATTTTCACAATAAACCTGCATGCAAACAATACATGAATGTCTCAGAGATACCACTGTAAACCATCCGTCTGCAGCCTAAACTGCTATACACATGCTATACCTTTTTCAATTTATGGAAATTCACAATAATTACAGAAAATATAGTAATGTACTGCTACGCTGCCGATGGAAGGCAAAACTGCATTGATAGACAGTATTACACACACCACGGAAGATCAGCTTGTTATGAATAAGTAGCGGAAGTCATACACACAAACACGAGTGTGGCCTTTTCACACTGAGTCCGATTTTTATAGATAAAAAACATTTTCAAAAAGTACACACGTATATCAATGCCGTTCTTCACACCTAGTGCAAAACTGACTGACCATGACAAATTTTTTATCGGACCCTGTTCTAATTTCTGTGTTGTTCAGCTGCAGTAAAATCAGGCTGACCAATCAGAGCAGGTAGCTCATCCTGCTAGGAGCAGAGCACAAGAGTTTATAAGCCAAACAACACACTTACTATAAAAACATGGATATAAAAAAAAAATACATGGTGGAATATAGCTGAAAGGAAGGGTATGATGGTGAAAACCTGGACAGTGGCACTATGTAAATGTTTTCTTGTTTATCTAAGTGTATCTAACTATAGCTTCTACACTAATCTCTGCTCATGTCTTTGATTTTGAAGTTGACGACGTGAAAAAGACATTCCGAAATCTCTGTGACACATTAAGAAATTAAGAAATGACAGAAAGCAAAAGTAGACAGTGAGTTTTCACAGTGTTTAGACAAAAAATTTTGCACACTTGTGTGAAGGTCCCATTACGTTAAAAATCGCATCCGCCTTTTTCGTGAAAAAATCGTACTCAGTGTGAATAGGCCACAACTTGCCCAAAAAGGGTCTCCAAACACATCAACCAAGTTAAAACAGTCTCTTGTCCAAACATGAGCTAACACATGAGCGTGCACATAATTGGTAAAGTAGTTACACACACACACACACACACACACACACAGATACATACACAAACGAGAGACTTCTGGTCTTAAACTTTAACTCCCACCTCTGCTTGTGGCAGCAGTGTTGACTGGTTGTTAACGACCACAACGTCTGGAGTTTAGATTTTTATTTCCTTTCTAATTAATTACAATTATAAAACTTTGGTCATTAAAGTGAACAGATGTTAATTGGATGTTTATTGGATGGTTGTTAGGACTGTGGTAGATTAGAGGTTAAGATACTGCACTCTGAACCAGAAGGTCCAGGATTCAAATCTTGTCTCCAGCTACCACTGCTGGGTCCTTGAGCCTTTCCCTTAACCCACAATTGCCAGAATTGTAAGATTGCATCAGTTGTAAGTCGCTCTGGATAAAGGTGTCTGCTAAATGACATAACTATAAAATGTAAATGTTCATTAGGTTGTTATAGTAGGGACAGATCCCACCTCTTATCCTTGACATTCCTCATTATCCAATTTCCATCCCTTGGCGGCTCTGGCCAGGGCAGTTCAAGTCCTCCGCCCGAGCTGCTAATGCACAGTTTGGGAGTTTCATTCTTAATAGGAGTGCTTTTCTTTATTTTTGTCCCACTTTCGGCACAGGGCATTGAAGCGCTGGTAGTAGCTTTATTCATGGATCTTCTTGTTTGTAATCTTATTTCTTTTTCCAGTTTGTTTATCAGCTCTGTGTGGCTCTTTTGTTTGCCCTTTATATTTATTTTTATGATCACATCAGCCTGAATTCGCTAGTGATGTGATGCTGGAGATCAGGGTTCTTTTCCCAGCTGCCAGTCCGGTGTCAGGTGCAGCTTCGTTTTCAGTTTTTGGTGTATGTGCATGCATCTTGCCACACGCACACCCTCCTTTTCATTCATCTGTTTTTTTAGGGTTTGCTCTTTTTATGCCTGCTTAGAGGGTTGTGCTGTGTGCACACCTTTTTTTGGAGTTTTCATTACCAGGGTAATCAGTACGGTGCTTCCCCATTGGGAGGCAGCCATGGCACGGATCAGGGGGTCTGGAGGCTAATGCTCTATCGGCTGGGTAGGGCAAAGATTATGCCGCCGCCTTATGCTTCATCCCCTCATACCAGGGAATGGCGTCGGACACGCATTCTCATCTCTAGTTACTGCCGTTATTTACCCTCTCTAATTAATTGACGTTGTTTATTTGTTCTTCCTTTTTGCCAGGCACTACACACTTGCTGTGCACTATTTGTCATGTGACTTAAGCTCCGTTTTGGTGTTAGCTAAACACACTTGTTGCTGCATCAGCCCTTTGGCCTTTTATCGATCAGGGACACTGGTAGGCTGAGGGCTTAGAAGACCTCCAGCCACATAGAGCTGAAAGGCTCGAGGTAACTGTCAGATTGGGTAGGCTAGGGGAAGATTACCCATGGCCATTGGGTCCCTTGCACCCACTCTCTTTTGTGATCGTGTCACGTGGTGTCCGGCTGAACCCCGAAGTGGCTCCATAGTGATATCCGCCTTCCCCTTGCCCCGTTCGGGTCCCATACTCACTACGGACATGCAGACCTGACGTACGCCTTTGTGTGCCAGGGAGCATAAGCCAGTATCCACGTCGTTTCTTCCCTTTCTTTTTGGTCCTGCACTACAGCGCATCTGTGTGTTATTTGTGGCTTTTTGTTACCAGAGTAGTCCTTTTTTTGAGTCCACTGTAGTGCGGCTCTTTGGTTTGTCATTCCTTCCTTAGTCTCGTTTTGCTCACATCAGTTCCAGCCCGTCAGTGGCATGACGCTAGAGCATGTGAGCACTCAGGGTTTGATCCCTAGCTGCCAACCAACATAGGCACAGCTTAACTTCCAGTTTGTTTTCCCTTGCTATGTGCCTTTTGGTTTATTTATATTTTTGGTTCACTACTTCCATCTGGAGATACTGCGATTGGGTCCTGAAGCCCTTTTTCTTCACTCTTTTTAATGTAGTTCATACAGTTGACATTTTTTATAGAGGCGAATCGTAACAATAAGCCAACAGATAATGAGTAGATATATCAATCAAGGGCTAGTAGATAGAGCGAGAGCTTGCCTTTAGCGGGGAACAGAAGCTTGCCAGCACTCAGCAGGAAAAACACTCAACGAAATATATAAGAAAGCGCTGACAAAAATTGAGTGCAATGGTGACGAGCGAATGGGAAACAAAAGCAATGCCTGATCGCCAGTACAAACTCACAAATACTGAATAGATATACCAATAAATGCTAAGTAGATAATCAGTGAATGCTTCATAGATCAAAGCGGAAGCTTGCGTTGCAGCGGCGAACAGAGCTGACCTCACTAAGCAAGGGGGAAAAAAAGTGTGGCAAAAGAGCCAGTCGCACCGGAATCTGACCCTAACAAACCCTATTACCTCAGGCATAGCCCAACCAACATCTCTCAGCAAAGGAACACTATTACAGTCTTTCCCTAAATACCTTGCATCAGAATGCTACAAAATACCAGTGGCAAAGCTAGTCAATGTCAAAGAGAAAGTCAATGTCAAAGGTGTGATGACAGACACAGCTCTTAAATGGCTTTAAATACGCGAACAGTCAGGTGTCACTCGTCAGCCGTAATCAGGCTTATGCCTACTTGCTGCATGCATAACTCCAGCATGTTTACCATGCCTCCACTGCCCTCTAGTGTCGGACAGTGGAACTGCATGATTCCTAATAGGGACTGTGAAGTTTCCTTCTGCCATACGGTAAGAGCTGTCATTGAAGAGATGAACTGGTTGGCCACCAATGCTTAGGTAAAACGTTCATGTCCAAAAATCCATCCAAGAAAACATCCCCCGATCTTACCCCACTTCCCAGGATGAACAGTTGGACAACTGGAAGGAAGGGTAATTGACTTGCTGCTTGTGCCAATTTCTGTTACAAATTTCCATCAGGGCAACAGAAATCTGGATTCATCTGATTGGGTGATGTTTGTCTATTGCTGATTAATTCATTTTGCTGTCTTTTGAACATTTTGATGATAATCTAGCCTTTTTGTTTCCCTTAGACATCAGGGGTACTCTAACAGGTCATCTGCTGTTATAACCAGTACAGTAGTGCTTGAAAGTTTGTGAACCCTTTAGAATTTTCTATAATTCTGCAAATATATGACCTAAAACTGTTACGGGGGGCCTGGGGGGCACACCAAAGAAGAGGAAGGATAACGCGGCGGCCCCTAGTGGCGGGAATGCGCCCCCTGATAGAACCCCCCCCAGGGGCGGTCCCTGATGGCCCCAGGTCTGCGGAACGGCGCCTCTGGAAGTCGCGGATAAGGACCCGGTAAAGGATGCGACGCGCCGAGACCCACGACCGCTCCTCCGGACCGCGACCCTCCCAGTCCACCAAGTACTGGGTGCTACCCTGAACCCGGCGGGAGTCCAGCAACTGATGGACCATGTAGGCCGGGGCCCCCTGGACTACCCGGGGAGGAGGAGGAGGCCTGGCTGGGGCTCAGGTCTGGCAGAGGTAGGGTTTGAGCTGGGAAGTGTGGAACATGGGGTGGACCTTCATGGAGGCAGGCAGGTCCAGTCGGTAACTCACAGGGTTGACCTTGCGAAGCACCTTGAAGGGCCCCACGTACTTAGGAGCCAGCTTCCCCGAGGCCCCCTTCAGGGGGAGATCCCGAGTGGACAGCCAAACGCGTTGTCCCGGGCGATAGGAGGGAGCGGGCCTGCATTTCCAATCAGCCTGTCGGCGCATGGACTCCGCGCTACTCGCAAGGGCTGCCCGAGCCTTGAGCCAGGATTCTCGACACTGGCGGACAAACTGCTTGGCCGAGGGAACCCCCACGTCCGCCTCCTGGCGAGGGAAGAGGGGAGGCTGGAAGCCGAACTGGCATTCGAAAGGGGACATGCCGAGAGCCGAATGCCACAGGGTGTTATGGGCGAACTCGGCCCACAGCAGGTGCTCGGCCCACGCATTCTCATTCTCATCATGTCCCACGCCGTCAGACATCGGAGCATGCGCGCCAGATCCTGGTTCAGCCATTCAGTCTGGCCATTTGACTCCGGGTGGAACCCTGAGGAGAGGCTGGCCGTGGCCCCCACCAGACGACAAAAAGCCGTCCAAAAGCGGCTGATGAACTGAGGGCCGCGGTCGGACAGCTGGTCCCGGGGAAACCCGTGAACCCGCGCAACGTGTCGGAGGATAAGGTCCGCCATCTCCCTGGCAGAGGGCAATTTAGGCAATGCCACGAGCTTGCACCCCTTGGAAAATCGGTCGACCACCACGAGGACGGCCGTATTGCCCCTAGACGGGGGCAAGCCCGTGACAAAGTCCAGAGAGATGTGCGACCACGGGCGAGCGGGAATGGGAAGAGGGTGAAGAAGGCCAGGGGGCCTCCTGCAGGGGGTTTTGTTGCGGGCACAGACTTCGCAGGAGGCCACGAACTGCCTGATATCATCCTCCATGCGTGACCACAAGAAATCTGCGGAGGAGCTTATAGGTGCGGTGCGGCCCCAGGGTTGCAGCGGAATGAGCCTCGTGCCCCAGCGCATCCCGGGGGCGAGCAGAGGCAGGGAACGATCTCGACCCGGGGGACCATTACCGGGATCGGGTTCACGACGAAGGCCCTTGGTGACCACATTGTCGATGGCCCAGGTGAGGGCCGCGACTATCCGAGGGGCCGGAAGTATGGATCTTGGATGAGGGTAGTGTCCGACTGATCCCACTGCCTAGATTAGGCGTTGGGCTTGGCATTTTTGGAGCCTGGCCGGAAGGTGACCGTAAAGTCGAACCTGGCGAAGAACAGCGACCAACGAGCCTGGCGGGCGTTAAGCCTTTTGGCCTGTTGGATGTACGCCAGGTTCTTATGGTCCGTCCACACCAGGAACGGGTTTTTGGCGCCTTCCATCCAGTGCCTCCACTCCTCCAGCGCCAGCTGCATGGCCAGGAGTTCTCGGTCCCCAATGGGGTAGTTGCGCTCGGCGGAGGACAGGCGTCGCGAGAAGTACGCGCAAGGGTGGAATTTACGGTCCGGACCGATGCGCTGAGACAGGACAGCCCCCACGCCGATGTCGGATGCGTCTACCTCGACGACAAAGGGTTCCTCGGGGAAATCTGAGAACCGGAGGATTGACGAGCCGGTCCTTGATGACCTGGAATGCTCGGTCGGCCTCCGGCATCCAGCGGAAGGGCCCCGGGGTCTTGCGGGTGAGGGCGATCAGAGGGGCAGCAAGGGTTCCGAAGTCCCGCACGAAGCGCCGAAAGAAGTTAGCAAACCCCAGGAACCGCTGGACGAGCCGGAGAGAGGTGGGCTGAGGCCAGTCGGCCACGGCCTGAATTTTGACCGGATCCATTTGCAGCGACCCCCGAGATACGAAGAAACCCAAGAAGGCTACCGAGGGGGTGTGGAAAACCGACTTCTCCAGCTTAACGTATAGTCGGTTCTCCAGGAGCAACTGCAAGACCCGGCGGACGTGACCGATATGTTCCTCAAGAGTCCGACTGAAGATGAGGATGTCGTCGAGGTAGATGAACACGTATCGGTCCAGGGCCTCCTGGAGCATGTCGTTAATGAACCGCTGGAAGACAGCCGGGGCATTCATTAGCCCAAAAGGCATCACCCTATATTCGTAGTGCCCTGTGGGTGTTAGGAAGGCTGTCTTCCACTCGTCCCCCTGCCAGATACGAATGAGGTTGTAAGCGCTCCGGAGGTCCAGCTTGGTGAAGATGCTGGCCTCCTGAAGCGCCTCAAACGTGGTCGCCATGAGGGGCAGGGGGTAACGGTCCTTGACGGTCACCGCATTGAGGCCCCCTGTAGTCGATACACGGGCGCAGGGAGGCCCCTCCTTTTGGCGACGAAGAAAAAGCCCGCCCCTGCCGGCGAGGAGGATGGCCCGAATATGAAAGCCCTGCTGGAGCGCCTCGGCGATTGTGGTTTTTTTTTTTTTTTTGTTTTTTTGTTTTTTTTTTTTTTTTTTTTTTTTTTTTTTTTTTTTTTTTTTTCTTTTTTTTTTTTTTGTTTTGTTTCTTTGTTGTTTTTGTGTTTTTTTTTTTTTTTTTTGTGTGTTTTTTTTTGTGTACCCCACATGGCTCCGTTCTGAGCGGCTTCGGGAAAAGAGCCGTCCCCGGGGGGGACCAACCAGGGAGTAGGTTCATTTTTTTGGACGTTTTATTTTTTTTTGTGTCATGTGTTTATTTTATCTCCCTGTGAGGCAGAAGGACCTTGGCCGCACCCTTACTAAAAACCACCCCTAGTCCCTGGTTAGGGTCGGGACGGTTGACATGTCGGGAAACAACCGCCGAACCGGATTGGGGAAGGGGGGGTGGACCGGGTTCTTTTTGGTAGTTTGTTTGGTTTCTCCCTTAGTAAGCAGGATCCCGGCAATCAGGGGGCCCCAGCGTAGATAGACTGGGGTTTGGCCAGCGATGTGGGTTGTGGAAGCGTGTTGTAACTCACGGGATAACCCAGGACCAACTTGGAGATTGGGGTGCGTTTTTTTTTGCGGGTGACGGTGGACAAGGAAAACCAATCTTTGAGAATGAAGACCCAATCTCCAGTGTGACGGGTAGGATTCCTGTGGGTTACCGAGCCTATACCCAAGGATTTCAGCTATTATGTTTTGTTTAAAGTTTTATACCTGAGTGGCTGAGGGGGCTGGAGAGACCTTCAATGCAAAGGCATATAAAGACGCGTGAGGGCCTCATCAATAAACATGCCCTCAGCCCGGAGTCAAAACATTAGCGGAGAAGAGACGGGACCGGCCGCCTTCTCCTGAGATTAAAGGACAACCGGGAGGTTGAAAAGAGCCCACAGGGGGCGGGGGGGGGATGGGGCGGGGGAGGCGGGAGGGTAGGCATAGGAAAGGCCTCCGACCGGTCCTGGCTCGCGTTCCCGCACCCCATCCGGGGCGGGGAAGCGGGCCCCGCCGGCAAAGGGCTCAGCCAGCCCTCCGAGTTCCAGGCGTCGGAGCATCAGAACGGGCAGTCGGGAGACACGGAGTCGCGACTGAGGCCAGGACCGATGGAGCGACTACGGACCCCGCCCTCTCTAGGGCCCGTGCGCAGACGAGAATCGATGGGTTTGTGGCGGCGACTGTAGAGGTCGGCGAGCAAGAAGGAGGGTCTTTTTTCCGAACGGCCAGCTCGTCTTTTCATCGTTCTCGCTAAGGCCCCGCTCCCCCGTCATAGCTGGAGATGAGCGTGGCCTCTTCCAGCCGCTCTCAGCGGCAAGGGTTTGGAATTTGTACTCAACCACCGACCTGGCTCCCTGCTTTTGTTATCGTGTTGTCGTGCACGCGACTTGGTGTTGGAGGCCGCCGTTGCGGCGCCTCCCAGCGGGTGAAAGAAAGTCCCCTTGAAGGCCCGGTGAAGGCGGCCCGGGATCATCCTCAGAGGCGGGGACTGGCTCCCACTGAGCTGTGGCCCAGGCAAAAGAAGCCCGGCCTTGAAGAGGAGGGAGTATTGAGATTTATTGTGAGGTACACCCGGATGTGGCATTGGGGAAGGAAATTGCAATTTTTACGACAGCAGCTCAAAACTGTATTTTTTCTGTTTGTTGGCCCCTGTTTTGCAGTGATAGATACCCTGGCAGTTAGTTCTTATTAGGTGTAGCCCCCATTAAGCGTTCGGGGGCTGGTATTTGTACGGGTGAGTCCCCGCTGGGTGAGGAGGAGAAGGAGGAGGTGGAGCAGGAGCAGGCGGGGGAGTGACTTATTCCTGTGTATATTGTTATTGGTTGACTGCTGTTTTTTTTTTTTTGAGCTTGGTGTAAAGCTCCTTCACCGCTCGGTAAGAAACCTCAACTGCTGGGTGAGGAGGGTTTGTTGCTGCTGTGACACCCCAGGGTGGCCCATGTAGCGGCGAGAAGAATGAGCAGCTGGGATGGGGACCCTACTGGGTCCGTACAGGGCGTGCTATACTGTTACGGGGGGCCTGGGGGGCACCACCGAAGGACGAGGAAGGATAAACGGACCACGTGCAAGGGGATTGTAACAAAAAGGCGGGAAAAGGCGAAAGAACCAGTATTGTTTATGATAGGCAACAAAAAGTTGGTCACTTCTATTGGGTTTGAACAATTATATAGTGTGTGTTGTTTACAGCACTGCTGAATGTAGTGTAAGACAGTGACGGGGATTAGTATTTAACTCACAGTCACCGCCTTCGGAGGCGGGGGCATTTCACACGCTGCTTTATGTGATTGTAGTCTGTGAGTATATGGTAATGAAAACAGAAGAGCCTATAAGCTGACGAGGCAAACCAAGGAATCGTTTCTAAAACGAACTGCAGAAGTATTAAAGTAGGCTTTTGTGCAGTTAACCTAATAGTCTACAGGCCCTAACGATTACATTTTGATGTGTTTTTATTTTTGTTTTTGTTTTGAGTTCCAACTTATTATCGTGTGATTGCCGCTCGCTGATTTGCGTGAAAGGGGTCCAAATGCTGTCCTAACCGTTACACGTTAAGCGTAACGCCGTCGTAACATGGATCCGTGAAGCGAATTAGCCAATTGCAAGAATGTAGTGACGTAGTTAGGCCGGCGTTTCTTTTTTTAGGACGCTCTTTTTATAGGAGGCCGAACCGCGGGCGTTTAGGGCCCTCTTTTTTTTTAGTTTTTGGTTTTTTGGGGAATGTGCCCCCTGATAAAACTTATGTTATTTTTTCATGATTTTCACACACGTCTAAAAATAGATAAAGAGAACCAGTTAAACAAATGAGGGACAAAGATATTATACTTGGTCATTGCTTTATTGAGGAAAATGATACCAATATACCTATTAGTGAGGGCAAAAAGTATCTGTGAACCTTTGCTTTTCAGTAATTTGGTGTGTGACCCCTGTGCCCAGCAATGAACTGAAGATAAACGTTTCCTGTAATTGTTGGTCAGTCCTGCACACCGGCTTGGAGGAATTTTAAGCCCATTCCTCCGTACAGAAAGCTTCAGCTCTGGGATGTTGGTGGGTATCCTCACATTAACTGCTAGCTTCAGGTCCCCTCCACACCCATTTACATTGGATTAGGGTCGGACTTTGAATTGGCCATTCTAAAACATGAACTTTCTTCTTCTTAACCATTCTTTGTTGAACGGCGTGTGTGCTGAGGGGACGTTGTCTGCGCATGACCCAACCCTTCTATTGAGATTCAGTTCATGGACAGATATTCTGACATTTCCTTTAGAAATTCTTGATGTAATTCAAAACTCATGTTCCTTTCAATGATAAGAAAGCCATTCTGGCCCAGATTTGTCAGAAACAGGCCCAAAACCATGCACTACCACACAATGTTTCACAGATGGGATAAGGTTTTATGCTGGAATGCAGTGTTTTCCTTTCTTCCAAATATAATGCTTTTCTTTTATTTTAAACCACAAATTTATTTTGGTCTCATCATCCACAAAACAATTCTTCCAATAGCCGTGGGGTTGTCCAATGATCTTTAGCAAATTGCCAACGAGCAAGCAATGTTTATTTTGGAGGAGTCGTGGCTTTCGCCTTGTAACCCTGCCATGACACACCACTGTTGTTCAGTGTTCTTCTGATGGTGGGAATCAGGAGAACCTAACATTAGCCAATGTGAGAGAGGACTTCAGGTTGCTTTGACTTTGAAGTTATCCCTGGGGGTCCTTTGTGACCTCGGGCAACTGATTGGCACCTCTTGCTTTTGGAGTGATCTTTGTTGGTCGACCATTCCTGGGGAGGGTAACAATGGTCTTGAATTTCCTCCATTTGTACACAATCTGTCTGACTGGGGATTGGTGGAGTCCAAACTCTTTAGAGATGGTTTTGTAACTTTTTCCATCCTGATAAGCATCAAAAACTCTTTTACTGAGGTTCTCAGAAATCTCATTGTTTGTGCCATGATGCACTTCCACAAATGTGTTGTGAAAAGCAGACTTTGAAAGATCTCTGTTCTTTAAATAAAACAGGGTGCCCACTCACACCTGATTGTCATCCCAATGATTGAAAACACCTGACTGTAATTTCACCTTCAAATTAACTGCTAATCCTAGAGGTTCACATACTTTTGCCACTCACTAATATGTAATATTGGATCATTTCGCTCAATAAATATATGACCAAGTATAATATTTGTGTCTCATGTGTTTAACTGGGTTCTATTTATCTACTTTTAGGACTTATGTGAAAATCTGATGATGTGTTAGGGCATATTTATGCAGAAATATAGACAATTCTAAAGGGTTCACAAACTTTCAAGCATCAATGTAAGTGGTAAGGAATGATGAGCTGTTGTGTGTTTGGACACATTAGTTTGAGGACCAGCATTGTACATGGCTGCAGTGACTGACCCCTTTCATCGAGTTGTTTACGTCCAGAGGATCCCCTTTCACTGAATGTTTTTGCTCCATCACACTATTCTCCATATATTCTCAACACTGTTGCACCAGTTCTAATGTGGATTCACATTGAAACTGATCCACAGGAAATATTCTCACTTGATTTTATGCTCCGAGATAACGTCCAAAATTCATTCAAGGAAGCTCCAATCATGAAATCGAAGGTGTCTTTAATAAAATGCCACTTAGTGTGTGTTGTCATGTATTGTGAGACCTTGAAACGTGAACATTTTTCATTGTTTATGGCTGATGCTTCTGCTATTTAGGTACCACTGTCCTGTGTGAAACAATTTTGCTTTCTCAAATAATGAAGTCCTAAAGGTCAGTGCTATTTTATGGTTTATGCATGCTACTTGTGGTTAGTATTACATTTTTTTAAAGTAATTTCATTATCATCTTTATTAACATTAATCAATCATAAATTAATTTAGTAGCACTAAATTAAGACTTATACATACTCAGGTTTGAGACATTTTGGACATTTGGACAGTTTTTATAAAAATATAATTAAGTTATTCGATACTCAGCAACCTTACAGTGCAGAAACAAATTGATGTGTACACTGTTATTACAACCAAATTAAACAGACTCCAGAATAGATCAGTTTTACTGGTGGCAAATCTGCACAACACTCATAGTCATTTCAATCTTTTGATGTGACTTTAAGAGCAAGTTTCAAAAAGATTTAGCTACAACCAAGCAAATACTTTATTGTGACCTAAAGTTTGAATTGACAGGGTGAGTTGTGAGTCATACAACAGATGCATATTTGTTTAACAATCTATATCCTTATAATGTTATACACCCTAGCAGTGAAGAATATGAATATGTATGATTCTCAGGATTATATTAACTAGCAGGCTAACATATAATCATTTGCTTGCATTTTTTAGCTATGTAAAAATGCTTACTGAGACATTGTTTACTAAGTCTAATTTTGATGGAATATATTTATGCTGTTCTTATTTAAATGTTTGAAGTAGAAACAGTGTTGCCAAATTAGCAATTTTGTTGCTAGATTTAGCAACTTTTCAGACTCCTCTGGCATGTTATTTTCAAAAAAGCGATTAGCGACAAATATATTACCATACTGTACAAACCTTAGCTACCTCCCACAGAAGAGAATTGAAAAACTGCCTGTGAGCACGAGGCCCAGCTCTCCCTCTGCCATTCTTCTGCTCTGAGAGATGAAGCAGCACATTCAGTTCTATTGGGAGTTGATGGTAGTTTAACTCCATTTTGTGATTTTGAGAATTTCAATACATCAATCAAAAATACTGTTGTTTTTTGAAATATGCACATAGTTTTATTTGTAAGTATGTACATAATTTTTTTTTGGTAAGAAAGAAGCAACAGGACTCACCAGCTGACACTAGGCAGCATGTAAATATGACATGATGATGTCACAAATTAGCACAATTTTCCTCCTAGCAACATTTGGCGACTTTTCAAGCAGACTTTAGCAACTTTCCTCAGAAAAACGTTGGCCAACCAGTACAAGTTTGTGTCTCTTTTAACGTACGTAAGTAAGTAAAGTACAGAGAAATAAATGCTAATTTGTATTAGAGATGATTTTAAATAAGTGTCACATTGCTCACTACTGCCAAAAATGTACGTATGTGTCAATTTTACATTTTTATGAGAAGGGTTGAAATGCATATTGCTAAATCATTCTTAAAAAGCGTTAGCATGAATATGATGTTAAACATTTTCATACTGTAAAAAAAACCTGCAGCATTTTAGTAATCCAGTGCCAGCATTTTTTGTATCAGGAGATACATTCACAAGAGTCAAAGCAGCACTAACAAGAGTCAAAGTGCCACAGCAGATCTGATAGCATCTGTGATAACATTGGCTTCAATAGTGTAATTAAATCTATTGCTAGTCTGATTCAGTATTTAGTATTTACCTTTAGTTGAATGTTGTAGCTTCAGTTAGTAGCTAATTTAACCCAGTAACTTCATAAGGTACTGTCAGTACTAATCCTGTAAGTTCAGTAGTAGTATCCTTGGTTTGCCTCAATTATCTTCTGCTCAAGCCTCTTTTTTAGTTCCGAGACCAATGCTGAGCTAATGTTGCCCTCTCTGTTCTGGCTAGCCCTCGCTTCTGTATCTTTGCTACAAACAGATCTCTGACTCAAGCTCCTGGAGCCTGAACTCAAAGACCCTGAAACAGTTGATACTGCTCCACGATGCTCACTCATTCCGGCATTAGTTGGCGGTGGTGGAGGCAGAATTGGCGCACTGGGTGGTACACGAGTTTGAAGTGCTTTTGGCCATGGGCTGTTGTTGTTTTTGTTCTGGTTAGTGGCATTGCTCTCCACATCACTAGCAAGGGACTTACTGGGACATTCCAAGTTTACAAACGGCATTCTGAAGTTCCAATGTCGCTGCTCTTTATGTTTACGTCGAATGATTCGGCGGGATGGAGCGATCCTGTTGGACTTTGTGTTACGCATGTACATGGCGGTCGAGATGAAAACTGTGACCATTATCATTACGCTAATCATTCCGGCTGCCAGTCCTAATGCTTTCACAGGGTTGTCTCTACTCTGCATTAAAAATGCTGCCACCGGACCTGAAAGTTGATTCTGAAAAAGAAAACAGAAAAAATTAATAAATACAGTCCAACAAAACATTGATAAAAATGCACCATTGTGGACAAACAATTACCTGTGTGATGTAAGGTTCAGGGTCAAAAACAGTTGGTTTTATTATTTTAATTCATATACTTTTTCATGTTTTAATTCAATCAGGACAAAGTTGTTTTCAGACAAACACAAAACTCATCGTTAAATGGTGTGTGGAGTGAGCATCACTAAATATTGTTAGAAGCACATTTAAGACGTATTACAGGAAAATACAGGTATGTGCCATTTAATGTCTGCATTATGTTCTCTGAAACAGGGCACTGAACAAAATGGACATGGACCAGACATTACCATAGTTACTTTGATGTGCAAAAGTGAGCCAGGCCTTACTGTCTAACATCAGAAGTCAACCTCAGAGTCACAGTCCAAAATCAAATGGAAAGACCTTTTATAAGAACTTGTATCCAAGTTTTGGTGTAACTGTTTGGCTGTCCACAAACTTTTGTCTGTACAGTGTATGCTAAACAACCTTAAATTAAGCAATATTTTGTGAATTAACTGTCACTATGGATAATCAAATAACCAAAGCTACATCCCAGACATCTGAATCCATGTCTTCAATACATGGGTGATGCTGCATTATATCTGACAACTAAACACAAACAACTGCACTTCTAACATAAATCTTACCACTTCAGTGATGTCTATTTGCACCACAGCACTGGTAGAGAAGGAAGGAGTCCCTCGATCTCGTGCCTGGACCACCACAGACCACTTGCAGTCCTGCTGTCTGGTGATGTTCTGCACCATCTCCATGGACTTAATAAATGGCTTTAGCTTGATCTCCCCTGTGCTAGTGTTGATATCAAAAACGTTCTCTGGCTCAGCCTTCATGATGGAGTACTCAATGACATTGTTTGGTTCTTCCGCGTCATCATCCACCGCCTAAACAGAGAAATAATGGTCAAGCAGATATTAGGATGTCCAAAGGGAGATTTTGAACAAAAAAGTCATAGCAGTGCTAAAATATCTAATATCAGGCTTTGTCCTTCATGCCAGCTTTTGATGATTGTAATTACTGATTTCAAACATCTGATACCAATGTGAGAAGGGGTAGTAAATGCAATGTTGTAAACAGAATGATGTTATGAACTCACAATGACTGACTGTTTTACAATTAAGCAGCCTTTAAACCCTCAACCCTCAATTTTAAGTTGCTTTGGACAAAATTGTCACTTTGTGTCAAAAATCCAATGTTTGGTTCCTCAGTATAATGTAAAATGCTTGGCTTTATTATCTGTCTTCAGCATTATTCTATATAGGCACTAATTTTACTCTATAATTTTGTGGTGTGATGTGCTGTTTCACAGGCTGGTAAGCTAGAACAGTATTTTATTGGCTCATATGTACTTTAATTTAACAATTTATTTGGATACACTATTGGCCATGGCACAAACACATTCAACACTCATCAAAATAAAAACCTCAATTTTCACAGGTGCTCCGATGATCATGGTCTTTTCCAGGAAGTTCTCATTAAATTCTGGAGGATGATCGTTCAGATCAAGCACAGTGACGAACACCTCGGCCAGGCTGTATTTACCCTCTCCATCTTCTGCCTTCACATAGAAGTTATACTTTGACTTCACTTCAGCATCCAGAGAAGCCCACGGCTGGGTGTAGATGATCCCGGAGGTGGGGTGTATGAAGAACCTGCATTGTATACACTTAAAGTGAGTTGGCTGTGTTATTCTTATAAATATGATTAACTTTTTTGAGAATCAAGTGGAATAAAAAAACTGCATCTACGCAACACAGCCACCAAAGTTAAATACCCTCAATAGTCTCAGCCTGTTACAATTTCTATATGCTTTTCAATTCCCTGCTCCCTTCTGAAATACCTGCTCACAGCATAATACCAACAGGAAATATGTTGCATTGTCACATAACAGAGAGATTCTCATTGCATAATTGTGTTTGTGAGAAACACACCAGTTTATACACCTAATATCTAAAATGCATGTTTTGTACGACAGTGTACTACAGTTCCATCTATAAAAACACTCCAACCACTGACACTCCAACCTGCAGTTTCCATGTCAGTATCACTGTTACCAATCAGATCACAACTGTAACCTGTAACCACCCCAAACAAAACAGTACCCTATAATATCACACTTATCCACTGAAATGCTACAGTAGATAGTCAAATAGCAGTTCCAACCCCCATGTCACTGTAATATTGACACTTCCTTCTCAATTTTGATTGTAACCAGTTTCATCACAGGCTACATCTGGATACCGCCTGGAACGCGACCATTAGGACTGTCACCAATCACAATACACTAACTGGCATTAGTGCCACACTTACCTATGAAAGCTCAGTTTATTCCCCATTACTAGTTTACCAATTAAACATAGCCATTCCACTATTCATATTTAGATACTTTAGATAGTTTTCCAGGTCATAATTTTCTACTCAGTAGATTGCAGTCCTGTTCACCAATCAGCCATTTTCTGCTCGTTATTTTAATGGGACTCAGCTGGTGAGAATTAACAGTCAGCTTTAAATCTGCAGTCTTTCACACATTTCCATCACACTTTCGTTGCCAGGCCGGAAAGCGCAGCATACATTAGCGGGTTTTACTTTTACATCACACTTTCAGCTCTGCAGTGTGACTATCTTACACACCTGCAGCTGTCACTGCACATGCTAATTATACCCTGACTCACAGACAGAGTCTGACAAATCTATTCTTACCCCTGCAATCCAATTACTTGATTAGTGCATATGTTTGCTCTGGTCCCTATGTAAACTCTTATTTAGGAGAGAAACGAGTTACCAATCAACCATAAAATTGAATTTGTGTGCAAAATACACATGCTATTTACTAGTACTACTAAATAGTTGAGAAGGAAAATGTTGTACCATAGTGTGCACTGACTACCCATAATGTACTGTGACATACATAGTGGAATTTGGTCAGATCCACTGTTAACAGTTGATTGTGAAATGCTGTGGTTATGTGCTAGTCATTTGTGATCTATATAGCCTATATACTAAATATAGTGTGTGTTTTAGGGCACTTCCACAGTGACTCATTATGGAGATATAAGGTGTTATGAGACATGTACAGTGGTGTGAAAAAGTGTTTGCCCCCTTCTTGATTTACTGTTGTTGTTGTTTTGCATGTTTGTCATACTTAGTTGTTTCAGAAAATCAAACCAATTTAAATATTAGTCAAAGACAACACAAGTAAACACAAAATGCAGTTTTTAAATGAAGGTGTTTATTATTAAAGGAAAATCCAAACCTACACTGTGTGAAAAAGTGATTGTCCCCTAAACCTAATAAATGGTTGGACCACCCTTAGCAGCAACAACTGCAACCAAGCGTTTGTGATAACTTGCAATGAGTCTTTTACAGCATAGTGGAGGAATATTGGCCACTCATCTTTGCAGAATTGTTGTAATTCAGCCACACTGGAGGGTTTTTCAGCATGAACGGCCTTTTTAAGGTCATGCTACAGCATCTCAGTAGGATTCAGGTCAGGACTTTGACTAGACCACTCCAAAGTCTTCATTTGGTTTTTCAGTCTCCTTGAGGATTTTTTGGTATTCCAGGTCCTGAAGCAGCAGAACAGCCCCAGACCATCACACTACCACCACCATATGTTACTGTTGCTATAATATTATTTTTCTGAAATGCTGTGTTACTTGTACACCAGATGTAATAGGACACACACCTTCCATAGAGTTCAACTTTTGTCTCGTCAGTCCACAGAATGTTTTCCAAAAAGTCTTGATATTTAATTATATTTAATGTTCTTTTTGCTCAGCAGTGGTTATGCCATGCAGACCATTTTTGCCCAGTCTCTTTCTTATGGTGAAAAAATATATATTTTCTCCCTTAATAATAAACACCTTCATTTAAAAACTGCATTTTGTTCTCACAGTGGTGCTTGGTGCAGTGGTGAACCATTTAGAATTTTCTGTATTTCTGCATAAATATGATTTAGATATTTATCATTAGATATTTACCCAATTACTAACAGTAGATAAAGAGAACCCAGTTAAACAAAACGAGACAAAGATATTATACTTGGTCATTTATTTATTGAGGAAAATGATCCAATATTACATATTAGTGAGTGGCAAAAGTATGTGAACCTCTAGGATTAGCAGTTAATTTGAAGGTGAAATTAGAATCAGGATGACAATCAAGTGTGAGTGGGCACCCTGTTTTATTTAAAGAACAGGGATCTATCAAAGTCTGCTCTTCACAATGCATGTTTGTGGAAGTGTATCATGGCACGAACAAAGGAGATTTCTGAGGACCTCAGAAAAAGAGTTGTTGATGCTCATCAGGCTGGAAAAGGTTACAAAACCATCTCTAAAGAGTTTGGACTCCACCAATCCACAGTCAGACAGATTGTGTACAAATGGGGGAAATTCAAGACCATTGTTACCCTCCCCAGGAGTGGCAAGGCATGTAATAGCTGGCAAGGTCACAAAGGACCCCAGGGTAAATTCTAAGCAACTGAAGGCCTCTCTCACATTGGCTAATGTTAATGTTCATGAGTCCACCATCAGAAGAACACTGAACAACAATGGTGTGCATGGCAGGGTTGTAAGGAGAAAACCACCGCTCACGTGGACACAAGATCACGTGGACGAGCCAGAAGGCTACTGGAAGAATGTTTTGTTTACGGATGAGACCAAAATAGAACTTTTTGGTTTAATTTCGTTATGTTATGTTTGGAGAAAGGAAAATACTGAATTCCAGCATAAGAACCTTATCCCATCTGTGAAACGTGGTGGGGGTAGTATCATGGTTTGGGCCTGTTTTGCTGCATCTGGGCCAGGACGGCTTGCCATCATTGTTGGAACTCTGAATTATATCAGAGAATTCTAAAGGAAAATGTCAGGTCATCTGTCCATGAACTGAATCTCAAGAGAAGGTGGGTCATGCAGCAAGACACCGACCCTAAGCACACAAGCCGTTCTACCAAAGAATGGTTATAGAAGAATTGAATAAAGTCGAATGTTTTTGTAATGGCCAAGTCAAAGTCCTGACCTTAATCCAATGGAAATGTTGTGGAAGGACCTGAAGCAAGCAGCTAATGTGAGGAAACCCACCAACATCCCAGAGCTGAAGCTGTTCTGTACGGAGGAATGGGCTAAAAATTCCCTCCAAGCCGGTGTGCAGGACTGATCAACAGCTACAGGAAACGTTTAGCTGCAGTTATTGCTGCACAGGGGGCTCACACCAGATACTGAAAGCAAAGGTTCACATACTTTTGCCACTCACTAATATGTAATATTGGATAATTGTCCTCAATAAATGAATGACCAAGTATAATATTTTTGTCTTATGTGTTGAGAACTGGGTTCTCTATATCTACTTTTAGGGCCTTTGTGAAATATCTGATAATGTTTAAGGTCATATTTATTCAAAAATATAGAAAATTATAAAAAGGTTTTGGACATTTTCAAAGTCAAGACAAAGTCAGATTTATTTCTATAGAGGTTTTTTTAATAACAGAACTTTGTCTCAAAGCAGCTTCACAAAGACCGCCCCAAATGAACAAGTCTAAGGCAATAGTGGCAAGGGAAAACTCCCTAAATGTGATAACAATGAAACCCTGGGAAGACCAAGACTCAAAAGGTACCAGTTTGGTGCCCTAGATGCCAAATATTCTCCAAGCTTTGAACCAAGCAAAAATTCAAAGTGGCTTTGGACACCAATCTAGTGGATCAATGATGGTGGGACACGCTATTTAAAACTGCCCAAGAGGCAACATCGGTACGGTTTCTTTATATGACATGCTGCCACTAAGTGGTTTATGTGTGTGTGTGTGTGTGTGTGCGTGTGTGTGTGTGTGTGTGTGTGTGAGAGAGAGAGAGAGAGAGAGAGAGAGAGAGAGAGAGAGAAGAAAACACAAATGAAAAAGGAAAATATGAAAGTAGATCTATGGAAGTCATGAGCGAATACTTCCGACAAAAGATAAGTTTAAAGAGCTAAATCTTGACACGCTGCAGTGTAGAAAAGATAGAGTCTAGAAGACTAATAGAGAGTAAAAGTGAAAATGAATGGCGAGACTTATGTGTAAAGAGTCAAACTAATTAAAGTAGTATGGTGAGTTAGTATAATGAGTAGTATAAAGGTGTGAACTCCCCCAAGGTCCTCCCAAGGCTTCTCAGTCATAACGCTTAGGGAGTTGTTTCTTGCCATTGTTGCCCCAGGTTTGCTCAACTTGGGATTGGTTGTAGATATTAGAAGATAATCTAAAATTGTAAAGTTGTTTTGAGACAATGCTCTATTGTAAAAAGCGCTATACACAGTGGTGCTTGAAAGTTTGTGAACCCTTTAGAATTTTCTATATTTCTGCATAAATATGAGCTAAAACATCATCAGATTTTCACACGTCATACATACACATAGGGAAGGTCCTTCAAGTCTGTTTTTGCTGCTAGTGCTCCCAGGGGGCAAAGGCAGTATATCATTCTGAGCCTGGGTCCAAACCAGCTCTGCCTTCTGTTTCATTAGCGTAAGCTTTCTGCTTTCTTGCACAATCACTCAACAGATTCATTCCTTTTAATTAATTTCTGGTCATTTCATCCCCTCAGTCCCTCTGATTTAACATAATAATGCTGCAATTACAATTATTTGCATGAAGACCATTTTATTGTTACTGTACTCACAGATAAGCTCCTGAACCGTAGATGGAGTACTTCACTTCACCCCAAAATCCAGAGTCTGGATCCGTGGCCTAAAATACAAATGCCAAAATCATTAGCAAATAAGTAAATAGATATAATAAGAAATAAAGAAGTAAATAAAACATGTATTACAACACATGTAAAGAACAACTTTTGGTACTTTAATTTAGTACATATTGCTACAATAACTTTCTAAAATTACAATCTTCACACTATGTACTATGAACATAATATCTTCATGGTAATTGTTCTTAGTTCCACAGATACTATACTGAAAATAATAGAAAAGTTTAAATAAGTCCCAGTGAATGGCCATTAAATATACATATTTTTGATCTTACGTTCATCTGGTGAATCTGTGAAGTCTGGCACATGAACTACAAGGCTAATGTTGCTAACAAGTAAAAGAAGCTTTGAGAAACAAGTTTAGCATTGTGCAAAAATACATTTTATATGATATTTACATAAGCAGATTAATAATATAGCAGATATAAATCCACTAGGAACTATATTATCATCCAAGGTACTTCAAACATGCAGTTCCATCAATTGCAAGTGGAAGAATTATAACATGAGGCTGAATATTTAGCTAATTTTGAAAGTAATTGAGCTCAACTGAAAGAGACTGGCATTTTGCAATAGTAATTATTATTCTTTTATAATTTGCTTTCCAGCAGAAGTTTCTAAATTAATACTTGTCATCAGCAAATGTGATAAAATCATATTGTTTACTCTGCACACTGTTCTGTGAGAAAAACATAACTTCCTCATTACCTACCAGAAGCTGTTTCTGTTTCTTAAATGAAAATATATTCAAATATCCTGTTTATAATAAATAGATATTTGATATTTAATTGAAGTGGTAAATACTTGTTGTCATGCACTCTTGGCATCCCTGGTCTGACAAATTAGAAACCCATGGCTGTCACATGAAAAACTCTGAGACTCAGAGAACTCCTGGCCAGGTGGGAATTCACGAACCGGCAGACAGAAATAACTCTGACTCAGGATCCAACCCAGTTTGGACACAGCAATTGGACACAGACAGAACAAGGACTTTAAGCCTTTGAAAAGGGTGCTCTACACCTTAAGTAAGGGATAGTTCACATCTTGAGAAGAGGATGAGGAGTCACCTCATTACACTTGAAAAGCAATTCAAGCCTCACCTTGCCAGAGGTGATATATGGAAGCAGTATGGCTCAGTGGTAGACTGCTGAGCCCCTCTGTTTTGTATCCCACCTCTGGGAGGCAAAGTTTGAGTCATGTTTTGTGTTTGTATGGATTTCTCTTGTTCTGCCTGTTCTGTCCATGTTTCATCTGTACCTGAGTTTCTGCCTCACCAGGTACTCTTAAAGAGTCGTGGGACGGAGAAAAAGTTGGGCTGGTATGGAATAAAAATACAAAATGCAATAAAGAAAATTGCAGTTATGCCTTTCATTTAAACATTCATCTATGACTTTCAATGCAAACATTATGAACCCAAGATATTTCATGTTTTTCCTTGTCAACTTCATTTTATTTGTTAATATACTTTTATTCCTGCATTTAAGGCCTGCAACATTTTCCAAGGTTGGGACAGAAGCAGTTTAGGGCTAGTAATGAGGTAAAAAATCCATCTAAATAATGATTTCAAACACATGATATCAAGGGTACAAGCCTAAACTGAAGAGCCTAAAACTGTCTGGGCTTAAACTGTCTGCAATAACAAAAGTCAAAGTAAGTTTAAGAAACACTGCAGTTTTGTTTGTTTGCTTTCTTGTTTTTGCAATGTATATACCGTTTCACCTTTTTCTCATTTGGGGTTGTATAAAGTAAAACATGAAGCAATATGAGCTCAGAACCAAGCCCTTATGCACTCACAGTGACAGATACAGCAGTGGATCCTCCAGGTGAGTTTTCCGATATCCTGGCGATGTAAAACTCAGAGGAAAATTTGGGAGTGTTGTCATTCACATCCAACAGATGGATCACAATGTCTGCTGTGGCACTGAAACGTTCTGGTGTGTCGATTTCAACAGCCAACAACTAAAAAGTAAAAACATATAGTTCTGATAATGTCTGGTCTCTATAAATGAATACAAGAATTATAGGCAATTTTATAAATACAACCCATACAAGGTGTCCTGAATGGTCCATTAAAAAAAAAAAAAATAAATAAAAACTTTCATCTTGCTATGATAGAGCACATTCCTAATATGTAAGCAGGTCACTGGCTTTTTTGTTTCTTTTTTAGGGAGAATATGTTTAATTTTAGCATGTTGCTACATTTAATTGCACTACAATGTGATACCTCAGTTCTCCACCACCTTGGAACTGCATTTTGACTAAAGAAATGCTCTCGGTTCTCGTTGTTTTTGGTTCTTGACAAATCTTCTGGACGAATTAACAACGAGAACCATTGTACATATTTTATATGAACCATATGAACAATAATAACCCTGGTTAATTGAGTCCTTTTAACCTGCTTTTCTCATTCATACCTTAAATGTTAAAAAGGAATATTTTTCGTAATCCATGGCAGTGGAGTTCTCTACAATAATGGTGACTTGTGCTTCATTGAGGACTGTCTGAGGGACGACACGCAGAACTCGACCAGGTCCAACCAATCGTAGTCTAAACTTCGCATTTGCACCCTGAGGGCAGGGAAATAAAAATACAGAAATGAAAACAATAGTTAATGTTGGAAGGATAATTGGGTGGATGAGATGGTTACAGTTCCAGTTCCAGATGAAGTTATCTGTGTATCAATGTATATGAATACAGTTAACCTTTAAAACATGTTTCAGACATAGGAATCAAATTATAGACCACTGTAGCTTACATAATCTGTGTTAACCTACTTAACTGCATGTTGTTTTCTTTTTGAGCTGTTTTTCCGATACAGATCCGTTCCAGATCTTACTATGAACTGTTCTTCTGGCATTAGTTCCTCACTGAATGCTGTTCTACCAACACCAGTTACAATCCTCACTTTATTCAGACTACAACCAAGGACCCTAATTACCCTCCAATTCTCCTGTTGACCAAGGACACCACATCACCAAAACAGTTCCTGAACCTAGAGTGATCCGTTTACTGTACTAAATAAAGGTTCACTCATATTCTCTATTTTATGATATTCATTAGTTTAGCTATTATATACACTATTGTATTATATTCTATAGTTTTATATTCTCAATTGTATTATATTCTCCATAATGTTGTAATCTCTCTTTAATTTGTTATAGTACAGTGGTGCTTGAAAGTTTGTGAACCCTTTAGAATTTTCTGTATTTCAGCATAAATATGACCTAAAACATCATCAGATTTTCATACAAGTCCTAAAAGTAGATAAAGAGAACCCAGTTAAACAAATGAGACAAAAATATTATACTTGGTCCCAGAAGTTGAATCTGTTCATCTGGACATAAGGTTTTGTGGGAAAAACATTTCATCTCTCATCTAAGTGACTTCTGCAGTCTCAGCTAGTAGAAGTCACTTAGATGAGTGACGAAACGTTTCTCCCACAAAACCTTATGTCCAGATGAACAGATTCAACTTTTGGGATTTTCATACCTGGATTATTGAGCATACATCAAGACATTATACTTGGTCATTTATTAATTGAGGAAAATAATCCAATATTACATATTAGTGAGGGGCAAAAGTACAGTATATGAACCTTTAGGATTAGCAGTTAATTTCAAGGTGAGTCAGGCGTTTTCGATCAGTGGGATGACGATCAGGTGTGAGTGGGCACCCTGTTTGATCTAAAGAACAGGGATCTATCAAAGTCTGCTCTTCACAACACATGTTTGTGGAAGTGTATCATGGCACGAACAAAGGAGAGGACCTCAGAAAAAGAGTTGTTGATGCTCATCGGGCTGGAGAAGGTTAAAAAACCATCTCTAAAGAGTTTGGACTCCACCAATCCACAGTCAGACAGATTGTGTACAAATGGAGGAAATTCAAGACCATTGTTACCCTCCTCAGGAGTGGTCGACCAACAAAGATCACTTCAAGAGCAAGGCGTGTAATAGTTGGCGAGGTCACAAAGGAGCCCTGGGTAACTTCTAAGCAACTGAAGGCCTCTCTCACATTGGCTAATGTTAATGTTCATGAGTCCACCATCAGAAGAACACTGAACAACAATCGTGTGCTGCATGGTAGGGTTGCAAGGAGAAAGCCACTGCTCTCCAAAAAGAACATTGCTGCTCGTCTGCAGTTTGCTAAAGATCACGTGGACGAGCCAGAAGGCTATTGGAAAAATGTTTTGTGGACGGAAGAGACCAAAATAAAACTTTCTGGTTTAAAAGAAAAGCGTTATGTTTGGAAGAAATTAAAAGACTCCATTCCAGCATAAGAACCTTGGTTCTTAGAATCATGGTTTAGGCCTGTTTTGCTGCATCTGGGCCAGGACGGCTTGCCATCATTGATGGAACAATAAATTCTGAATTATATCAGAGAATTCTAGAGAAAAATGTCAGGACATCTGTCCATGAACTGAATCTCAAGAGAAGGTGCAGCAAGACAACGCCCCTAAGCACACAAGTCGTTCTACCAAAGAAAAGTTAAGAAAGATAAAATTAATGTTTTGGAATGGCCAAGTCAAAGTCCTGACCTTAATCCAATGGAAATGTTGTGGAAGGACCTGAAGCGAGCAGCTAATGTGAGGAAACCCACCAACATCCCAGAGCTGAAGCTGTTCTGTACGGAGGAATGGGCTAAAATTCCTCCAAGCCGGTGTGCAGGACTGATCAACAGTTACTGGAAAAGGTTTAGTATACATACTTTTACCACTCACTAAATGACCAACTATAATATTTTTGTCTAATTTGATTCTTTGGGTTCTCTTTATCTACTTTAGGACTTGTGTGAAAATCTCTGTTGTAATAAAAAGCACTATAGAAATTTGAATTTGACTTTAAGTTTCTACAGTGTCAAAGTGTGACCCTGTGACCCTGGCCAAGAAAAAGCAGGGTTGGTACATGATTAAATAAATAAACAAGCAAACAGACAAATTAATTAATTAAGCAATTAATAAACAAACTAATGTCAAGTGTTGGGAGGGTGAAAGGAAAATTAAATACCCAGAGGAGGACCACATGTACAACATGCCTGACCAAAACAGTAACTAAATGTGAGAATTAGACCTAGGCTGATGTAATTGATGTATCAGCACTAAATATTGTAACATATTACTGTTAAAACATTGAATTAGAGTCATTTCAAAGTTGTTTCACTGGTTGTCACTGGTCACCTTGTCATTCTGTAACCTTTTGAGACTTTTTTAGAAATATGAGAATTTATGATTTTCAGAATGTATAAAAAGGACACTCCTTTATCAACAGTACTTTGATTCTCAGTTGAAAAGTATTGTTCTTGAACTAATACTAATATGATTAAACTGAAATACAGCATTACCTGGTCAGAATCATTCACTGTGATCTTCAGTCCTCTCAAGATTTCTCCCTCAGGTGGATGTTCATACATGGACAGTTCAAATCGATTCTGTTTTCCGTTTTCACCATAAAATGTGGGTGGGTGGTTGTTCAGATCCACCACCCGGATGGTTACAACTGATATGGCTGAGTCAAGCAGCTTGCCTTCTGGCCCCACCTCTGAAGCCTTGTTTTAAAAACAAAGCAAATCTCTAATTTACAATGCAATTAATCATACATCTAATTTCTGAATCATTTTCGTCATGAAGCTTTAGATAAATGTGTGTTTAAGCGCTGTTAATTTTGTTGTTGAAAAATACTGTGAGTGTGTTCACACAAACTTTTTTCTGGGATGAAAATGAAACAAAATACAAAAAAAAAGAAATCACCATTCTAGTCAAAAGCCATGACAACCCTGACCACATAAATCCCTGCTCACACACATCAACCCCCCCCCCCCCCCCCCCCCCCCCCCCCCCCCCCCCCCCCCCCCCCCCCTCTCAGCTAGTGAAGTCAACTCGAGGGACGAAAAACGTTTTCTCCCACAAAACCTTATGTCCAGATGAACGATCAACTTTGGGATTTTCATACCTGGTTATTGAGAACATCAAGACATTATACTTGGTCATTTATTAATTGAGGAAAATAATCCAATTATTACATATTAGTGAGGGGCAAAAGTACAGTATATTGAACCTTAGGATTAGCAGTTAATTTCAAGGTGAGTCAGGCGTTTTTCGATCAGTGGGATGACGCTCAGGGTGAGTGGGCACCCTGTTGATCTAAAAAGAACAGGGATCATCAAAGTATGCTCTTCACAACACATGTTTGTGGAAGGTGTATCATGGCACGAAACAAGGAGAGGGACTCAGAAAAAGAGTTGTTGTATGCTCATCGGCGGAGAAGGTTAAAAAAAAACCAATCTATAAAAGTTTGGGACTCCACCAATCCACAAGTCAGGCAGATTGTGTACAAAATGGAGGAAATTTCAAGGGACCATTGTTACACCTATCAGGAGTGGTTCGACAACAAAGAACACTTCAAGAGCAGGCGTGTATTGTAATAGTGGCGATGTCACAAAGGAGCACTGGATGGGTAACTTTAAGGCAACTGAAGGCCTCTCTTCACATTGGCTAATGTTTTAATGTAATGAGTCAACATCAGAAGAACACTGAACAAAACTCGGGTTGCCATTGGTAGGGTGTGGCAAGGAGGAAAGCCACTGCTCTCCAAAAAAGAACATTGGCTGCTCGTCTGCAGTTGTTAAAGATCTGGTGACAAGCCAGAAGGCTATTGAAAAGAGGTTTTGTGGGGGGGTGGTTCCACACCAGATACCTAAGGCAAAAGGTTCACTACGTTTGCCACTCACTAATATGTAATATGGATAATTTTCTCAGTAAATAAATGACCAAGTATAATATTTTGTCTCAGTGTTGAAAATGGATTCACTTTATTCACTTAAGGAATTGGATGGAATCTGATGATGTCGTAGATCATATTATGCAGAAATATAGAAAATTTCTAAGGGTATAGATGTGTTTGTTGTTGTGTGGTGGTGTGGGGGTGTGGGCGCGGCGTGTGGTAACATACATGACAATAGAGATACTTGATACTTTTTCTCTAGAGGCCTTCAGGGCGGTGTCGTATGTCCTTTAGTTGAAGTATGATAAAACACCAGTCTCTGAAAAACTCTTTCGGAAAGATATGTATGCGCAGGATTAGGATTCACATCGAGCTACTGACTTCATAGGTATTCAGTTCAAAAAGCATGAAGAGGAGGGCATGAGACTCTGTATTTTGCAGAGCTCTCATGACTTCAGGTGTGGTGCTCTGTGAAGGGGTTCAAAAATGGCTGTCATTCATAGGTGTAACTACTCGATTTTTTTTTAAATGTATTATTAAAACTACAGAATTCCATTATAATGTGATTTCTTTGAGAATGCTTGTCATAGGCTCCTTACCGTGTGTACCTGGCTTATTCATATACTGTTAGAGGAGAAAAGCCATATTCACAATATGAATATTGTTTTTCTTCCTTTTCAGTGATATTGACTTTGGATACCTGATCAAAATATGTCCAACTCCAAGCTGCCCGAGGAAGAAGTGACTTCTTTGAACTTCTACGTCTATTTTCCCTATATCTATGATGTGTGAAATACCTCATGAGAGCTGCCAACAACTTGGAAGGCATTGCAATCCTTTAGTCCTTTTTTTTTGGTGTTTTTTGATAAAACAAGTACAGGTATGTGTTTGTTTAACATACGCATACATGACGGAAATGGATTTTAACCAGACGTTACCATAGTCACAAAGTTTTTATGCTACTGTAATGACAGTGGGGCAAAAAGTATTTAGTAGTCACCTGAGTGCAAGTTCTCTACTTGGAAAGATGAGAGAGGTCTGAATTTTCATCATTCAACTCTGAGTTGAAAAAAATGAGACAGAAAATGAGAAAATAAATACAGGAAATCATATTGTAGGGATTTTTAAGAATTTAATTTTAATGTAAAATGATGGTGGAAAAATGAGGAGGATTGTCAATTCACAAACAAGCAGATTTTTGGGGGAGATTTTGGTTTTCACAGGCCCTGTAACGTCTTCTTTAAGAAGCTTTCTTGTCCTCCAATCCTTACCTGTATTAATGGGCACCTGTTTGACCCTGTTATCGTTATCAGCTCTTGGTCTTGGCCATGACCCAAGAGTGTCGAAAGGACACCAGGAAGGAAAGAAAATTGTAGACATGCACAGGCTGGGAAGAGGTTGAATCTACAATAGGCAGCAGGTTGGTGGAATAAAAATCAACTGTGGGGGTTGCAATTGTAAGACCATGATAATCTCCTCGGATATGGGGCTCCACGCAAGATCTCATTGCCCCGGGTCAAAAGATCAGTGAGAACGGTGAGCAAACTCCCAGAACTACATGGAGGGAACTGCTGAATGACCTGCAGAGAGCTGGGACCAAAGTAAAACAAGGCCTACCATCAGTATACACCATTACGCCGAGAGGGACTCGATCCTGCAGTGCCAGGCATGCCCCTGCTTAATCCAGTACATGTCCAGATCCATTCTGAAGATTGGCACAGAGAGCATTATGGATGATCCAGAAGAGATTGGGAGGAATATAAGTGGTCAGATGAAACCAAAATAGAACTTTTGGTAAAACTTTCAACTTGTAGTGTTTGGGAAGAAGAATGCTCAGTTGCACCATACCTACTGGAAGGCTTGGGGGTGGAAAACCTCATGTCTTTGGGCCTGTGTTTCTGCAAAGGGGACAGGACGACGATCCGTGTTAGGGAAGATAACGGGCCATTGTATGGGGAGATTTTAAGCCAAAACCTCCTTCCAACGGTGATTGAGGTGTTTGTGATCTTTTGATCTTGAGAGATTGAAGATTGGACGTGGCTGGGTCTTCCAGCATGCATGTGATCCCAAACACACGCTCAGGGCAATAAGGAGTGGCTCGTAAAAAGCATTTCAAGGTCCTGGAGTAGCCTAGCCAGTCTCCAGACCTCAACCCCATAGAAAATTTGTGGAGGGAGTTGAAAGTCCGTGTTGCCCCAAAACATCACTGCTATAGAGAAGATCTGCATGGAGGAATGGGCCAAAATACCAGTTACAGTGTGTGCAAACCTGGTGAAGACTTACAGGAAACGTTTGACCTCTGTGGTTGCCAACAAAGGTTATGTTACAAAGTATTGAGTTGAACCAAATTTATTGACCAAATACTTATTTTCCACCATAATTTACAATTAAATTCTTAAAAAATCCTACAATGTGATCTCCTGGATTTTTTTTTCTGATTTTTGTCTCTCATAGTTGAAGTGTACCTATGAAAATTACAGACCTCTCTCATTTTTCTAAGTCAGAGAACTTGCACAATCAGCGGCTGACTAAATACTATTTTTCCCCACTGTAAACATAAAGGGTATTTTCACAGGAAACTGTGTGCAAATGATACGTAAACGCCTCGGATGCCGCTGGAAACACGAGTGACTGATAAGTGATTGAAACGACTGAGACTTTTGACAGAAGCCAAAAATACATTGACACATAGTCTTAAGAATAACCCAGAGGATCAGCCAGATGAAACAGACACTCGGTGAGTGAATGAGAAATCGTTTATATAGTTATAGCTAAGAAAGACTATACAGGCAGTGGAGGGACAAACAAAGGAGTACTACTTACAACAGGACAGGCACATACACTTACAAACGCTATGTACATCTTGTTACAAATGAATAAGTTCTGCCTCTGCTTGTGGATCTGCAGCCTTGAATGGCTTGCATGGTCAGCTGGACAGAAGAAGCAAACCATTGCACTGGAGTACAACAAAATGCTGCCAGTACATCAATAAGCAATTAACACACAAACTGGGTTTAAACAACAGATTTTTATTTCCCATTACAATTCATGATCATTTTTAAGACGTTGGGCGTTAAAGAAAACAGCCTTTGATTGGATGGACTTTAATGGTGCATTCCTGCACACCAACTGTGGGAGACCAGTAGTAAGAATTGTCCTTTTACATTTCTTGAAATGAATACATTGTTTTTCATTACAGGTCATAATTAGCATAATTTGAGTGAAGTTGAATCTTTTTTTTTATATACACACACACACACACACACTTCAGAATGTATTAGTATTTGGTATGTTCCCCCTTTTGATGTAATGACAGTGTACACTCAAGCTGGCGTACCCTTCACAAGTCTGTGCAAAATCTGATGATCTGTGTTAAATAATTCACAATAATCTAAAGAGCATCTTGTGATGTTACTGAATGCTTGGCTTCCCCTGTTTAAGTGCCCCCATAAATGCTAGATGGGGTTTAGGTCACGGGGACATACCAAATCCTAATACATTACTGAAATACGTGTATATTTTTCTCAGAGGTTCAACTTCTCACTCATTGTATTGCTGATTATATGATCTGTAATGAAAACATTGTATTACATTCAATAAACCCAAAGAAAGGCAACTGAGCTATTTTCACTAATGGTCTCAGACTTTGGCTCCCATTGCATATATTTAATGTCTTACTATTGCCACAATATAGGAAGTGTAAATAAAATAATTCACTGTCATGGACCTTTGGTGAAAAATGAGTTGCATGTACTAATGACTGTGTGATGTGCAGGGTGGCCTGCAGGAGGTCGCTGAACAGCTGGAGCTGGAGAGGATTGGGCCTCAGCATCAGGCAGGCTCAGACTCTCTTCTCACAGGAATGGCTTTCTTTAAGATGAGAGAGGTAGGTTGGAAAGGGAAACTGAAATGAAAGTCTGCATGTGAGCTGTTAATTTCCAGTTAGACTGCTTTAATGGTATGAAGTGTTATAGTGGTATACCACAGTCGAGCAAACCCTGGTCAGGGGGCCAGTTCGTTACAGGGCATGGCAGGGGTCGCTGTTGCAGTGCTGGGTGATGGTCCCTCCCCACCTCCCCTACCTTGTGATGCCCAGCTGGAAGATGCTGCTGGGTTCTGAATTCACATCTCCACTGTGGTGGGCTGGTGAATTGCCCAATTCATATTTTCTAGGGATGCACCGATATTGAATTTCTTGGGCCGATACGATAACCGATTTTTAGCACATTGTGATACCGATGTTAAAAACCGATAATTTAACCTTTATGCATTTCAAATACAATAATTCATTTTTGCAATAACAGATAATAATACTAATAAATAAAACAGTTAAATCAGGAAAAATGGTTTAATTCCATTTTATTTTTTAACCTTCCATGAAAAAGGTAGGAAACTAAGTCTTGAATTGGTACAGGTGTACAACAATTACGTGCGTATGACATCTTATGACTGAGAAGCTCCAAAAAAGAATAGAACTGCATGCAACTATACAGTCAGCATCATCAGATATGTTGCTTATAGCAACAGCCAAAAGAAAAATCTAAGAAATATTCATATGTAACTATATTATAATTATCAGTTATAATATCGGCTAAAATTCTAATATCGAACTGATGCCGTTATTTTTAAGAAGTCCATATATCGCCAAATAATATATCGGTTGCCGATGTATTGTGCATCACTGATATTTTTTCCTATTTTCACTCTGTTCCTTCACTATAAAATAACAGGCAATAGTGTATATGCATGACACTGAGGTCTTAATCCAGCAATTAGTGCCACTCGAATAGTTTTTCTCAAGCTGCAATTAATTTGCAAGAAACAAACTTCTCACTAAAAAGGTGTAGTTCTGGTTAATGCTGATGTTGGGTTTTTGGCAGCGTGTTCTGTATCTGTCGCCTCAGAAACCATCCATCAGAGACGTGGCAATGAAATGATACAACACTAACAACATTTTCATCATGTTACTGCATGATTAAAAAGTAATATATGCATTCTGTTGGAGTGTACATTATCCATTTGATTTTTCTGTCTCAGTCTTAGAACCGTGCAGCACCACATTATACTGACATTGTTAAAAGTGAGAGGCGAGAACAAAATGGAGCACTTCCTGTAGGAAATAATGGAAATGGGTTTCCAATTCTCTGAACCGTTACCAGAATTGAGCTACTGCACAGTGCAAAAGTCTTTGGCCACCATTAGTTGAAATGTACCATTGTGTCACAGACCATATACTATACAGCATGTCTGTGTAGTAAGTCCCACTTTTAATGTTGTTAATACGTGCATTGAGGTTTGTCGCGTCACCCACGGGGCCCACACTGCATCGATGTAATGTGGATAAAACCTGCACTTCATATAAATCTGAAGACCGCCTCTCCTGTACGTTGGTTGGTGAGTAATGCAACTAAAGTGCGACCTACTTTATAGATACCCTGTATGATTATTTCTCAGGCTCTTTATTAGAATAGAACCAGAAAAAAAGCAGGAAATTGTATGTAGTCTTAAAAGCTGGAATCAGGCTGAAGTGGCAAGTATTTAGTGTAACCTCCCCTTACATTTGAAAAGTAACAGCGTCTGGCAGCTTCATCGGGATGCTTCGTTGACCTTTCTACAGTCTGAAGAAACTTGTTCAGCATTGATCTTTTTTGGACGTGTAGCAGCTAAGAAACCACATTTTTGGAAGAGGAACAAGGTGAAAAGGTTAAGATTTGCTAAAGCTCAGAAAGATTGGAGTGAAGATCAGTGGAAAGGAGTAATCTGTAGTGATGAGTCCAAGTTTGAAAGTTTTGGGTCCAGTCATCAATGTGAATTCAGTGCTTTCTTGGTTCTCGACCACTTCGGAACTTGTGGAATTCGCTTCTCGGCGCATTTTGCCTGGAAACATTTGTTTCAGTTCTCTCCGTTTGCTTGGTACTCGGCACAGTTGCTTCAACTTGCATGATTCAGTCTCACAATAGCCCTTGCTTAGTGAAGATCTCTGCTGGGTTTCATGTTTTTTTTTGTTTTTCTACAGTACTATATTGTTGGTGCAAATAAGTTTCCACATGTCCTAAAAAGGTTAGTTATCAGAGCCAACTGAAAGCAAACTGAATGGCATTGGCATTAGCAGCTATACTAGCACCCCCGAGTTCACCAACAGAGTTGACAACTGTTTTACTTATCGCTTTCAGTCCATTACTCGCTTGGGTTTATCAACACTTTATTATAAAATAAGCTTTGTCTTAATGATTTTGGCCAACTGTAGGTTAATGCAAGTCATCTGTACAATACAACTCCATGAATGCATATAATCCCTTAAACAGTGTGGATTTTCTGCAGGTATGGAATGGATTAATTCAATTTACATAATTCCTTAGGGGAAAAATTTGCTCGGTACTAGTCATTTTCGGTTCTCGACAAGCCTTCTGGAACGAATTATGACAGAGGCACCACTGTATATGGTCATGATACCACTGCTAAACAAATCTAATGGTGGCCTAAGAGTTTTGCACAGTACAGTACATTCAGATAATGGGGTTTGACTGTTCAACATGTCGTCTATACAAAAACCCTCCAACTTTTTTTTTCCTGTCATTTCAGATGTTTTTTGAGGATCATATCGATGATGCTAAGTACTGTGGTCACTTGTACGGACTGGGCTCTGGCTCGTCCTATGTCCAGAATGGCACTGGCAACGCCTATGAAGAGGAGGCCAACAAGCAGCAGTCATGACACACACAACCGCTTCACTACAGAGAACCTCACCTGCAGGGCTTAAAACATGGGTTTTTTTTAGTTTTTCATAAGATGTTCAATAGGAATTTGCACTTTAAAGCTCTAAGAAGACTCTTGGTTTTAGATGGAAAGCTAAAAAAAAACCTTTCTCCACTCGGTTGCCTTCTCTATGTTAACCTTTTGTCACAGAACATTCCTCTTTTATCATAACAGACATGGAAAAAACGGTGTTTTATTTTCCCCCTGCAACGCTCAGCCTTAATATTAAGCTACATTTTATGTTTTTTATCATTAATTTATTACATTAGTTCTCACACGTCGTTGTAGTGAAGAGACTAATTTCAACACGGAACAGTATGCCAGTTACCTACATGTACAGTTGTTCCCTGATCAGAGGAGTAGTTCATCCACTTCTCACAGTCTGCAGTAGCGTCTGACAGATGGAGCGAGCGACAGTCACCCCGGCGAAGCCCGGCACTTAAGCGCACGAGTGAAGCCTTGCACTAATTTTACCTTTATGTTGGGCTTGCACAGGTTTTACCACAAAATATGGAGAGATTCATAACTGCCACTGTTTAACTGAACTGAAGTCACCTCTGCTGTATCAAGACTGTCTTCATTTTTAAAAGTGACAGAAAGGTTTTGTAGAATTTTAGTATAAGAAAATTCAAAGCCTTTTATTCGTTGTCCTTTAAAAAAAAAAAAATCTTAGCGAACTTAAGCACTCTGTCAGTGGAATTCGATTGACCTGTAGCACTGGTTTGTCAATCATGCATATATCGTGCCGTTTGGGTTTTGGTTTGTTATTTACAACTCTGTATTGCATATCAGTTGCATGTTCTGATGGTGTTTGATTAAATACTGTGTTAAGCCATGGTCTGAATTTTTACAGAGGTGTGAACTGCATGGACGCTGCTTATCTTCTGTTGAATGTCACCTCTGGAGAATATTTAAAACACCACCTGGCCCATTTTCTTTACCCTTTCCACTCCAGTCTGTAAAAGATCCCTGTTCAGAATATGCAATAGCAAAGGTGACTGTTTTTAGAGCTTTTGTAAATAAAGGCCTGATTTTTCTACCATCGACAAAGTTGCAAACCACATTTTTAATGCACTGTTTTTGCATAAACCCTTATTCAGGGCATTTCATTGAATTACTGTGCAACCCAGAATCAGTACATTTCCGTGTTCATGTGCATACACATTTCTTTTCTGTTAAAATATACATTCATTCATTCACTTTCTTATCCTTTTAATTCTGGGGAGGCTTGTAGGAGAGCTTGCAGGCGAGGGCACAAGGCAGGAACAATCCTAGCTGGGGCATAATCCATCGTGGGGCACATACACTCACACACTGGGGTCACTTTAGCATAGTCAGTAAACCTAAAGCATGTCTTTGGGCTGTGGGAGGAAACTGGAGCACCCGGAGTAAACCCACACAGACACTGAGAGGACCCCAGACCTTCTCGCTGTGAGGCGACAGTGCTACCCACCGAGCCGCACTTTTAAAATGTCTTTTTAAGCCTTACTGTATTACTGTATGGTAAATTGGGCAGAAGTGGCACAGTAGTTAAAGGTACAGGACTATTGACCAGAAGTTTGAGGGATAGCTCCTGGCTCTGCCAAAGCTCTCACTGTTGGGCTCTTGAGAAAGGCACAGTGGTTTACGCTGTCATCTCACAGCTCCAGAAACTTGATTCCTGGCCTGGTTTGATTTCCAGGCCTGGCTGCTGCAGTTTGCATGTTCTCCCCATCTGCAAAGGGATATGGAGTTTGGGGTTTACTCCATGTACAACTGGCTCTCTGCAGTGTCCCAACATGTCTGTGTATGTGCCCTGTGACCGATTGATGCCTTGTCCAGGGATGATTACCACCTACCGTATAGGCTAGCCACCCTGCCTTATCCCCAGTGCCCCTGAATTGGATTAAGTGGGTGCAGATAATGAATTAATGATTTTCAGATTGAAAACAAGTTACCTTTATAATGAGCAAACTTGCATTTTAAAACACTGGAAAAAAGTTTCCACCATCTAATTGATTTGCAAAAGGTTGATTAAAATATTACACTGGCATTTTGTTGCCTACAAAGCTTCTAAAACATGTAACTTGTCCAGGTGTGGTCAAAGCTTTGCACAAGGCATTATGTAAGAAAAGGGCAAACTAAAAATACTGAATTCTGAACTTTAAATAACATCACTGGGTAAATAAAACATCAGCTTTATTGTTTGAACACACTCACCCATGGATACAGTAAAGCTAACTCCTCAATAAATGATGAATGAAATGGTATCAGGTATAAAGAACTCGGGGATTTTATGTCAGACATTGTCAGTGCACCTGGTCTCTTTGAGGACAAAGTGTTTCCCCCACAAATGGTCTTGAACCAGAGGGCAGACAAACATTATGCTGTAGATGATGACAGTATGTTGTTGTCTTATGCAGGACAGCAGTGCCTTTGTCCACACTACTACAAACAAGCACATAAAAACACTTCAACACGTTTAGAAATGTCTTTGAATTTTATAGTAGCTTGGCATTAAGTGTCCCAGAAGTAAGAGGTTAGGCAAAGCCTGCAAGTTTGTACAGAAAGAAAAATGCGCTTGTGCTAAACGTAATACTTGGACACAAAACAGTCTCTATTCTCTCTTAAAAAGTGTCATAAAAACCTGGGTGATAAGACAAAACATCAAACTTTTTGAAGCCAGTTGCTGGCTGTTTGGTTTTGGTATTTCCCAAAGTCATTACTTCTGGAATACCATGTTTTGTGAGAGATACTAATAGTGTCCTACATCACACAGTACTCTAGAAAGCAGATATAAGGGAAAAAGTATTAATCAAATACAGCCCTTACACACTTTCCATCCAAAACCATATAGAGATTCAAGTATAGTAACAGTGTAAAGACTCCGAACACCAGTGCTACTTCTACATGAACCATTTTCTGAATGATCTTCAGCAATTACAAGTTGTAGCAGACCTATACTTCCTGTCCACGTTCTAATCTACATTCTTAAGTGCAAACAGTTTTTCGTACAAATCTTTCAGTCGTTTCATGCATGTTCTACTTCAAACCTATTCCTTTCTTCTGAAGGTTGAACAGAGTCATGTTCAGTTGGCCCTGCATGCCTTTCAGCTGTGTTCAGGATACAGTATTATTTAAGTTAACATGGGTCCTGTTTCTCTATGAGAGAATACAGGAACGAGTGACATACAGTCCCAACCGATAAGACTTTGATCAAAACATGATGTATAGTATTAAAACATCTTCCTAACAGCAGGAATAGAAAAATGTAATTTGCTTAATTTTGTCTGTTATTCACACCACTCCACTATATATTATAAGCTCCTCAGATTACCTTTCATATTTAAAACTTGACAACACATGCACTAAACCACGACGTAGCCTTCAAAACACTTTACACTTAGCTTTAAGCTCATAGTCCATCAGACACAGGATGAAGGTAAAGTATAATAAACAGTCACTGTGGTGATCACTTCATTCATGCCTCGAGGTCCGCCAACTACGACATACAGCAAGTCGAATCTCACCCAGAGTGCACTTCTGTAAGTGACTTCAGCATACACACGATCTAGAGTACAAAGGACTCTTAAGGACTAACTTTCCTTAGCTCATCCTCGTTAATATATACACCAGTAATGCTGCACATTCAGCTTTTTGAAAGACACACTGCCCAGGCAATTAGAAATGGCCACTGCAGCAAAACATTCTTGTCAGCATCAAGAAGATCCTTCCAGAAGATACTTCACCACACCCCCGAGAACACGCTTGACCACAATGGGATCTGAAAGAGAGAACAGGTTTTTGTTTGTATCAATGTCTTCCTTACAGAAAATGCAATATAATACTCAGCTTCTTTGTTGTACATAACGGCACTTGCATGTTATATTTATAGAGTGGTACCTCGGTTCTCATCATTAATTCATTCCAGATGGCTTGTCGAGAACCGAAAACGACAAGTCTCAAACAAATTTTTCCCATAAGGGATAATGTAAATTGAATGAATCTGTTTCAGACCCCCGGAATATCCACACTGTATAAGGCAATGTATGCATTAATGGACCTGTATTGTACAGATGCTCCCTGATTTACAATGGGAATATGTTCCAATAAATCCAACATAAGTTAAGTGTATCATGAACTGAGGAGTGTAACGAGTGTTTGGTAGAGCGGTCTATACTGTATCATAGCGGGTACGCAAGTTAATATTTAAAACACATTAACGTATAGTTGGACAATCAGTCATCAATACAAAGCTTATTTTATAATAAAGGGTTTAAAAATCTCATGTAATTTAGCGAGTAGTGGATTGAAAGCGAAAAGCAAAACACTTACTCTATTGGTGAACTCCAGTCACTAGCATAGCTGCTAATGCTAACTGCAGCCTGTGTTCTGGAGGATTTAGTTCCTGTTTCACTTTTGATTGGATGTCAATTCAACCTTTTTATGACCCATGGAGCCTTTGCACTAAGAATACAGTACTGTAGATGTAAAAAGAAAACACGATACACACAGTTGAGATCTTCACTGAGCAAAGTTATTGTGAACCTGAATCACTGTGTACTGAATCGTGAATCCTGAATCTTCTAGTCAAATTACACAGAGAATCAAATTTGGCGAGTTCCGAGGTGGTCGAAAACTGAGGTACCACTGTCTTACAATACATAATATAGTCACGAGACTAAATTATGAGGAAAAAAAAATGAATTGACTGAAACATATCTAATATCATTCAATACTTCCATGAATTCTGATGATAATGTCCTGTAGGAGTTTTGCTACTGCTGGTAAACCCGTATGCTTCTATTCTTCTTCAAATTCAGTTACTTCTTTCACACTATGACCTTTGCCACACCCAAATGCAATCACTCCTTTTGTCAATTTTTAACATCTACTTTGTGACCCATTTTTCACACATCGAACAAGACATTCCCTGCACTGAACCACCTTTCCTCAATCTGTGAATCCCTTTGCACACGCCACAGGTGTGTATAGCCCGATCATCCTCGTGCAACGCCTTCTGCAAGAGCCTGAAGTTACTACCACCTTAAACACTCAAGGTGACTAATGTACAGTGGGGCAAAAAAGTATTTGGTAAGCCACTGATTGTGTAAGTTCTCCTACTTGAAAAAGACGAGAGAGGTCTGTAATTTTCATCACAGGTACACTTCAACTATGAGAGACAAAATGAGAAAGGGTTTTTAAAGAATTTAATCGTAAGTCATGGTGGAAAATAAGCATTTGGTCACCCACAAACAAGCAAGATTTCTGGCTCTCACAGACCTGTAACTTCTTTAGGGAGCTCTTTTGCCTTCCACTTGTTACCTGTATTAATGGCACCTGTTTGACCTCATTATCTGTAGAAAAGACACCTGTCCACAGCCTCAAACAGTCAGACTCCAAACTCAAGACCAAAGAGCTATCGAAAGACACCAGGATGAAAATTGTAGACCTGCACCAGGCTGGGAAGAGTGAATCTACAATAGGCAAGCAGGTTTGTGTGAATAAATCAACTGTGGGAGCAATTGTAAGAAAATGGAAGACATACAAGACCATTGATAATCTCCCTCGATCTGGAGCCCCACGCAAGATCTCATCCCATGGGGTCAAACTGATCATGAGAACGGTGAGCAAAAATCCCAGAACTACACTGAGGGACCTGATGAATGACCTGCAGAGAGCTGGGACCAAAGTAACAAAGGCTACCATCAGTAACACACTACGCCGAGAGGGACTCAGATCCTGCAGTGCCAGGCGTGTCCCCCTGCTTAAGCCAGTACATGTCCAGGCCCATCTGAAATTTACCAGAGAGCATATGGATGATCCAGAAGAGGTCTGGGAGAATATCATGTGGTCAGATGAAACCAAAATAGAACCTTTTGGGAAAAACTCAACTCATCGTGTTTGCAGAAAAAAAGAATACTGAGTTGCACCATACCTACTGTGAAGCATGGGGGTGGAAACATCATGCTTTGGGGACAGGACGACTGATCCGTGTTAAGGGAAGAATGAACAGGGCCATGTACCGTGAGATTTTAAGCCAAAACCTCCTTCCATCAGTGACAGAATTGAAGATGGAACGTGGCTGGGTCTTCCAGCATGACAATAAAAAGACAGTAAAAAGCATTTCAAGGTCCTGGAGTGGCCTAGCCGGTCTCCAGACCTCAACCCCATAGAAAATTTGTGGAGGGCGTTGAAAGTCCGTGTTGCCCCAAAACATCACTGCTCTAGAGGAGATCTGCATGGAGGAATGGGCCAAAATACCAGCTACAGTGTGTGCCAACCTGGTGAAGACTTACAGGAAACGTTTGACCTCTGTCATTGCCAACAAAGGTTATGTTACAAAGTATTGAGTTGAACCAAATTTATTGACCAAATACTTATTTTCCACGCACCTGTTGCAATCAATTATTTACTAATCAGTCAATTCTATCATCAAACAATCATTATTTAGATTTTTCGATTAACTCATACTAGCCCGAAACTCGCCCACCCATGGTCCACACCAGCACTACGCATTTTGGATTGGAACCGTACACTGTGAAGGGTTGGAATGTTAGACAATCAAGGATCAAGTGTAGAAGAAGATGCAGGAACATGGTGTTAGTTTGTAAACAAATGAAAATGAGGAAAATGTATCAGAAAAAAAAAAATAAAGTTAGAGAATATATATATATATAATAGATAGTACTCACCCCCCATATAATCTGATATGAGTATAATGTATAACTACGAATATATATATAAATATATATATTAATAAATATATATATATATAGTCAGCATATATTTGGGTTTCTACTGTCTGCCAATGAATAAAGTTCAGTTTGACACAATCTAGGGGGTAATTTGCCAGACACAAGAGGAAGACTATGCTTGACCATGAAAAGTATGGTTAGTGAACCAAATTATTGACCAAATTACATTTAATTTCACCCACACATTTTCACATGTAATTTATCAACATAACAGATTCACCATCCATATTATATTCCTGTTAGGCCTATGTTGAGGTTGCGCTTGTGAGAATTACGTTATCTACACTTTGCGCCTGTCTCACAGTTGGAAGTGGGGTGGTACCTATGAGGAAAATTACGAGAGCCACACGGTCTTCTATCTTGTTCTAAGTAGGGCATGAGCGAAAGATACGTTTCTGTGCACATGGAACACATTCGTCACCTGGGGTACAACGCATGTTAGAGCCTGCTACTAATGAGGCATGATGTGTCATGTCTTGAAATACTCGAGGTATGAGACCATGTGCTCGACATATGTGGTGTATGGCGGTCGAGGTTACGTGCATGCTTCGACTCCGAATATGTTACTCATATAGTTGTCCCTACCGAGGAGCTATCTTATATGTTCACTTTTATATGAGCCAGTAGCCCCCTTCTTAGTTCAGAAACACCTGTAATATTACACCAGTGTATATGCGTCAACACATATCCCGGACCGCACGCGTGTAATGCACATCTGCTTGTTAGATGAGTTATGATGAATAATCCCATTCATGTCACACACACACTACACTAGTGGTGAATTACGCTCAAGTGAAGGCATTATGTATTACGTGCATCACGTGATTGTATGATGTATCATGTTGTCAGGGCTGAGACCTGTTGCTCATCATTTACTCACCTTAGCTGGTAAAGAGCGTAGCAATTTATGCTGCGTGTTGTTACACTTTCACCTCTAGCCAGCGACATCACAAATGAAGGATAACCTACACTGACCGCATCTGTCACGTACGCGAACCATCCTGTCAATGCAACATTGTGTGTGGTATGTATGTGATACGGGCTCTCTTTGTTCGTTACTAATGAGTACATGGACCTCCATACCATAGTTATTCGCAAAACTCATGATGGCACTCCATGCACTACTCACGCTCATGCATGGATGTTTCACGAGAGCATAGGGTGGGTGCAACCACGAGTACAATGAGTCGATGTTACTCTAGACAGCGTGGTTGAGTTTCGTGCGGCGTGTTAGTCATACAAGTACGAACACCAATAGGTAGCGGGCGACACATTGCAGAGACTGGTGAGTATTCGAGTGTTCGCTGTGACTGATATTATCAGTTTGCGATTTGGTGCACACACATACCACCGTATCATTTTTCCTTAACTCACCCACTCGTGCCCCGGTTTCCCTGTGTAACACCATAGATGATTGGGGGAAGCTTATCTACCCGTCACAGTATAGCAAACCACTCATTAGTCAGAACACCTTGTTTTTTTTAAGCCTTAAGCTTTCTTTATCTACATTAAGTGATAAAGGAGAACCGAGAGTAAACAACCCACCAATGAGATTTTCCACAACACCGCTTATTAACTCTATTTTCACTTAATTTACTTGAGGAAAACTGACCTCCACCTTATACACAATTTTGAGTCGAGTGGCGCCAACAGTTAATTGTTGAAACCTCTAGAGATTAGTAGTTAATTGAAGGTGAAACGTTCGGTCAGGTGGTTACAATTCAATGGTATGACAATCAGGGGTGAGGGGCACCCATGTTTATTTAAAGAACAGGGGTCTATCAAATGTGCTCTTAACAAACACGTTTGTGGAAGGTGATAGTCATGGCACGAACAAAGGGAGATTTCTGAGAACCTCAGAAAAAGAGTGTGTTGATGACTCATAGGCTAAAAAGGTTACAAAAAACCAACTCTAAAGAGTTTGGACTCCACCGAATCCCACAGTCAGACAGATTGTGTACAAATGGAGGAATTCAAAGACCATTGTTACTCTCACCAGGGAGTGGTCGACCAACAAAGATCACTCCAAGGGCAAGGCAAATGTAATAGTTGGCGAGGTCCACAAGGACCCCATGGAAACTTCTAAGCAAACTGAAGGCCTCTCTCACATTGGCTAATGTTAATGTTCATGATTCCACCATCAGAAGAACACTGACTAACTATGGTGTGCATGGAATACAGGGTTGCAAGGAGAAAAGCCACTGCCTCTCCAAAAGAACATTACTGCTCATCTGCCAGTTTGCTAAAGATCATGTGGGACAAGCCAGAAGGCTATTGGAAGAATGTTTTTTTGTGGACGGATGAGACCAAAATAGAACTTTCTGGTTTGAAAAAAAAAAGAAAAGCGTTATGTTTGAGGGAGAAAAAAAAACACACTGCATTCCAGCATAAAGAACCTTATCCCATCTGTGAAAACACATGGGTGGTGGTAGTATCATGGTTTGGGCCTCGTTTTGCGGCATCTGGGGCCAGGACGACTTAGCAATCATTGATGGAACAATGAATTCTGAATTATATCAGAGAATTCTAAGGAAAATGTCAGGACATCTGACCATGAACTGAATCTCAAGAGAAGGTGGATCATGCAGAAAGACAGCAACCCTAAGCAGGACCGGTGTGCAGGACTGATCAACAGTTACCAGAAATGTTTAGTTGCAGTTATTGCTGCACAGGGGGGTCAGGTATCTACTTTTAGGCCTTGGGTGAAAATCTGATGATGTTTTAGGTCATATTTATGCAGAAATACAGAAAATTCAAACTTTCAAGCACCACTGTAGGTCAGGTGAATGTAGAGGAAAGTCCATGACAGTCAGCACCCACACAGTGATCTTCTTTGTTCTTCAAGTTGTTATTGTAAAGATCCAAACGCACACTTTCACTGGTGGTCTCAGAGTTCTGGGCCCTACTGTGTTTTGTAACAAATGTCCTATAGTCCATGTAATATATAAATGTAGCCAACTAAAGAACATACCTTTTTGTTCTTCAAGAAGTCAACATTGCAACAGAATTAAGTTTCTTTCTCTGTGGTCATGACTGGGTTGCTTGTCCCTATTTTGAAGAAAAAATATTCAAGGAAAAAAATAACAAGAAAAAATACATCAGAACTGTTTTTCCACAGTAATTATGCCTTGAATAAGCAGTCATAAGATCAGCAGATCAGCATACAAACAAGCAATGAACCAAATTACACAATTATATGTGACAGCTAGCAACAAAACAAACTTTGTTGCAGTATAAAAACAGCTTTCATGTATCCCTAGGTAAGGATTGAGGCATGAACAAGATTAGCTTTTTGAGTTGTGTCAGCTTGGTTTATGATGTTCTTCACATTCCAATTAGGTGGCACATGATTGTGCACAGCAAAGTAACAAGTTAAACTGACCACTTCATGTATTTTAGTAAATGCCCAGGAGCAATAGCAGGGTCATTCAGTTGTTAATGTGAGCAGTTAATGCAAGCCAGTTTTCTATAATTTATAGTATGACTGCAAATGCAAAAACAAAGAAATAATTCAAGAAAAAAAAAAGAAAATTTAAACACAGGATCCCAATGTCGGGATCAAACCGGGGAAGCCAGAGCTGAGAGGCGACCGCACAAACCGCTGCGCCACCATGTCGCCAAATAAACGTTATTATTCCACTATTACCTGAAAAACTGCATGTACAGCTCTGCAGCAATACAGTTCTAGAATATAAATTTATAACCAAACCCTGGTATCTGAATGTCCTAGAAATGGTAAGATAATGAATATTCGGATAATGGAAATCGGAATCAGGATTTGACTGCCTTGCGTCTTAAAGTTTGTTCCCTGCAGAGCTGTGCTAACTTCTCTTAATGTAACTGCTGAGATGGTTGGTTATTGGTGTTTTATTGCCATAGTAGCACAGTTATTGGCTATATAAATGGCATGTTACCATTTATGTAATTAGAAACCTGTTTCGGCTGTAAATTGTAGTAGGTTCCTCGTGTTTACTTGTGACAAAAAAAGCCAAGATCTTCTTTGATGTAGTATGACCGTCTCACGGGGTCAAACACGGGGTAGGAAATGTTTAATTGTTAGTTGGGTATCAGATGTTGGAACCTTTGGTAACAGTTGGGATGCAAACAGTCTAACACTCCAAATCACAGCACCACCTGGTCACAAACTGACCACCAATAAAGTGCTTTAAAATCCCAGTAATGCTGTAACTTGTGATTGGTACATGTATCACACCTACACACAACCATGTCACTAATATGTCTTTTTATTGATGGATGGGTAGAGGACAGCTGCTAAAAAAGCTACAGTCTGTAACTACATGCCTACATAGTACACCTATATGGTAATTGTAACTGTGCAAATGGTCAAGTGTATGTCAGTATATACAGTGCCTTGCAAAAGTATTCGGCCCCCTTGAGCTTTTCAACCTTTTGCCACATTTCAGGCTTCAAACATAAAGATATGAAATTGCAATGTTTTGTGAACAATCAACAACAAGTGGGACACAATCGTGAAGTGGAACGAAATTTATTGGATATTTTAAACTTTTTTTTACAAATAAAAAACTGAAAAGTGGGGCGTGCAAAATTATTCGGCACCTTTTACGTTCAGAGCAGCAAACTCACTCCAGAAGTTCAGTGAGGATCTCTGAATGATCCAATGTTGACCTAAATGACTGATGATGATAAATAGAATCCACCTGTGTGTAATCAAGTCTCAGTATAAATGCACATGCTCTGTGATAGTCTCAGAGTTCTGTTTAAAGCGCAGAGAGCATCATGAAGACCAAGGAACACACCAGGCAGGTCTGAGATACTGTTGTGGAGAAGTTTAAAGCCGGATTTGGATACGAAAAGATTTCCCAAGCTTTAAACATCTCAAGGAGCACTGTGCAAGCGATCATATTGAAATAGAAGGAGTATCAGACCACTGCAAGTTTACCAAGACCTGGCCGTCCCTCTAAACTTTCAGCTCAAACAAGGAGAAGTCTGATCAGAAATGCAGCCAAGAGGCCCATGAGCACTCTGGATGAACTGCAGAGATCTACAGCTGAGGTGGGAGACTGTCCATAGAACAACAATCAGTCGTACACTGCACAAATCTGGCCTTTATGGAAGAGTGGCAAGAAGAAAGCCATTTCTCAAAGATATCCATACAAAGTTTGCCACAAGCCACCTGGGAGACACACCAAACATGTGGGAGAAGGTGCTCTGGTCAGACGAACTTTTTGGCCACAATACAAAACGTTTGGCGTAAAAGCAACACAGCTCATCACCCTGAACACACCATCCCCACTGTCAAACATGGTGGTGGTAGCATAATGGTTTGGGCCTGCTTTTCTTCAGCAGAGACAGGGAAGATGGTTAAAATTGATGGGAAGATGGATGGAGCCAAATACAGGACCATTCTGGAAGAAAACCTGTTAGAGTCTGGAAAAGACCTGAGACTGGGACGGAGATTTATCTTCCAACAAGACAATGATCCAAAACATAAAGCAAAATCTACAATGGAGTGTTCACAAATAAACATATCCAGGTGTTTAGAATGGCCAAGTCAAAGTCCAGACCTGAATCCAATCGAGAATCTGTGGAAAAGAGCTGAAAACTGCTGTTCACAAACGCTCTCCATCCAACCTCACTGACTCAAGCTGTTTTGCAAGGAAGAATGGGCAAAAATGTCATTCTCTCGATGTGCAAAACTGATAGAGACATACCCCAAACGCCTTGCAGCTGTAATCGCAGCAAAAGATGGCGCTACAAAGTATTAACGCAAGGGGGCCGAATAATTTTGCACGCCCCACTTTTCAGTTTTTTATTTGTAAAAGAAGTTTAAAATATCCAATAAATTTCGTTCCACGTCACGATTGTGTCCCATTTGTTGTTCATTGTTCACAAAAAATTACGATTTCATATCTTTATGTTTAAAGCCCGAAATGTGGCAAAAGGTTGAAAAGTTCAAGGGGGCCGAATACTTTTGCAAGGCACTGTAGCTATTACTTAATGTATCTTTATTGTACTTTGTCCTAACTATTAAGTATTCTGGGTAAAAGCTCACAGCAAATAAATACCACATTGTATTCCAAACCTACCTTGACTGTCTCTGTCCTCTTTCTCTTCAGTTTCTATCCAGGTCTGTCCATTACTCAGTAACCGGCTTTGAGACTCTCTCAGAGGTTTAGCAGGAAATTGGTGCATTTCTCCATCACTTGTAGTCAGCAGTAGAAGCAAAAAGTATGAGATGGAAATATGAGTATGAGAAAAAATAATGAGATGGATGCCTTACATGCTGCCTTATTTAGCTTATGCCAATATCGTAACAGTTTCTGACATATCTGTTCTGAGAGGTTATAAGCTAGGTGCTCTAGAAGGTCATGTTTTGTCACTTGAATGAACAAGTAGCTGCTAACAAACCACTGATCTTAAATATGTATATAAAGATGAGGACCTTCTGACAGCAGCATGTCCAGAGGGTGAGGCAGGTTGTTCAGGGTCAGTGTTGACGAGACACGTGGGGAAGGAGCAGCCATCACCCTGGCTAAAATCACCACAAAGGAAGATGTTTTTGTAGAGTGAACTCAATATGTACATGAAAATCATTCAAACTGAGATACCTGGAGAAAACTGGGAGGAGCCAGTATTTCTTTTCATCACCAAAGACCTGGTAGAAGTTCTTGCTTACTCCAAGACTGAAGCCATTCTTGTCTGTTCCATGTGTAAAAGCTGGTGCACGGAAGACCTCTATGGATGGAAGTTAGAAGTTATGTCTATGAGGAAAGGAAAATTGGGCTGCAACAACTTTTATATACGACTTTTATACTGATCATGTCCGAATTTATCAGAATTGCACTGAATCTGGGATTGTGGGCACTAAGCCAGGCTGAGAAAATCTATATTTGGATAGGATTAGTGCATCACCCAGCCATCTGTGATTGAATTCTTTACACATCTCTTCAGTGTTAAAAATACTGTATCCAAACTGCAAAAAAATCAAGTTTCTAGTGGTTTGTATTCTTTACAGTTCTGTATGCTTGTATCACACGTGTTTAGATGATGTCTCATGCACTGGAAACCTGGCATCCAAACCATAAAATATGCACTGGTATAAAGACGAGACACTGGCTCTAATTTCAGTTTGCGTGAACCAAGGTCCCAGCAAAAACTTGAAAATACAATTCAAAATACAATTCTTACAAAGTATAATAATCCTAAATATTATATTGGTTGTTCTGTGTATGTCTCATTGCTACCCAAGTGCTAGAATCCTACAGTGAGTTCCACTAACCAAATACCTTTTTCCTGCTACAATCTGCTTCAAATTACAGTTATCTGTAATTTGCAGTTACAGTTATGTACAGAGATGTGCATTCAGAAAGGACTAAAATTAACAGAGCATCTCTGAGTTGGATAAAAACAACAGGCAATTTTGCTCATCATTTCTCGGGGAGAAAGGAGAACAACACTAACAAGTATCACCTGTAAGAAAAGGAAATTAACCCAGGAGGACCAGTTATAATTGTAATTCTGTCCAGACAATGTGTTCTTAGTGGAGTCAGAATTTAGGAACTGTTGTTTTTTTTCCACAGAACATGAACACTATGGGAAATTACAGTTTTACATCTCCAAAGTATTTCTAAGGAATCAAAACAGGCTTTAGTCTAGAATTGTTTTGATCAAGTCCAAGTTGGCAAAGAAAACACACAGGATCTCTATCATTTGTCACTTCCTAATATTGTATCAGACCAGCTAAAAGCATGCAAGATTATATAAAACTCTGGACGTGCTTTAGTTAAAATGATTCAGTCAACAGTGAATGAGTAATTAAATGTAACTTAAAACTAAAGCTGTTTTATTATCTTCATGTTTTTATTAAAATCATATTTTATGTCATATACACTTCCCTTTTTAACTCTATAACTGGCTAGACAAGAAAACTTAGAAATTTTATCATCAAACTGTGTAGTTTGACCCAGAGAAGGAAGGTTTTTCCATTTGTTTCTGGTTCACCTCAGTGTTTCTTCCCTACAACGGATCTCTCTGGCTTAGTCGTTTAGGATCTCCATTATCTGTTTTTATAGTTGCTTTCTGACAATGTCTATTGTTAAAAGCACTACATCAATCAATTAAAAAACTTTAACACTAAGAGCAGAGATAGGCACCTTTCTCCAAATGTAATTGATCAACCAAAAAGACTTGATTGCTGTCAACTACCTCTTTTAAGATGCAAGTGTTTGTCTTATGAGGCTAATGTTTATTAATGTTTAACAGTCTTATGTCCCCCAAATAAAGAAGAAAACGTCAGAAACCAATCATGTCTTTGCTGCTGGACCACATTTTGGATAACACTAAAATGTATGTACACAGTGGTACCTCGGTTCTCGACCACCTTGGAACTCATTGAATTCGGTTATCGACGCATTTTTACTAGAATAATGTGTCTCGGTTCTCGTCATTTGCTCGGTACTCTGTGCGCTTAGACTTGTATTAGTCAAGCCACGCAACTCATTTCATCTACAGTACTGTATTCTTCATGCAAATACATCTCCATGGGTCCTAAAAAGATCTGTTTATAACAGCCAACCGAAAGCAAAACAGGAATTGAATGCCCCAGAACACAGGCTGCAGTTAGCCTAGTTCACCAATAGAGTAAATGTTTTGCTTTTACTTTTCACTTTCAATCCATTACTCACTAAATGACATGAGATTTTTCAACACTTTATTATAAAATAAGCTCTACCTAACCCTCGTTAAACTCCTCAGTTCATGATACATTTAACTTATGATGGATTTATTGAAACATATCCCCACTATAAATCAGAAAGCACCTGTACAATACAACTCCATTAATGCATATAATGCCTTATACAGTGTGGATTTTCTGAGGGTCAGGAACAGATTTATCCAATCTACATTATTCCTTATGGAAAAATTTGCTCGGAACCACTGTATATAATTTGTAGTTAAACTCTTCATTTAAAAACTTTATTTGGACATGAACAACAACGAAACGCAACAAAAGCCTCAACATATGGCAATGTGTGTCATTACATAGACTATGGAGAAGGCCAAGGAGGTTGGGACCCTTTTTGAGTCTTGGTCCTCCCAAGGTTTCTTCCTCATAACACTTAGGGAGTTTTTCCTTGCCACTGTCGCCCTAGGCTTGCTCAATTTGGGATTGGACGTAGTTATTAGGAGATAATCTAAACTTGTAAAGTTGCTTTGAGACAATGCTCCATTGTAAAAAGCGCTATATAAATAAATCTGACTTGACTTTACTATGGCAGTGAGTATCTACTCTCAAAGGTCAATTCACTCACCTAGTGTGGATCTGTTCTTGCAGATAAGCCAACAGTGATAGGCAAACAGTGAAGCCAGGCTGACTGAGAACATTGAGGCAGCAAAGAACAGGAACATTATGTGGAATTTGGCTTGAGAGTCAGGAAGGCTGTTCTGAAAAGAAAACACATACACACACTAGAGAATACCATTCAACACAGTGTTTCCAGAAATATGTGAATACACAATACTGACAGGGGAGTCTATAGACTACTTGTAGTACTGGGGCACACAGCTGCACCCTTCTGTTTGCCAATCAGTCATAGGGGCACAACTGTGCATAAAAATAAGCCTGTTAAACACTAAATGGATATTTTCCATCATTCCATGCAAAAAGAAAAATAAGTAAATATTTTTTTTAAATGGCTCTGACTGAAAGGGTTAGCCTCTCAAGCTTTTGGAATGATGCTGGGGCATTATGGGAAAGGTAGTGTCTCTGGCGAATGTGTGTGGCATGTCTTGTAGTTCTGCTCGGCACTTAAGGAAAAAAATTTACTTTTTACCGCAGCAATCTTAGAGGGGCACTTATCCCAATAAAGTGGGTCTTATGATGCCCTTGGACACTGAATCAACAAGGTTTCCTATTTGGGTTAATAACAAAGTACACTATATAGACAAAAGATTGTGGACACTCCTAAGTATTGAGCTCTGCTATTTCAGCAACACTCACTTGTAACACATTCACAATATAAAGCGTACATTTCTGGGTACTCCATAGACAAGGAGAATCTCTTGAACGGAATACCCTAGTGACTTTCGTAATGACACATTTATATGGTTCTGCTTCCAACAAGTCAGTTCATCAACTTTCTGCCCTGCTCTTCTTACACAAAGTCCACAGGGAATTGATTTGTCAACTTTGATTGAGAACTTGACTGGTCTGCACAGAACCCTGACCTCAACTCCTTCAGACATCTCGAAACTTAAATGCAAGAAGTGAGCCAGGGAATATTATCTAACATCAGAAGCTGACCTCACAGTCATGGTCCAACATCTAGTGTAAAGCTGTATTAGAAGAACAAAGGCTGTTGTAGCAGCAAAGGTGGGGCAAACTTAAATTATTTAAATTATCTGGGCGTCCACAAACTTTGGTCTATATAGTGTATGCAGTGAGTAGCTATTGCAGTACTACTAGCACTACACATCTACAATTTCTCTGCTGTCACTATTTGAGTGTCAAGCCATTAATGTTCATCAGTTATTGATCGGTTGACTAATTCCTACCCAGTATTCTTTCAGACGTTCATGTGTTTTACCATCCACCTTGCAGAAACATCATAAAAACACAGCATAATAAATACGAAACCCAGCATCAGCAACACTGGCAGTGCTAATTCTTCTAAGAAGTATCAAAAGACTGCCGAGTGAGCATTACTTTGTATGAATTACTGCACCCTAAGTCAGACAAAGTTGGGATGGTTGAGATGGTAACAGTTTTTCTTACATTTACTTTGACTTTTATTTCATTGCAGACAGTATGAGCCCAAGATATGTTAATGACTCTTTCTGGTCAACTGCATTTTAGTTGTTAGAATTTATCCATTTAGGCATTTCAGGGCTGCAATACATTCCAAAAAAGTTGCAGCGAGGGCAATTTAGGGCTAGTAATGAGAGTTACATTCACAAATGCCACATAAAACAGAAAAAAGAAGCCTTATGTATTAGGAGTCGCTATCTGGCCACTAGTGGCCAGTAGTTGACCCAGTCTGCCAGCATGAGCAGCAACAGCGCTATTGTGTGTGCTTCAGCCCTTCCCGGGCTGATTATTGATTAAGCCACATGCACCCGACTTTGAAGGACGCACACACGCGCTCACGCTGCTGCCTGCTCTACAGACGGCTTTTCATTTTTCTTTTATTACAGACAGCGGTACGTCTGGGGACATTAAGGTTGCCAAACGAAGGTTGCTAGAAGGCAGCCTAGGTAGCTAGGGCCCTAGATAGGGTAGGGTCAGCTTTTGTTTATTCTTTTATTTTCATTTTATGCCGGGCTGCTCTGCCTCCGCTGTTTCTCTCTCTCACACACGCCGTAGCGTGACCTAGTCCTCTTTGCTTCCGCGGTCACGTGCCACACTAATAATAACGATAAGCGCCACGGTGTGGCACGGACGCAGGGAGTGACGAGGACGAGGCTGTACGCTCAGCGTCCTCTTCAAAGCGCGATCGGGGAATTCCCAACTGGACTTCCCAACTGGGGAGGGAGCTTATGAGAGCGGCGAGCCCAGGTTCAGAGCTAGGGGGCGCTAAATGCTCGCTAATGGGACTTACAAGTGCGACGTGCTCAGGCATGGAGGGGACGAAAGTGGGCCCCGCCTTGACCTTCCTGGATCAAACCACCAACTCGGTGCGAATGGCCAGGTCGCACAGAGCGGCCAGGAAGGTGGCGGGGAGATGTGGGACTGTGGTAGCCTAGTGGGTAAGGTACTGGACTATGGACCAGAAGGCCCAGGGTTCAAATCCCACCTCTGCCAAGCTGCCACTGTTGGGTCCTTGAGCAAGGCCCTTAACCCACAATTGCTTGGATTGTAAGACTGTACCAATTGTAAGTCGCTCTGGATAAGGGCGCCTGCTAAATGCTGTAAATGTAAATATGGCCAAAGCTCCCTCTCCAGTTGGGAAGTCCCCCCTCTGACATGGGCTTATAAATAAGTTTATACTATACATTTAAATTAAATCATTTATAGTATAAAATTAAGTGTCTATTTACAATAAGCTGTTAAATAGTAACTATCCTGTATACAATAAGCCATTTGTATGTATTTTCTATGTTGCTGTGCTTTTGAGTAAAAAAAAAAAAAAAAAAAAAAGCCAGTACTACAGAATCACAAGTTGCTTACAGTGCTGTCATGTATTTGCAACAGATTTGGAAAAACACAAAGTAAGCACACAAACATGACCAGCAAAGAGTTAATCAAGTCTGATCATACAACTTAAAGAAAAAAAACTGATATACTTACAGTCCAGAATTTAATGAAGTATTGCAGGTCTGTTGCTGTGATAAAGAGGCAATACAGCAAAGAGTAGGCAAGAAAAAGCGTAAAAAACTTGTAGTTTGAAAAACCCACGCAGTTGTTCACCCTGTCAAAGAGTCAATAATAATAAAAAAATTATATTGTAAGGTTACATCATAAGGTTACTCAATTTCACTCAACTTTATACATTACTGCAACGTCAGACAACTTTTTCTTTAAAATTAATGTTCGTTATGGGTAGCACTGCAGCCTCACAGCAGAAAGTCCTGGGTTCAATCCCAGAGTGGAGTGGCCTTGGTCCTCCCTGTGTCTGCTTGGGTTTACTCCGGGTACTCCGGTGTCCTCCCACAGTCCAAACATATGCATTACGTTAATTGCGTACTCTAAAGCGTACTCTAAATTGGCCTTGACTTGAGTGTATATACATTGGTGCTTAAAAGTTTGTGAACCCTTTATAATTTTCTACATTTCTGCATAAATATGACCTAAAACATCATCAGATATTCACAGTCCTAAAAGTAGATAAAGAGAACCCAGTTAAACAAATGGGACAAAAATGTTATACTTGGTCATTTATTTATAGAGGAAAATTACACAATATTACATATTAGTGAGAGGTAAAAGTATGTGAATCTTTGCTTTCAGTATCTGGTGTGACCCCCCTGTGCAGCAATAACTGCAACTAAACGTTTCGGGTAGCTGTTGATCAGTCCTGCACACCGGCTTGGAGGAATTTTATCCCATTCCTCCGTACAAAACAGCTTCAGCTCTGGGATGTTGGTGGGGAAGAATGTTTTGTGGATGGATGAGACCAAAATAGAACTGTTTAGTTTAAAAGAAAAGCGTTATGTTTGGAGAAAGTAAAACACTGCATTCCAGCATAAGAACCTTATCCCATCTGTGAAACATGGTGGTGGTAGTATCATGGTTTGGGCCTGTTTTGCTGCATCTGGGCCAGGACGACTTGCCATCATTGATGGAACAATGAATTCTGAATTCTGGTGGGTCATGCAGCAAGACAACGACCCTAAGCACACAAGTCGTTCCACCAAAAAATTGTTAAACAAGAATAAAGTTAATGTTTTGAAATGGCCAAGTCAAAGTCCTGACCTTAATCCAGTCAAAATGTTGTGGCTAATGTTAATGTAAGTTAATGTGAGGAAACCCACCAACATCCCAGAGATGAAGCTGTTCTGTACGGAGGAATGGGCTAAAATTCCTCCAAGCCGGTGTGCAGGACTGATCAACAGTTACAGGACACATTTAGTTGCAGTTACTGCTGCACAGGGGGGTCACACCAAATACTGAAAGCAAAGGTTCACATACTTTTGCCACTCACTAATATGTAATATTGGATCATTTTCCTCAATAAATAAATGACCAAATATAATATTTTTGTCTCATATGTTTAACTGGGTTCTCTTTATCTACTTTTAGGACTTGTGTGAAAAGCTGATGATGTTTTAGGTCATATTTATGCAAAAATATAGAAAATTCTAAAGGGTTCACAAACTTTTAAGCACCTCTGCATATGCTGAGTGTATATATATGACTAGTCTTGATGTAACCTTGTGTGTGTCGCTGACTTGGTCACTGATGCTGACATTAAATAACCCAACCAAACAAACAAAAATCCTTATTTTACACTGGGTTCCATATCCAGAGCTCAAGCATACCATGGACAGTGGTGATCCATCTTCAAGATGCACCTGTAAAAACAGTATAAAGAAATGCACATGAACTGTCACACAAGAAAGATAAACTTATTTTTATCTGAAATGAAGTTAGCCGTACTTATCACAGACTGAGCAGTGATGACATCGGTCAGGTTTCACCAGATAGCACCGATCACAGTAGCGAATAGCTACAGATACAATTGTTAATGCATGGATGAAACTTATTCTCTAAAGACTTGCTGGCCATATATTTAAAAATAAAATGCAATCTTTGTGATTTAGTGTGTACCTGGCAACAAAAAAAGTCAGCAGTGACCTACCTCCAGAGGTTGTGCGAGTGGATATGGGTAAATTCTTGGCTATTCTTCTGAGAATCTCTTGTTGAGATTCAACCCGATCGTCCTGCTTCAGCAGTTCTTTGTCAGTGTGTGAGAGGTGGAACTGAGTGGAGCAGACAAAAAGCACAATGGTATCATTTAAGTCAAGCACATAACTGTGTGTCCCATACTTACACTTATGTGTCCAAAACACACAGTGTATACTGTAGCCTATATGATTCATGTAACCACATTCAGTATGAGCTATTTTATTACTAAGACATACTGCTCTTAAATGTAATACATATTTGACACAGGGCTTAATAAAAACCCACTTACCAAATCCAGGCTACATTTTCCAGTGTCTGGTAGCCACTAAGTTACCACTAATTTACTAGCCACTTTGACAGGCATCTTACAATGCAGCTTATAAACAGTGAACACATTTACATATTGTACAATCACCAAGCACATTATTAGGAACACCTGTACACCCACTCATTCATACACTTATCTAATCAGCCAATCATCTGCTAGCAAAGCAGTGCATAAAGTTATGCAGATACTGGCCAGCAGCTTCAGCAAATGTTCACATCAACCATTAGAACAGGGAAAAATATGATCTCACTGATTTTGATTGCAGCATGATTGATGGTGCCAGTGTGGTTTGAATAGTTGAATACTGAATAAATGTTGATCTGGGATTGTCACACCCAAAAGTCTCTAGAATGTACTGTGCGATTTAAAAAAACCATCCAGTGAGTAGCAGCTCTGCATACGGAAACATCTTGTTGATGAGAGACGTCAATGGCCAGACTAGTCCGAGCTAAGAGAGAGGCTACAGAGTCTTAGATAACCACCCTGTACAACTGTGATGAGCAGAAAAGTATTTTGGAACACACAGCACATCAAATCTTGAGGTGGTTGAGCTACAACAGCAGAAGACCCAATCTGCCAGCCAAGAACAGAGGGCTCTCAGAGGTTGTAGACTCACCAAAACCTGACAGTTGAATACTAGAAAAAATCCTGATCTGATGAATCTCAATAAAAAAAAAACAGGCATGCAGATTGTAGGGTAAGAATTTGGCACCAACAGCATGAATCCATGGACCAAGCCTTCCTTTTGTCAAACACTGCAGGCTAGTTGAGGTGGTGTAATGGTGTGGGGAATGTTTTCTTGGCACATGTTGGGCCTGTCATTACTTGAAATGCCACACTGTATTAAATATTGTTGTGCAAATCCCTTAATTGCCTCAATTTACCTGTCTTCTAATGGCTACTTCTAGCATGATAATGTACCATGTCATAAAGCAAAAATCATCTCAAACTGAGTTAATGAATATGACAATGAGTTTAATGTTCTTCAGTAACCCTTCCAGTCACCACATCTGAATACAAAGGAATACCTTTTGGTAGAATGGAAGATTCACAGCATGAAAGCACACCAGAAAAAATGGCAGGAAATGCGTTTTGCAGTCATTTCAACATGAATTTCAAAGCACTGTTTCCAGTGGAATACACAGGATAAAAAACTGAGGCTGTTTCGAAGGGCAAATGGAGGGCCTACCCTGTATTAGTGTAGTATTCCCTAATAAAGTGCTCAATGAGTATATTTTCTTCATTTGCTAGGCTGTTGTCCCACAAATTTAATTATAGGTTGGTTATATAAACAGATTTTTACAATATTTATATAGTTTACCTTATGGAACTCTAGCTAAGCCAAATTTAGCAGGATACAGTTTAAAAAAGAACAATGGTGTTATAAAACCTACCAAGTCCCATGTGTTGTTTAATACACATTTGCATAGGGTGCTACCTGTTCCCAAATTGTTTGCAACAAACAATAAATTAATAAAACTGGCCAACAACATTTTTTTTTGTTACACAAACTAATTTAGTTTAACACAATTAAGTTTTATGTTGATTTTTATGTTATAACATTTATGTTTCTCAGGCAAAAGTTACAATCTAAAAGCATGATCTTTGGGTTCCCTCCAATTCATAGAAATGGCAAAAGGAATATGTTGTGAACCTTTTGCCCATGCTGTGAGAATTCTTGTGAGTAATTCAAATTTTTTAAATGAGGGGTTTCACAGAACATTTTTGGGGTTTTAAGGTCAAAATACCATTGACGAGGCAGAAAGAATTTGGACAATTGAAAAAGTTTCTTGCCATTATAATGATGGATGGGGTACCAGCACAGTACTTACATACACAAAACCACAAAAGAGCAGACAAAGACTCTGCACCAGAGTGTAGCTGCAACTGAAAGGGAACTGCTACTCAAGAGTGGGCACTGTTTGCATGTCCCAACACGTCCAGTCGTGTTTCTGCAGGGCCCTACTGACTCATTTATGTAGGCTTCTGCTTTAAATAAGAACCTATTGCACTTCACAAACAATAGAAATAGCTGTTTGTGTTAAACCTTTTTTCAAACACTTGAAACAAAAGCATGGTTATATACACCAGAAACATTACAACCACCTGGTTCATAACAACATTTACACATCAAATTAATGCCCATATGAATGCCCATAACATTATGCACAGCATCACAATCCCTTCACAAACTTCTTCCCACAATGCATCCTGGTGCCATCACTTCCCCAGGCAAACGGTTCTGCCCCATTCTCAATAGGGGACGTCACACTGTGTGTTGTGACACATTCCTCCTGTAACCAGAATTACACATTTCAGTGACTTGTACCACAATATCCCAATTCCGTCATTTCCAGGCTCTAATTCCCAGCACGCTTCACTCCCGCACCACCCTGCACCCCCTTGTTTTGATTTGCCCCCTTTCTGATCATGTGCACCAGTATGCACTCAGATGATGGTAGTTTAAATGCCACTCTTCTAATCACACATGGTGAAGTTTTACTGTTATACTTTGATTCTGAGCGTTTATTCCTAACTTTGTTTTGCTGATCATGTTTACGAACCCTCGTGCTTCGGACTCTCTGTTTGGTAGGACTATGTAACAGGTTCTCTAACTCTGGACTGTTTTGACTCTCTTTTTGCTCTCCCCTTTCAGCTCTACCCATTGAGCTCTGTTTATATTCAATAAAGCTTTAGACTGAAACACTGCACTCGCCTCCATTTTCTGTCAGTCATGACACATAGTCACTTTTCTGTACAGTCAGACTAGATGGGATATTCTTGATGCATGCTCAATAATCCAGGTAAGAAAATCCCAGAAGTTGAATCTGTTCATCTGGACATAAGGTTTTGTGGGAAAACGTTTCGTCACTCATCTAAGTGACTTCTTCAGTCTCAGCTAGTCGGAACACTTCCCCAATATTATATACAGCACATTTGCATAATGACTGCATAACAGTGGCACCGGTGATCAGTTTAATGTGCAGATTGACATAACCATTAATGACAATGGCCACGTGTGCCATTCACACAGGATTGGGGAAGGGCTGTGATAGCAGGAACATCGGAACAATTGAGACGAATATTTTCCAAACATCGGGTCTCGGTGGCTTTTAAACCCCAAAACACGCTACGCCAGAAACTGGTCCACCCCAAGGATTGGGTCGCCCAGCACAAACAGAGTAATGTAGTGTACGCTGTTAAGTGCCGGGAGGATTGCCAGGAATTGTACATCGGGGAAACCAAACAGTCACTGGTGAAACGGATTGCACAACATAGAAGAGCTACCTCATCAGGTCAGGACTCTGCGGTTTACACCCACCTACAGGCCAGTGGACACTCTTTCAAGGATGAAGACATGCAGATCCTTGATAGGGAGGAACGATGGTTTGAACACGGAGTAAAAGAAGGCATTTTTGTAAAAAGGGAACGTCCATCCCTGAACCGAGGAGGGGACCTCAGAGTACACCTCTCACCATCTTACAATGGAGCCATCGCAGCCCTTCCCCAATCCTGTGCGAATGGCACACGTGGCCATTGTCGTTAATGACTATGTCAATCTGCATATTAAACTGATCACCAGTCCCATTGTTATGTAATGGTGCTGGTACCAGTCATTATGCAACGTGCTGTATATAAGATTGGGCAAGTTTTCCAACTGCTGAGACTGAAGAAGTCACTTAGATGAGTGACGACGAAACGTTTCTCCTACAAAACCTTATGTCCAGATGAACAGATTCAAAACTTCTGGGATAGATGAGATAGGATTTCATCGTTCTTGTGCATCAATGAGCCTTAGATATTAACACCCTATTTCCGTTTGGTTGATGATTTGTCCCTCCATGCACCACTGTTGGTAGGAACTCACGATTGCTGTTGTTTAGGAGTTGCTCCTTCTTAAAAGTTGCTCGGGTCTATACTCCTAAATATTTCTCCCACATCCAACAGGTCGACTATGAGAACCGACTGTTCATTTACCATCTAATGTGCCCCAGATCTTAACATCTGTGCGTAGCTTTAATGTTTTGGCTGATGGATTTATACATTATATGTAATGATGGTGTAATTACTGGAACAAAAAAACCTATAGAGAAAATAGAGAATTTTTGACAACATATTTGGATTCAGAGTACAAAAATACACAAGAAACATGTATTTTGCATACACGTTACATTTTGTTAACCAGTGTAATTAATAAATTAAATAATTTTAACACCCTTAAATTTTCAGCAGTGATGTTTTATTTAGACATATAGCCAATTCACTGCTAAATTTGGAAAAAAAAAACAGCTAGCAAAATTGGGTGGCAAGCTACAGAGAATACTTCAAGCCTTATACACAACTCATCATGATATAGTGATACCACTAAGAAGCTTCCACTAAAGATGACTTCTTGTGTTTAACTATGTGCATTTTATTACTGATTACTGACCACTGTTTAACTGATGAAGGTGAAAATCACTTCAGAACTAAAACTTAAAAAAAAAACATCACATACCTCTGTGAGTGGGTTCGCAGGTTTGGTGAAGATGGTTTGCCAGTATGACCATACAAACATGATGAAGAAGACGTGATACGCCAGGAGGTAAACTACTGAAAAACAAAAGCCATTCATATAGCAACATGATAACGAGTACTCTACTAGCATTGTTCCACATTATTTAGATAAGATAGCAGTAGCACTGTCCCATACAGAGTGCTACTGTGTGGGAGGGTTCCAGTTGCAAGAAGGCCAACACTTCTCCCAACAGTGAGCATGAAAGCCAACCTCAGTGAGCTTTCAGTAATGAACAGTCAATCTAAAATATTAAAATCACAAAATTCAAGACATTTACTCTATGGAATTTGGACCGCAGCTAAACAGCAAATTGTTAGCCATCATAGTTATGCTGAATGAAACTTTATTAAAATGAGTGCATTTATGGAATGGTGATCTGGGAAAAGGTTATTGACAGGTTTGCCCAGATGAAAGATCATTTTGCATCTTTTTTTTGATGCAATGAACATCACTGGTCAGTCCATTATTACAAGGCATGTTACTGTGGCTGTTATGTTTCCAGTTACTTTAATAACTGGATAATAAATAATATACAAGTGACAGATCAAATGTCAATCTTGGTGATGTCACTCAAATCCCTGCCTTCACTTCCACTTACTCCCATGCTGAGCTATATTTATGTATGCAAGTGTCATTTCATTGATGAAGTGTGTTTATAGTTGGATGTAGTCACTGTCAAAGTATGTTTGTGTGTAGTTGGATTGACAAGCCGAACGCTGCCCATTCAGAGATTTTTGGGCCCCACCAGAATTAGTGTGCCAGAGACACCACTGTTGCTAAAGTATGGAAGAATATTGCTGCCATGCAAAATTAAAACAGAAATCCTTAATTCCTTCAAAAATTGTTGCAAAATATTAGTGTTCACAAGATGCTGTTTTGTTATTATGAGACATTATGTAATTTGTTACAATGCAGTGGTGCTTGAAAGTTTGTGAACCTTTTAGAATTTTCTAAATTCCTGCAAAATATGACCTAAAACATCACCAGATTTCACACAAATCCTAAAAGTAGATAAAGAGAAACTAATTAGACAAAAATCTTATACTCGGTCATTTATTTATTGAGGAAAATGATCCAGTATTATGTATTAGTGAGTGGCAAAAGTATGTGAACCTTTGCTTTCAGTGCAGCAATAACTGCAACTAAATATTTCCTGTAACTGTTGATCAGTCCTGCACACCGGCTTGGAAGAATTTTAGCCCATTCCTCCGTACAGAACAGCTTCAGCTCTGGGATGTTGGTGGTTTCCTCACATTAACTGCTCGCTTCAGGTCCTTCCACAACATTTCCATTGGATTAAGGTCAGGACTTTGATTTGGCCATTCCAAAACATTAACTTTATTCTTCTTTAGCCATTCTCTGGTAGAATGACTTGTGTGCTTAGGGTTGTTGTCTTGCTGCATGACCCACCTTCTCTTGAGATTCAGTTCATGGACAGATGTCCTGACATTTTCCTTTACAATTCTCTAATATAATTCAGAATTCATTGTTCCACCAATGATGGCAAGCCGTCCTGGCCCAGATGCAGCAAAACATGCCCAAACCATGATACTAACACCACCATGTTTCACAGATAGGATAAGGTTCTTATGCTGGAATGCAGTGTTTTCCTTTCTCCAAACATAATGCTTTTCTTTTAAACTAAACAGTTCTATTTTGGTCTCATCTGTCCCCAAAACATTTTTCCAGTAGCCTTCTGGCTTGTCCACATGATCTTCAGCAAACTGCAGACGAGCAGCAATGTTCTTTTTGGAGAGCAGTGGCTTTCTCCTTGCAGCCCTGCCATGCACACCATTGTTGTTCAGTGTTCTTCTGATGGTGAACTCATGAACATCAACATTAGCCAATGTGTAACAGGGCTTCAGTTGCTTAGAAGTTACCCTCGGGTCCATTTTGACCTTGCCAACTATTACACACCTTGCTCTTGGAGTGATCTTTGTTGGTCGACCACTCCTGGTGAGGGTAACAATGGTCTTGAATTTCCTCCATTTGTACACAATCTGTCTGACTGTGGATTGGTGGAGTCCAAACTCTTTAGAGATGGTTTTATAACCTTTTCCAGCCTGATGAGCATCAACAGCTCCTTTTCTGAGGTCATCAGAAATCTCCTTTGGTCGTGCCATGATGCACTTCACAAACATGTGTTGTGAAGAGCAGACTTTAAATAAAACAGGGTGCCCACTCACACCTGATTGTCGACCCATTGATTGAAAACACCTGACTCTAATTTCACCTTCAAATTAACTACTAATCCTAGAGGTTCTTACTTTTGGCACTCACTAATATATAACATTGGATCATTTTCCTCAATAAATAAATGACCAAGTATAGGTATAATATTTTTGTCTTAGTTGTTTAACTGGGTTCTCTTTATCTACTTTTAGGACTTGTCTAAAAATCTGATGATGTTTCAGGTCATATTTATGCAGAAATATTGAAATTTCTAAATAGTTCACAAACTTTCAAGCGCCACTGTATATTATGTCGAATTTATAACACAGAGCCTGGCATTACTACGAACAAGTATCTCCTAAACATGACGTCTAGTGATGAAGGATCGTTAGATGTATGTATCCTTTCAGGATATTCACACATTTTGCCTACCAACAATACACTTCTGGAACAAAGAAAAAAGTGCACATCTGAGCATTGTTCTCTTCGTGTTTTGTGTATTTACATATAAATAATATTTTATTACACGACACAGAATTACAAATATTTACTTAACCTTTACATTGTAGCACCTTTTATAAGTAATCTTAAGATGATTTAAAGTACAGTGGAACCTCGGTTCTCAACCATCTTGGACCTCGTGGAATTCGGTTCTCCAAGAATTTTGACTAGAAAAATTTGTTCCGATTCTTATCATTTGTTCGGTACTCGACGCACTTGCTAAAACTTGTATGAGTCGAGCCATGTGACTTGTTTCAGCCGAAACTCGATTCACGATTCATGGATCAATGCACAGTGATTCAGTAATTCAGATTCACGATAGCCCTTGCTCAGTGAGCACAATTACAATACAACTCCATTATACAGTGTGGATTTTCTGGGGTCTGGAATGGATTAGTTCAATTTACATTATTCCTTATGGGAAAAATTAGCTTGGTACCCATCATTTTTTGTACTTGACGAGCCTTTTGGAACAAATTAATTAATGATGATAACTGTGGTACCACTGTATACAGGAGGAAATGCATAGCTTATATGCAAATACTACACCATTTTAAATAAAGAACTGTAGCATCCGTGGGTTTTGGTATCCATGCAAAGTCCTGGAACCAATCCCCATGGTTACAGAGGGCTGCCAGTATTGTGCTTGTACCATGTATTTACTGTTAGAATATTATTGTAAAAAGGATCACTTACTTTTCTCGGCCATGTTTTCAATTGTTTCTGTGTAAACATAGAAAAACAAAAGAAAATGTTAAGACCAAATAAGTCTGCATTTGATCTTTTTGTACGAGATTTACCTCTAGGTACACAACCCAGATTTAAATTTCAACAGGCTCATTTAGTATCAAAATGTTTTGATGGCTTGTAATTTTGTAGTTTCTTTATTCTCTGTTCATCTTTTCACAACCTTTGCATTAAATTATGAAATAGGTAATGCTCCAGAAATAGCCATTATAAAGTCCATGCCAGGCAAATCAACTCTACATATCCTACTTAAAGCAATAGGACATTCATTGCATCAGCCCTTGTGATGCCAGATACAAAGAGCTGACCTGAATTTTAATATAAAAAACATAACAGTGTGTAGAGTATCTCAGAAAAAGTAACAGATGTTCTATGTTTATCAATGCTGCCACTGACTACATACAGCCAAATGTACTGTATGTGGATACCCAAACATCACATTCAGTTTTGGTTGCTAAACATCTGAGTACAAAACCATGGGCATTATTATAAAGTTTATCTCCATTTTGCCTCTCTAACAGCCTTCATCTTTCTGGGAAAGTACTTAAATTGGAGATACACCAACATTTCTGACAGAAAAAAAAAATTATAGAGAGCAGAGCAAATGCAGATAGCCAAGAAAAAGAGATTACAGAACAAAGCATACAACTTGGCACACAAAAGGACAAGAAGGGGTTTAAATAGCAGAGGATGTGATGAAGGAAATGAGGGACAGATGGGAGTAATCAATGTGCTAGCGGATGGGATCACCAGAGTGTGGGGATGATTTAGAGATGTGTTAGAACATGACAAAGTCTGGGACTAAATCATAGATAAAGAGGGGGCAAACAATTATCAAAATCTAACACTCTAAACTTAATTTTAAGGATAATAGAAATTTCAGGGGCTCTGGTGGCACAGTGGTCAGGTAGCCCAACACAACGATGCACTGGCTTAGCATCCGAGCAGTGCGTTCCAGCCAGGTCGGGTATCACACAGACACTGAATAATGAAACAAATTACCCCAAGCACCCACATCAAATGCAAATTAAAAAAGAAATATTGAGATTTTTGGTTCAATGTGTTTGGTTTTGGTTTCAGCCAGGATTTTTTACTTTAATTTGTTGTATTACTAGTTTAAATGACTGCAGGGATTTGGTTCCATTCAGGTAGAACTGTCAGATCAGGCACTGATGGTGGGGGAAAAGACCTGGTGGTTCAGTCAGTGTTACAATTTATCCCATATTTCTTAGATGGACTTGAGGACAAGGTTTAATCAAGTCAGTTACATTTTGCCATACAAAAATCAGCAAATTTCCATTGCCCTCAGTTTTTCATGGGGGATTTGTATGCTGAAACATTCTCTTTTCATCCACTATATGACAATGCAGTTGTTGCACCTGAATGTTTCCACTTCTCAGCAGCAGCACTTCCTGTTTACAAGCACATCACTAGAAATTTGATGAACTGAGCTTTTGGAAAAGGTGGCAACCTATAACAGCACCACGTTGAATGTCACTGAGCTCTTCAGTGGTAACCACGTGACTGAAAAATGTATAATCAATTTTAATATAGTTTAGACTAACCAACTAATTACAATGGGTTTTCACAAACACTCGGTCAAGGTGAGCTGTACTGTACTGAGCAAGTAATCAGTCAGAAGAAACAATGACTGTCACAGTGGACCTGAATTCTGGTGTGTATTACTGCACAAGAGCTATCGGTGGACTGTTGTTCTTGTTGACAGTTTCACTTACTGCCCCAGGACACCCTAACAATTTAACTCACCCAGTCGAAACAAACAACTGCTGGGTGTTGGCATTTGCTTGGACAGCATGAACTGATTTTGCACTACCCAGTATTGGAACAATGTTCCTAATAAAGTGTTTGGTGAGAGTATTGAAAGGTGTTGATATTGGTAATATAATCCATCATTGCAATGTTAGACTTCTGGAATCATTGCTGCATATCTTCCCTTTTTGTCTATTTTTTATCTGACAGGACTCTCTGGTAAACAGACAAATACAGTGGTGCTTGAAAGTTTGTGAACCATTTCTAATGCTCTAATTTCTACATAAATATAACCAAAATGTCTTCAAATTCCTAGAAGTCCTAAAAGTAAAAGATGGCCCCAATTAAACGAATGACACCAAAAACATACTTAGTAATTTATTAACTAAGAAAACTGATCCAATATTAAATATCTGTCAGTGGCAAAAGTATGCGAACCTGTAGGATTAGTAGTTAATTTGAAAGTGAAATTAGAGTCAGGTGTTTTCAATAAATGGGATGACAATGAGGTGGGAGTGGACACCCTGTTGAATGTAACACAGGGATCCAAAGTCTGTCCTTCACAACACATTTGTGGAAGTGAATGAATGAAACAAATGAAAGGAATTCAAGACCGCTGTTACCCTACCCAGGAGTGGTCAACCAACAAAGATTACTCCAAGAGCAAGGCACGTAACAGTCTGCGAGGTTACAAAGGACACACCAGTAATTCTAAAGCAACTGAAGCCCTGTTACACATTGGTTTATGTTAATTGTCATTTGTTAATTAGTGTTCACGGCAGTGTTTCAACAAGAAAGCCCCTGCTCTCCAAGAGCAACACTACTGCTCATCTGCAATTTCATAAAGATCATGTGGACAAGCCTAAAGGTATTTGGAAAAAAGATTTTGTAGTCAACTGAGATGAAAATGTGACTTTCTGGTTTAAAGGAGGTCTGTGGTGTCAAGAAAACAGAAAACACTGTATTCAAGCATGGGAAACTTATCCCACTGGTAAACACAGTAGTGGTAATATCATGGTTTGGGCCCGTTTTGCTGTTTGTTTGCATCTGAACCAGGATCGGATTTTCATCACTGATAGAACAATGAATTCTGAATTATACCAGCAAATTCGAAATGATATTCTGAACTGAATCTCAAGAGAAAGTCAATCATTCAGTAAGACAACAAAACAAAGCACACAAACCATTCTACCAAATAATGGTTAAAGAAGAATAAAGCCAATGATATGGAATGGACAAGTCAAAGTCCTAACCCTAAAGCAAGCAGTTCATGTAAGAAAACCCATCAACATCCCAGAGTAGAAGCTGTCCTGTACTGAGAGATTGGCAAAAATTCCTCCAACCGATGTACAGGACTGATCAACAGATACCAGAAACATTTGTAATAATTTGCAATTATTGCTGCATGACTATTGGGCAAGTATCATGATGTTTTAGATTATGTTTATGCAGAAATAAATGAAATTCTAAAGGCTTCACAAGCTTTAAAGCACCACTCTATGGGCATAAGAAAACATCACTCATTTAATGCATCATCTTTTCCTGAAAGGTTGTTGCTTTCACAAATGTTTTTAATTTTAATAACCTACAATTGGGATAGAAATATATCCAGCAGCATGCATGACAGTTGCAAGAGTTCAAACACAAAATTAACCCCAGGCAAATGAAACTGTAATAATGATGACAAATCTCAGCAAGAGTTCAGCAAATAAAAGCATATTCTTCACCCAAAGTTGCACTTCAGGACTGTTCATGATACAGTGTTGTACCAGTGACTGTATTAAGTGTGGCAGGTCACACTGAAGATTATTTCACTGCCAGTGCTAGACAATGAGATTAGCTTTAAAGCATCTAATCAGCTGATCATGCATTCATTACAAGCTCATAACAAACTGTTTTGTGGGCCACACGCCATCTAATGGATGAGTCACCTGACAGCTCCTTCTGCTTGATAGTAACACATACAGTGGACATATTACCACTCAAAACAACAAGTTCAGTTCTTTACAAAACTATGTCTTATTTGTTTTAAATTGTGTGGTGTTGGTACAACAGTAATAATTCTAATTTTAAAAATAAGAGATACAGTAAGGTCCAGAATTATTGGCACTGCTGGAAAAGATGTGTAAACAGCTACAAGAAATGTCTTCTGCCTTACTGAAAATAAATAACAAATCTAAATTTTAACTGAAGTCAATTTATTTTAAGAAATATTTCATGTTGATAAATGATTAAGAAACTGCGGTTTGTGTGTCACCCCGTGATTAATACACATCATTTCATTTTCTATACATGCTTAATCTATTTCAGGGATGTGAGTGGTAGGGGACCCATTCGGCAGCACTGGGCATAAGATGGAAACCAACTCTGTACAGGCCGCCAGTACATCTCAGGGTGCACACACACACACACAAACAGTGGGACATTTTTCAGAGATGCCAACTGGGTTTGAGAACTCAAACCCAGGTATCTGGACCTCTGAAGCAACAATGCTAACCACTGGGTCACCATGCTGTTTAAAGATTAGATTTCTCATACATTATTTCAGTTTGAGAAGCGAATGTACATTTCCATAACATTTCTACCCCTATATTTACTAAGGGTGCTAGTAATTCCAAAGCCGACTTCAACTCTTGACAAAGCATTCTGTTTGATGAAGTAGCTATGATTTCAAATGTATTTTGGTTGGAATGCAATATTGAGATTGAATTACAGTTTTACATATTCTTTTATCCTGCTCTGGGGCCATACTGAGTTGTGGTGTTTGTGAAATGGAAGCTGTATGGAGACTGGTTGCCTGCAGTTCAGGGTAAACACGGGTCGCAGAAGCTGCAGCAGTTTGGTCTGAGCTCTCTTAGATCAGCCTCTGTGAGCCATGCATTTTAGGGCTTCATTTTAGCTTTTCAAAATTAAACAAATTTGCTTAAATCTAATACTTTGCAGTAGTGGGTTCAACGTAGTCATCCATCTCTGTGCCTAATTTATCCTTTGGGCTGATGCCCTGTTATGAATCTGCAGTGGGTTATTGGGTTCATGGTAAATGGATTGGGACATTTTTCACAATAACAATTAGGTACCGTAGTAAACAAAGAACGAGCACTAAGTTGCAAGTATCTGAAAGAGCATTCCTGACATGACAATTAATATATCCTACACCTCTTAAATGCTGTCTAATACCCAGTCGTATTAGTGAATTCTCTCTGACACCTTCATAATCATATACCAGCTCTTGGCTGTTATCTCGATGTCTCAGTGTCCTATACACTAACCTTCAAGTAAATGCACCTGCAGCAAAACATTCTGCTCGTACTAAAGGATTTCCACATTTACTCTGCACACGAGCGCATGGCGTGCGTCTGCTGATAGCGTTCGGGTTCACGCAGAGATCCGCCCTTACCTACACACAGCTGAGCCACATACGCGTAGTAGGACCACGCCACGAGGACGCACACGAACAGCACGGGGATCCAGTGCACTACTCGCCGGCACCTCCGTTTGGAGCTGCGCGGGCCTGACGGCGCCATCTTCCAGCCCTCTTCACTGACCCAAACATGCCAGAACGAATACACCGAGCTCCTCTGATCCGTCTCGGCACTGGATTTGAAGAAAACTCAGAGATGCTCCACTTACTCCCGCCCCGCGCACAGCCATTCCATTTTGCTTTTTTGTGTGTGGGGGGTGCAATAACAGCCTCGCCTCCTTCTCACCACGTTACCATGACGCCCACTAGTCTGCATACTACTGTACTACATAGTGTCTACTATGCACTGAGGGTACACAACATAAAGTATAAACAACCATATAAGAGCCCCAGAACCCATCTGCCATTCAGTGTTGGCAGTGATGAGGTAGTGGTTAAGTCTCCAACTTCTAACTGGGAAGTTGTGACCTCAAATCCTGTCAGAAAAGAAACACTTTATTCTACAAAAAGTAATGCAGTAAATATAGTTGCAAGCAGCAATCAGTGGGTTCAAGAACGATTTTCCACCTCTGACATGATGTATGTACTGAAAGTATGAACGAGGTGCCTGCACAGTTTAAGGAGCTTGAACGCATGACTTGTGGAAGGTAGTATTACTTTTTGACCAGGTGTCATGTCCCTACAACTTAGGATTCGGTCTGTGCGCAGTCAAATAGTTTTTGCAAATGGATTGGTCGGTGGTGGCCATGTTTTATATATTATGATATCCTAGAAGCCTAATGAGGATCTGACACAGAAGCACTCTGCCAAATTGCATGTTAATCTGACAGTCTGCGTTTCCGTAACGTAATATGGCATGTTATAGTGCCACCTAGCATTGCGGTGCACCATATTTTTGCTATAGCATAAGGATGTCCTTTGGTCTGTGCCTTTGAAGGTTCATAAAAAATGGTGTTTCGTGACAAAGGCTTCTGAGTCAGAGGGGTAAATTGTATGCTTTTTGCATGGTTGGCTCCACCCATGTTTTTGACTGGCACCTGGCAACCACGCCATATAGAAATTCCAACTTTTTATTGATACATATTAAAGTTCAGCTTCTTAGGATTTATTTGATACCTGATTGGTGTATGCGGGCTAAAAACCCTGGGACCAGTTCGTGCTCAAACATTTGTGAGACTTTGCATATTATGCAAATGCATAATAATATTATGCATATTATCTCGTCTCTATGTCATGGTTGGTAGGAGATATATAAACATATTACGCTTTGCCGTAGCAGCACCATCAGGTGTCATTTTTGTTGCCAGGACAGACGCGCACAAACTACTTCTAGCCTCAAGTTTATATCAGAGAATTCTAAAGGAAAATGTCAGGACATCTGTCCATGAACTGAATCTCAAGAGAAGGTGGGTCATGCAGCAAGACAACGACCCTAAGCACACAAGTAGTTCTACCAAAGAATGGTTAAAGAAGAAAAAAGTTAATGTTTTGGAAAGGCCAAGTCAAAGTCCTGACCTTAATCCAATCTAAATGGTGTGGAAGGACCCAAAGCAAGTGGTTAATGTGAGGAAACCCACCAACATCCCAGAGTTGAAGCTGTTCTGTATGGAGGAATGGGCTACAATTCCTCCAAGCTGGTGTGCAGGACTGATCAACAGTTACAGGAAACGTTTTGCTGCAGTTATTGATGCACTGGGGGGGGGGGGGGGGGGGGGGGGGGGGGGGGGGGGGGGGGGGGGGTGTGGGGGTGGGGGGGGGGGGGGGTGTTTTTTTTTTTTTGTTTTTTTTTTTTTCTTTTTTTTTTTTTTTTTTTTGTTTTTTTTGTTTCTTTTTCTCTTTTTTTCTTTTTTTTTTTGGTTTTTTTTTTTTTTTACTTTTTTTTTTTTCTTTTTGTTATTTTCTTTTTTAGTTTTTTTCTTTTATTTTTCATCACTACACTTTTTTCTTGTTTTTTTTTTTTTTTTTTTTTTTTTTTTTTTTTTTTTTTTTTTTTTTTTTTTCTTTATTTACTTTTTTTTTCTTCTTTTTTTGCTTTTTTTCGTCTTAGTTTATTTTTGTTTTTTTTTTTTTTATGTTTTTTTTTTCTTTTTGATTTTTTTTAAATTGTTTTTTATTATTTTTTTTTTCTATCTCTATCTTGTTTTTTTTTTTATTCATCTTCTATCTTATTTTGTTTTTTTGTTTTTTTCTTTTTTTTTTGTTCTTTTTTTGTATTTTTTTTCTTTTTTTTTTGATTGTTTTATTTTATTTTTTTTATTATTCATGTTCTTTTTTTTTTATGTTTTTTATTTTTTTTGGTCTTTAGGGTTATTTGTTTTTTTTGGGGGGAGGGTTCTTTTTTTTTTTTGTTTTTTTTTTTTTCTTTTTTTATATTTTTCTTATTTTTTGTTGTTCTTTTTATTTTTTTTTTTATTTTTTTTTTTCTTTTTTTTTTTCTTTTTTTTTTTTTTCTACTGCGCTCTTTTTCTTTTTTTTTGTTTTGTTTTTTTGGTTTATCTTTTCTTTCTGTATTTTTTTTTTTTATTCTTTATATTTTTTTTGGGTTTTCAATTATTTATTTTTTCGTTCTTATCTTTTTTTTTTTTTGTTTCTGTTTCTCCTCTTGTCGGGGTGCGGGCGCGCATGGCCGAGGCGCAAGGTATTCAGTTGAATCGATTAAGACCAAGGATGTTTCAGGCAACATTGTGCGTTCTTTCACTCGTGTCTTTAATATCAAAGGTTCACATACTATTGCCACTCACTAATATGTAATATTGGATCATCCTCAATAAATACATGACCAAGTATAATATTTTTGTCTCATTTGTTTAACTGGGTTCTCTTTATCTACTTGTAGGACTTTTGTGAAAATCTGATGATGTTTTAGGTCATATTTATGCAGAAATATAGAAAATTCTAAAGGGTTCACAAACTTTCAAGCACCACTGTATTAAGTAACAATGACATTATGTGCAGATTATCTGGGTAAGTTCTCAGTCATCCAGTCATGGTTTGTTTGTTTATTTGGTTTATTTAACGTCACATCAGCATACTTGCTTATATTCATGACAGGAACAAGGTTACATTAATACACATGTTTCATCAATAGAAGTTCAATATCAAACATAGTCTTGTGCAATTTAGTATCTCCAATTCATCTAACTTTAAGTACATGACTTTGGGAGGAAACCACAGCACCTGGAGTAGACTCATGTGGACATGGGGAGGACATGGAGACTCCACACAGAAGGAGGACCCAGGCTGCTCCATTTGGGACTGAACCCAGGATCTTCTTGATGTGAGGCAATGGTGCTACCCACCAAGCCACTGTGCCACCCTCCAGTTCATGGTAGACTTGAGTGTTTGAGGTGAACGCAACTGGACTTGGTTCTTGAAAACGTTTCACCTTTCATCCAAAAGGTTTCTTCAGTTACAAAAGCTTATGGCGAGTTCCAGGTACCTTGAAGTGGTCCTGAGAGTCTTTGACCCACCCTGTCAATACATGAGTCATTAGGATCACAGAGGCCAACGTGTGACCCATTTGCGAGTCAATGCCCCACCATGCCATCATGTGGGTTGTTAGGGTCACATGGGTCAAGGTCCAAATGGGGAGTAAACCTCCTAGAATGGGATCTCAAGACTGCTTTGTAGGTGGTTAATAATTATTCATCGATGGCCATTCTAATTGCACAAAAACCATCTGTCTTCTTTGTCCAAAAGCACCGTTGTTCTCACCAGAGCCGATTACCACAATAAAATAACCACACACCTTAGTGACGGCAACACCTACAAGATTTTGAGAGACCACACAAGCAGCTACAAGGAGAAGGACATAGACTGCCTACAATAACGGGGAAAAGGGGAAAAGCTATTGTCCGTCCAACATACTGCTGCCTTTACTCTGGGGAGGCTACATCTAGCATATATGGACTTCCAAAGACCCACAAGGAAGGAGCCTCGCTCAGACCCAATGTCAGCAGTTTAAACCCAACCACCTACAGTATTGCAAGATTTCTTGCCATGATCTTAGCGTCACTTGTAGGAAACATTCCTCAACACATCCAGAACTCCACAGAGTAAACCAGCAAGGTCCAAGAACTCCAGATGAAACCATGGTATTCCTGTAATGTCACTTCACAGTTCACATGTACACCCACAACTGAGGCAGTGGAGACAGTGAGGACAGCTCCTTATACATCAGAACTAACTTCACCCCCAATCAGATTTGCACCCTGCTAGACTGCCTATAGTTTCTAAAAATAAAAGCACAAATGCACCATGTAGCCAACCTCTACATGGAGGAGGTGGAAGTCAAAGCTCTCAGTTCTTTCAGATGAACAACATCTAGCCACTGGTTTAAGTATGTGGATGGCACCTGGGTCAAAATCAAAACCCAAGAAGTGGAGGCTTTCATCGAACACACCAATTGAGTGGACAGGACCACACGTTCACCAGGGAGGATACCAAGGAAAAGAGGATACCATTCCAGGACTGTGCTGTACTCATTGAGGATGATGGAAGCCTCAACACTGAGGTTTTTCAGAAAACCTAACACGCAGAGCAGCATCTACTCTTTGACCCATACCACCAATTGGATCACAAATTTGGGGTTCTTAGGACTTTACACTACCAAGCAGAGAGTATTACCTCCAATACAGAGGGAAAAGGACACACATCAAGAGAACGCTTAAGACATGTGTCTATCCCAAATGAGCCTTTGTCAAGGGAAGAACCTAAGACATCAATCAGTGAGGAAAAGAAGAACAGGCGAAACAATGTTGTCGTCCCATATGTGGCAGGATTGCCTGAGAAACTTCATCAGAAGAATCATCACCAAGCATAACATCCCACTGCACTTCAGTCCCAGAAACACGATCAGACAAAAATTGGTTCATCCCAAAGACAAAACAACCAAGCACAAACTGAGCAACGTTGTGTATGTTGTCCAATGCAGTGGGGAGTGCTAAGATCTAAACATACAGTGGTGCTTGAAAGTTTGTGAACCCTTTAGAATTTTCTATATTTCTGCATAAATATGACCTAAAACATCACCAGATTTTCACACAAGTCCTAAAAGTAGATAAGAACCCAGTTAAACAAATGAGACAAAAATATTATCCTTGGTCATGTATTTATTGAGGAAAATGATCCAATATTACATATTAGTGAGTGGCAATAGTATGTGAACCTTTGCTTTCAGTATCTGGTGTGACCTCCCTGTGCAGCAATAACTGCAACTAAATGTTTCCTGTAACTGTTGATCAGTCCTGCACAGCTTGGAGGAATTTTAGCCCATTCCTCCATACAGAACAGCTTCAACTCTGGGATGTTGGTGGGTTTCCTCACATTAACTGCTCACTTCAGGTCCTTCCACAACATTTCGATTGGATTAAGGTCTGGACTTTGACTTGGCCATTCCAAAACATTAAATTTATCCTTCTTCAACCATTCTTTGGTAGAACGACTTGTGTGCTTAGGGTTGTTGTGTTGCTGCATGATCCACCTTCTCTTGAGATTCAGTTCATGGACAGATGTCGTGACATTTTCCTTTAGAATTCTCTGATGGCATTTAGGATTCTCAATGATAGCAAGTCGTTTTGTTCCAGATGCAGCAAAACAGGCCCAAACCATGATACTTCCACCACCAAGTTTCACAGATGAGATAAGGTTCTTATGCTGGACTTCAGTGTTTTCCTTTCTCCAAACATAACGCTTCTCGTTGGCTTTCTCCTTGCAACCCTGCCACTATTGTTGTTCAGTGTTATTCTGATGGTGGATTCATGAATATTAACATTAGCCAATGTGAGAGAGGCCTTCAGTTGCTTAGAAGTTACCCTGGGGTCCTTTGTGACCTCGCCAACTATTACACGCCTTCCTCTTGGAATGATTTTTGTTGGTTGACCACTCCTGGGGAGGGTCCTCAGAAATCTCCTTTGTTCGTGCCATGATACACTTCCACAAACATGTGTTGTGAAGAGCAGACTTTGATAGATCCCTGTTCTTTAAATAAAACAGGGTGCCCACTCACACCTGATTATCATTTCACCGTCAAATTAATTGCTAATTCTAGAGGTTCACATACTTTTCCCACTCACTAATATGTAACATTGGATCTTTTTCCTCAATAAATAAATGACCAAGTATAATATTTTTGTCTCATTTGTTTGACTGGGTTCTCATGGTCTACTTTAGGACTTTTAGGACTTTTAGGTGTGAAAATCTGATGATGTCTTAGGTCAAATTTATGCAGAAATATAGAAAATTCTAAAGGGTTCACAAACTTTCAAGCACCAATGTATACAAGCAGAGACATCACTAGAGATTTATGAATAGGGGGCTAAGCTTTGACAAGGGGGGGTCTAGAGGAAAGCCCCTATGACAATTCAAAAATATGACCCATATTGCCTACATTATGACACTAGCAGAAAATAAAAAACTATTTGAACAAGTTGCCTCATAGCAGCAAATTTCTTTGAAGCTACATGTCATTCAAAGTTTATATTTGGTACAGATCAATTATGACTTACTGCTATCCATCTACTAAAAAGAGGTACAGATCAAGCAAAGGCACAAGCAATGTTATTGTAGTAGCAAGTCCTAAATTCACTATTCAAATACCGAGAGTATAGATTGGACAAACAAATGTGCATCTGGTCTGCATTCATGTTTAACAGTCTGGGTGACTGAATTTGTAGGACAGTTGACAGCAGAAAGTTTATTTCTCAATTTATATATATATATATATATATATATATATATATATATATATATATATATATTTTTTTTCACACAAACAGATATTAACAAATAAAAGTTCACTACATCCCCAGCCAGAGGGCAAAGGGCTTTTGGTAAAACCCCTACAAAAAGGAATGAACCAAGAAGTGGCAGTACCTGTCAAAATAGGTATTCAAATCTAATTGTGTTAGCAGACTAAATATTTTCTTAAATCCAGTAACTTTCATTATGACTTATGACATTATAACTCTCATTGTTACTTTCACAATAACTTTCATTACTTCATGCTGCCTTTAATAATCAGTGTTTTAATAAAATGTCCATTAAACTTTGTTTTATTTAAACTGGAAAACTTCTCTCACCTCATTGGTCTTTGTGGGAGTCTTTTGCCTGTCTGTCTACAAGTAGAAGAATAACACTTAGTTAACTCAAATATTATGAATCAATATGATCAACTACTAACTTACTAATATACAGTCATAAAATCAAAAAAGTCCAAGCTATCCATCTATGTCCGCCCTAAATACTGCAATGTTTAAATTAAACTCTTTAACTGGATTTTCAGTAGGCTAACTTTACATTCAGGTCCAGTCAGGTTTCCTCTGCTAACATAATGAAATATTCACTAGTGCACCAATGAGTTTTCATTTTGGTTAATAAGTGTTTGTAACACACATTCAAACAGCGTATTTTCTTCATTTTTGTGTTGAAATTCCACTCGATTTCATGTACATCCAGTCACACAGGACCATTGTTACGTAGTAAAGCAGTGCAGAGCGATAGCACTCTCACAGAACAAAACATTCAACATTCAAAGTTTCAGGAGCATTATGAAGCAGCAGAACCTCCGTCAGGTCCTAGTGCATCAAATTTAATTGCATTGTGAATATTGAGACAGATAGCACAGTTGAATAAGAGAGAATAATAATAAAAAAACGATTGACAATGCAAACTAATAATGCGTGTTTAATGCATACGAGAGACCAAACAAACAATCCACAGGCATATGGCACAACAGTAGTTAATGACACAACCTAGAAACAATTTTTGATTCTTTCCTAGGCGGTTTAATCCCCATTCACACCTTGAGCCCTGTGACAATAACGACTCACATGATGGCAGGGTGAGTAAAAAAACATGCAAATGGGTCTTATTGGCCCCTGTGATCCTTACGACTATGTATTGACAGGGTTGGTCGAGGACCACCTCCAAGATGACAAGCCCACAATACGTTAAATACCTGGGACTTCCAGTCAGCTTACATCACTGAAGAAGCCTTTTGGATGGAGGTGAAAGGTCTTCAAGAACCAAGAAGTCCAGCTGCCTTCTACTCAAACACTCAAGTCTATGTGCAGTTTAATCTAAATTAATTAACTGAAACAGACACAGATGTGTATAGTTAATAAAGCTGGATCTGGTTAATAAAGCTACAGTGGGGCAAAAAAGTATTTACTCAGCCACTGATTGTGCAATTTCTCCTCCTTAGAAAGATGAGAGAGGTCTGTAATTTTCATCATAGGTACACTTCAACTATGAGAGACAAAAGGAAAAAAAAATCCAGGAAATCACATTGTAGAATTTTTAAATAACTTAATTGTAAATCATGGTGGACAATAAGTATTTTGTAACTCACAAACAAGCAAGATTTCTGGCTCTCACAAACCTGTAACATCTTCTCTAAGAAGCTCTTCTGTCCTCCATCTGTATTAATGGCACGTGTTTGACCTCCTTATCTGTATAAAAGACACCTGTCCACAGCCTCAAACAATCAGGCACCAAACTCAACCATGGCCAAGACCAAAGAGCTGTCGAAGGACACCAGGGAGAAAATTGCAGACCTGCACCAGGCTGGGAAGAATGAATCTACAATAGGCAAGCAGGATGGTGTGAATAAATCAACTGTGGGAGCAATTGTAAGAAAATGGAAGACATACAAGACCATTGATAACCTCCCTCAATCTGGGGCCCCACGCAAGATCTCATCCCATGGGGTCAAAATGATCATGAGAACGGTGAGCAAAAATCCCAGAACTACACGGAGGGACCTGATGAATGACCTGCAGAGAGCTGGGACCAAAGTAACAAATGCTACCATCAGTAACACACTACGCTGAGAGGGACTCAGCTCCTGCAGTGCCAGACGTGTCTCCCTGCTTAAGCCAGTACATGTCCAGACCCATCTGAAGTTTGCCAGAGAGCATATGGATGATCCAGAAGAGGATTGGGAGAATTTCATGTGGTCAGATGAAACCAAAATAGAACTTTTTGGTGAAAACTCAACTCGTCGTGTTTTGAGGAAGAAGAATGCTGAGTTGCATCCCAAGAACACCACACCTACTGTGAAGCATGGGGGTGGAAACATCATGCTTTCGGGCTGTTTTTCTGCAAAGGGGACAGGACGACTGATCCGTGTTAAGGGAAGAATGAACAAGGCCAGATATCGTGGAGCTTGCACCGATTCAGTGAGAGCCAACTGACAATGGAACACACCCACTCGGCTGGGTCTTCCAGCTGGACAATGATCCCAAACACACCACTCGGGCAACGAAGGAGTGGCTCCGTAAAAAGCATTTCAAGGTCCTGGAGTGGCCTAGCCAGCCTCCAGACCTCAGCCCCATAGAAAATTTGTGGAGGGAGTTGAAAGTCCGTGTTGCCCAGCGACAGCCCCAAAACATCACTGCTCTAGAGAAGATCTTCATAGAGGAATGGGCCAAAATACCAGCCACAGTGTGCAAACCTGGTGAAAACTTACAGGAAACGTTTGACCTCTGTGATTGCCAACAAAGGTTATGTTACAAAGTATTAAGTTGAACTTTTGTTATTGACCAAATACTTATTTTCCACAATTTACAATTACATTCTTTAAAAATCCTACAATGTGATTTCCTGGATTTTTTTTCTCATTTTGTCTCTCATAGTTGAAGTGTACCTGTGATGAAAATTACAGACCTCTCTCATCTTTCTAAGTAGAAGAACTTGCACAATCAGTGGCTGACTAAATACTTTTGTCCCCCACTGTACATCTATCCTACAACTGCAAGAGTGTTGTGAATTGTAGTAGTTTAACCTTAAAATTTTACATAATGGCAATACTGATTATAGCAGAAAAATACAAAATCCTGCATGTCCAAGTCTCTCCCAAGCTGAGATATTTTGGCAGAAAAATGTTTCCAGATGTGCTGTCTAGCATCACTTTTAACTTCTTTGTAGTTTTGACAATATACACTGCTCAAAAAAATAAAGGGAACACTTAAACAACACAATATAACTCTAAGTAAATCAAACTTCTGTGAAATCAAACTGTCCACTTAGGAAGCAACACTGATTGACAATCAATTTCACATGATGTTGTGCAAATGGAATAGACAACAGGTGGAAATTATTGGCAATTAGCAAGATACACTCAATAAAGGAGTTGTTCTGCAGGTGGGGACCACAGACCCCTTCTCAGTACCTATGCTTTGTGGCTGATGTTTTGTCACTTTTGAATGTTGGTGGTGCTTTCACACTCGTGGTAGCATGAAACGAGGCATGGAGGCGCTACTAGCAGACAGGCCAGTACACCAGGAGACGTGGAGGAGGCCGTAGGAGGGCAACAACCCAGCAGCAGGGCCGCTACCTCGGCCTTTGTGCAAGGAGGAACAGGAGGAGGGCTGCCAGAGCCCTGCAAAATGACCTCCAGCAGGCCACAAATGTGCATGTGTCTGCACAAATGATTAGAAACTAACTCCATGAGGATGGTATGAGGGCCTGACGTTCACAGATGGGGTTGTGCTCACAGCCCAACATCGTGCAGGACGCTTGGCATTTGCCAGAGAACACCAGGATTGGCAAATTCGCCACAGGCACAATGTGCTCTTCACAGATGAAAGCAGGTTCACACTGAGCACATGTGACAGACGTGACAGAGTCTGGAGGCACCGTGGAGAGCGATCTGCTGCCTGCAACATCCTTCAGCATGACCGGTTTGGCAGTGGGTCAGTAATGGTGTGGGGTGGCATTTCTTTGGAGGGCCGCACAGCCCTCCATGTGCTCGCCAGAGGTAGCCTGACTGCCATTAGGTACCGAGATGAGATCCTCAGACCCCTTGTGAGACCATATGCTGGTGCGGTTGGCCCTGGGTTCCTCCTAATGCAGGGACAATGCTAAGACCTCATGTGCTGGAGTGTGTCAGCAGTTCCTGCAAGATGAAGGCATTGAAGCTATGGACCCTAAGCTAAGCCCATTCCCCAGACTTGAATCCGATTGAAGCACATCTGGGACATCATTGTCTCGCTCCATCCACCAACGTCACGTTGCACCACAGACCTGTCCAGGAGTTGGAGGATGCTTTAGATTCCAGGTCCTGGGAGGAGATCCCTCAGGAGACCATCCGCCCCACCTCATCAGGAGCATGCCCCAGGGCGTTGTAGGGAGGTCCTACAGGCACCGTGGAGGCCACCACACAATACTGAGCCTCCTTTTGACCTTGTTTTTTTTAAGGAACATTACATCAAGTTGGATCAGCCTGTGTGTGTCTCCTGTAATTGTTGCTCACTTTCATTTTGGCGTGACTCCAAATCCAGGCCTCCATTGGTTAATAAATTTGATTTCCATCGATGATTTTTGTGTGATTTTGTTGTCAGCACATTCAACTTTGTACAGAACAAAGTATTCAATGAGAATATTTCATTCATTCAGATGTAGGAAGTGTTATTTGAGTGTTCCCTTTAATTTTTTTGAGCAGTGTACTTAGGGTCGTTGTGTTTTTGGTGTCATCAGACCTGTGTACGTTTTCCAGAATTTGCTTTTCAAAGGTTTTTTTTCTCAAACTTTCTTCTTGCCACTCTTTAATAAATCCCAGTTTTGTAGCGTTGTTGGGCAAGAGTTGCCTTGTGCGCGGCTTTATTACCAAACAGTTCACGCACTTTCTCGCTCTTATTTTGTTGTAAAACTTTAGTTGTACACATGATGGAGCCATTTGGTCATTTGTTCGCTAAATGAAGACTGGTCCTTTCCATCTGCATTCAACTCATGAATGGACGGGAGTTTGCTAAAAGTGGTTTCTGCGCTTTGTATACTAACTTGGGATGGTAACTGTTGCTCATTCATTACTGGTTTGTTTGTTACTATTCATGGCAAAAATGTCGTTTTCCACAAGTTTTGCGTCCACAATTCGGTTAAAACGTGCAGTAGACACTCCCCCAGTAGGCATTCCAACGTTTGATGGGCTTGATTAGCATTCAAATACGCTCTATGTGTGTGTGTGCGTGTGTGTGTGTGTGTGCGCGTGCGAGTGAGACAGAGAATGTGTAAATGAGAGACTGAGGGAGAGAGTATAAAGGAGGATGATGTGAGGTGGTTGTTAATGTTATGGAAGAGGTTCCCGTGCTAAGGTAAGACATCCCGATTGCGTCTCAATACGTTAAAAACTATCTGACTTTCTGATCTCAAATCAGTATTGATATTATTGTTGTTAATCTTATCTTTAGTTTGGTAAAATGCTGTAGCTCAATGTGCGCTAGCTGGACCAAATGAAAAGTTAAATTACCGGTGTCGAGCTGTCCTTCAGTGAACACTCGCGCATGTACGGGCAAGCCCAGTGACTAATAAAATTAAGCTTTTTGCGGTCATTTCCATTACATATGAAGTAGAAATGTACATACCTTAAAATGAAAAGTGTAGATGCTTATAGATGGTATGTGGTGTCCTTTATGCACCATATAACTTTCTTGTAAAGAGTAGATTTGGCAAGTTATCTACGCTCACCGACCACTTTTTAGATCTACCTTGCTAGTACCGGATCGAACCCCTTTTTGCATTCAGGACTCAACAAGTTGCTAGAAACATTCAGAGATTTGGTCCACATTGGCATGATAGCATCATGCAACTGCTTGTCTGTTGCACATCAGTGGTGGGAATCTCCCGTTCCAAAAGTCCCAAAGGTGCTCTGTTGGACTGAGATCTGATAACTTTAGAGGGGATTTAAGTACAGTGAACTCATTGTCATGTTCAAGAAACCAGTCTGAGATGATCAGAGCTTTGGGACATGGCACGTTATCCTTTTGGATGTAGCCATCAAGAGATAGGTGCACTGTGATCATAAAGGGATGATATGGCTAGCAATACTCAGGTGGGCTGTGGCATTTAAACGATGTTCAATTGGAATTAAGGAGCACAAAGTGCACAAAGAAAATGTCCCCCACTGTATTACACCACCATCACCACCACCAGCAGCCTGAACTGTTGATACAAGGCAGGATGGATCCATGCTTCATGCTGTTTACGCACTAACCCGACTATACAAATTTTACAGCAGAAAGGAAGGCTTGCCCAGGTAGTGTTTCTTGCAATCTTCTATTTTCCAATGTTGGTGAACCTGTGTGAATTGTAACCTAAGTTGTCTGTTCTTACAGTGGTGCTTGCAAGTTTGTGAAACCTTTAGAAGTTTCGATATTTCTGCATAAATATGACCTAAAACATCATCAGATTTTAACACAAGTCCTAAAAGTAGATAAAGAGAACCCACTTAAACAAATGAGACAAAAATATTATACTTGGTCATTTATTTTTTGAGGAAAATGATCCAATATTTTTTATTTCTGAGTGACATAAGTATGTGAACATCTAGGATTAGCAGTAAATGTGAAGGTGAAATTAGAGTCAGGTGTTTTCAATCAATGGGATGACAATCAGGTGTGAGTGGGCACCCTGTTTTATTTAAAGAACAGGGATCTATCAAAGTCTGCTCTTCACAACACGTTTGTGGAAGTGCATCATGGCACGAACAAAGGAAGTTTCTGAGGACCTCAGAAAAAGAGTTGTTAATGCTCATCAGGCTGGAAAAGGTTACAAAACCATTTCAAAACCAGTATCTGCTGTGACCCCCCTGTGCAGCAATAACTGCAACTAAACGTTTCCTGTAACTGTTGATCAGTCCTGCACACCGGCTTGGAGGAATTTTAGCCCATTCCTCTGTACAGAACAGCTTCAACTCTGGGATGTTGGTGGGTTTCCTCACATTAGCTGCTCGTTTCAGGTCCTTCCACAACATTTTGATTCGATGAAGGCCAGGACTTTGACTTGGCCATTGCAAAACATTAACTTTATTCTTCTGTAACCATTCTTTGGTAGAACGACTTGTGTGCTTAGGGTCGTTGTCTTGCTGCATGACCCACCTTCGACAGATGTCCTGACATTTTTCTTTAAAATTCTGTGATGTAATTCAGAATGCGATTAATGATGGCAAGCCATCCTTTCCCAGATGCAGCAAAACAGGCCAAAACCATGATTCTACCACCACCATGTTTCACAGATGGGACAAGGTTCTTATGTTGGAATGCAGTGTTTTCCTTTCTCCAAACATAACGCTTTTCTTAAAACCAGAAAGTTTTATTTTGGTCTCATCCGTCCACAAAACAGAGATGCTCTGTTTTTTTTTTTAAAAAGAGATGCTCTTCTTCATACCACAGTTAGAACAAGTGTTTGTTTGAGTTACTGTCAGCTGTACCCAGTCTGGTGAATCTCTTAGGACCTCTGGCATCAGTTCATTTTCACCCTGAAAGCTGCTGCTCACTGTTTTTTTCTCTTTTTTGCATCATTCTGTTGTGAAAATCCTGGTAGATCCTCAGTTTCTGAAATACACCGACCAGCCTGTCTACACACCATGGCCTGATACAGAAGGGTGCAGAGTACTACAACCCCCAGATCTCTACCAAAGCGTAGTTAAAGAAGAATAACATTTGTGATTTAGAATAGAAAGTCCTGATCTTAACCAAAGCAGTGAGCATTCATCCATTCATGTGAGGAAATCCATCACAATACCAGAGCTGAAGCTGTTCTGTATGGAGGAATGGCCCAAAATTCCTCCACGCCGATGTGCAGGACTGAACAACATGTGGGTTACAGGATATACTTAACGTTCATATATTTTGCCAATCACGGATTTGTAATATTACGTACATTTCCTCAATAAATAAATGATGTCTATTTGTCTCATTTCTTTAAGTGGGTACTCTATCTACCGTTAACACTTGTGTGAAAAACAGATGATGTTTCAAATCACATTTCTGCAGAAATCTAGAAAATTCTAAACTGTTCACAAACTTTAAAGAATCAAAGTACCAACTTTTGTAAACATGGTTTGCTACTGGCTATTCACCTTTCTTTTTCATAAAATGCTACTGAAAAGTACCATTTTGACATGTAAGCTTATTCCGCTAACTAAACTGACACTCAGAAAAATAATACAGACTTCTCCTGTAGACCAGCAAGTGGACCCATCTATTTCTCTCTGCAAAGTGTAATGGGTTTGCAACATTTTTTAGTTACAAGATTGCTGATATGAAATAGTTAAAGTAAACAATGGCTGATCACAATGCCAATACCTTATTAATAGTTATATGTCCTGTGTTGAACTGATTGGCTCAGAAACATTTTTAGATTTAGTTTCTCACTGTAGCCTTCAATCTGTGCTGTTGAACCATCCTTTACCTACTTACTTTTTCAGACATGTTTTAAGCTCATTATCTGCTGATATCATGTTCATTGTCAGTTAGTCACTTCAGCGGGAAGGTTTTCCACAAATCCTTAAGGCATCAGTTGTCACTGTTGTTGAAAAATGGAAATATTGGCTCATCTGTGCAGTGTCAATCCAGTTAAATGATTATCCTCAACAGCAAAGACCTTAATACAAATTTTCAGTTTCAAGGCCCATCACAGAGCTGAAACTGTTTTTAATTATTTAAGGAACAACAGAGCCAAAGTTAGATTTTTATATACCACTTTATACAATAGAGCATTGTCTCAAAACAGCCCCAGCTGAGCAAGCCTCATGTGAAATTGGTGAGAAACAATTCCCTAAATGTGGTAGGAAAAAAACTTGAGGACCAAGACTCATAAAGGGACCCAACCTTCTTGGGCAGCCTAGATGTTATGTAAAAATTAAATTATCTAAACAGTAAATGTATAATAATCGTTTAACTACACAGAAGCTACATAGAATAATTACAATAAAGAATATAATAAAAAAGGAAATATAATAAAATATGATCTAATAAAATATAAAATATAATAAATACAGAATAATATAAAGTAGTATATGTAGTAAAGTATATAATGAATATAATAAAATACAGAATTCTCTGTGCATTATTTAGTATAAATGCACTTAAGGTTCTTATGTCATCTAGTAGGTCAACAGGAGGAGGGGAGGGGGAGTTAGGGTTTGGTGTAAGGACTGGAACTGCTGCCAGAAGAATAGCTCGAAGTGAAGACTGGAATTGGAGCTGGAAGAAGAACTCAGAGTCAAGACTGGAACTGGGCCAGAAGAACAGCTTAGAGAGAAAACAGATTATTTAGTTAGTGATATTAAGAACACAGAGTCTATAAACAGAGCACAGTTGTTTGAAGTGTAGCATGAGACTCCAGTAGCTCTAACTCTAACAGCATAACTAGAAATGGGAAAAACTTAAGGTAACACAGTCAAGAAGGATCACATGAGACATCAGTCACCTGCATCCCCAGCAACCAACAAATCCAAGTGATCACACACGAGAGGCTAGTAGATAGCAACTCAAAATCCCAGATAACCACAAAACTCCAACCCCTGATTCTGCCCCTAGTCTAGGGCAAGGATGCACAGCCCTGGGCCAAAGAGAAATGATGCCCAGCTCAGTCTGGCAGCCCAGCTTCACAAACCTGGCCCAACAACAGGTGTGCTACCAGGTTAAATGGAATGAGCCAAAGTCAAAGTCAGGTTTATTTATATAACACTTTCTAGAATTGAGCAAGCCTATGGCGGCTGTGGCAAGGATTTCCTAAACATTATAAGGAAGAAACCTTGGGATAACCAAGACTCAACCTCAGGGACCCAACCTTCATGGACGGCCTAGGTGTTTTACGTAAGAATTAAACTAAGCTAAAAAAAGTAATAAGTTTATAGTAATGGTTTAAATAAACAGACAATAAATAAAAATGAACAGAGTGAACATGTTTAAAGAAATATAATAGTTAAAATAGAGTATAATATTTAGACTAATAATTAAAGATAACCTAATATTAAGAGTATAATAAAATAGAGAAAATAAACACAATAAACATTAGTGTATATTAATAAAATATTGAATAAAATAATGCAAAGAATATTTATATTGGCATTATTTAGTCTGATACACAGAGTTACTGAGTGGGAAAGTTCTGTTGCCATGGCATGTTCAGTCAACTGGAGGATGGAAGATGGAGTTATTGTCCTCTGATGTGGTCTGAGTGATGGTGTGAGGGCTAGAACTGATGATGGAAGAACAGCTTGAGTGGAGCCACGACGGAAGAACATCTTCGTGTGTGGGCTGTACGGGACAAGAGCTCGGAGAGAATACGGAATAGGAAGACCAGAGATTACCTTAGGCTACAGCCTCCAGGACGAGCGTTGGGCAACGGAGTCTAAAGAGACTACCTGAAAGCCTGAGTGAATAAGTATGTTTTAATTTAGGCCTACAGATTGGGAATGTGTCTGAATTCTGAACAATGAGTAATGAGGTTATTCTGTAAGTGGGGGGCTATACAAAATAATGTCCTTACCCCACCATGACTTTTGTACTATATTTCTGGGAACTACAAACAGAGACCTGAAACTTGCGAAATAAGTACAGATTCTGTATTGTAATACTCTACAAATTCACTCAGATTATTTAGGGCCAGATTATGTAGAGCTTAATATGTTACCAAAAGTATTTTGTAAAGTGAACTGTAGCAGGTAACCAGTGCAACCAGGGCCTACGTTGGAGCAGGACTGATATGCTCAAATTTTTTAATCGAGCTGCGGCATTCTGAACTAACTGGAGTTTGTTTATGGATTTACTAGAGCATCTGGCCAGTAGAGTGTCTTGAGAGGTCATGAATCAGTTTGATGGCATCTGTAAAACAGAGTATATTTTTAAGTTTACCAGAATGCAATTCTGGTAATGTTGCTAATGTACACATCAACGGAGCAGTCATTTACATTTACAGCATTTAGCAGACGCCCTTATCCAGAGCGACTTACAATTGATACAGTCTTACAATCCAAGCAATTGAGGGTTAAGGGTCTTGCTCAAGGACCCAACAGTGGCAGCTTGGCAGAGATGGGATTTGAACCCTGGACCTTCTGGTCCAGAGTCCAGTACCTTACCCGCTAGGCTACAACAGTCCAGTGTGAATCAAATGTGAAACCTAAGTTTTTCACTGATTGCTGGGCGTTACAGAACAGCCATGGACGTTTAGCATAAACCCACTTACGGCATTGTGTCACTAATAATGTCTTAATGTTTAATCATGATGTCATTTGTTTTGGCAGATATATACAACTGTGTAACATCAGTGGAACTAAATTCAATGTTTACAAATAATTGGGATAGTGGGAGCATGTACACTTTTGTGACCTCTGAGCATAAATCATTTGCATAAACAAATACTAAAGGTCAGTCAGTTTGCATCTAAACCCAGAAACTGCCAATCATTTAAAAGCTCTTGTATTTTCTAACCTATTCAGTAAAATGTTATGATGAAATTGTGTCAAATTGCATTTAAATCTAATAGAACATGAAAAGAGACACACCTTTTGTCTGAGGCCATTAACTACCCTGATTAATGCTGTTTTGATACTGTGATGTGGCCTAAATCCTGACTGAAATGTTTCATACTAGTACAGAGGTAGTAACTACAACCCAAATCAGAAAAAGTTGGTATGGTAAATGCAAATAAAAATATATGCAGTGTTCCTTACATTTCCTTTTTATTTCATTTCAGACAACTCTAAAACAAACTTTTTGAGTAGGTTTACACTTTGTCAGCAGTTTGAGTTCGGCGTAACGGCTACTAGCAGACAGGTTTAACATGTTTTTCTGCTACTTGGCCCTGACTCTGGTTAGTCAGGACCTTAACTGAATTTGCCATAAGGCTATGACCTCTGTTATAAGAAATGACAGCAACACCTTCTGAAGTGGGATGGACACTGTCCCATCCTAAAAGGCCTGGCTTCCCTTCGAAGAATGCCTGTTGCGTCCTAATGTCAGGTTGGCACCCCAGAGGAGGAACCACAGTAGCCAACACCACACACAACTACAAAGAACACATTGCGGCAACCCGTTTGATGGACAATCTTGATGTTAAACCTATGGATAATCAATGACCAATGAATTAAGCACTGGTTAATGTTCTTCATGTAGGCCAGGAATACTAGTGGGTTGTGGTCTGTACAGACAACGTATGTGCCATGCTGTTTCCAACATATACCTCAAAGTGCTAAAATGCCAGCACTAAATCTAGAGCTTCTTTCTCCACAGTAATGTACACAAGCTGGTGCTTCCTTTTCTCAGCAACTTAGTGGAAAAGGCAGACTGGCATGAAGGAGACCACGTGAAAGGACAATTATAATGCAACAGATTTGTAAGGGGTAAAAAAAAATCTGAAAAGTTCTTACAAGCATTAATAATATCTTGCTGTCAAAGGTCACATTTAGCTTCAGGTAGGGGAAAGAAGACTTTCATTAAGGTCAGTTTTGGGACTATATTCTTCATTAACCATTCTGTGGTAGAATGATTTGGGTGCTTAGGGTTGTTATCTTGCTGTATGACCCATGTTTTCTTGATATTCGTTTCATAGACAGGTGTCCTGACATTTTGTGTTCAGGAAGTGGCTAGCAGAATCAAACACAGTTCACTTAGTCTAAGTGACTTTGGGCCTATTTTTCTATAACATCGCTTATAATATTGGTATTTGTAGGTTGCAGGTTTTTGGGGCTTGTTTCTAAAGAGTAGTTGTTTACTTGCACTTGGTCCCTGATCCTCTCTCTCTCTCTCCTTCTCTCTCTCTCTCTCTGTCTCTCTGTCTCTCTCTGTCTCTCTGTCTGTCTGTCTGTCTCTGTCTCTCTCTCTCTCTCTCTCTCTCTCTCTGTCTCTCTCTGTCTCTCTCTCTCTGTCTGTCTGTCTCTCTCTCTCTCTCTCTCTCTGTCTCTCTCTCTCTCTCTGTCTCTCTCTCTCTGTCTGTCTGTCTCTCTCTCTCTCGCTCTCTGTCTCTCTCTCTTTCTCTGTCTCTCTCTCTGTCTCTCTCTCTCTCTGTCTCTCTCTCTCTCTGTCTCTCTCTCTCAATCTCTAACGTTAAAAGGAACATATACATTATTGTTATTATTATTATTATTATTATTATTATTATTATTATTAGTTTTTTAACTGATCAAGTGATCACTGTCACATTCAGTAGGTCGACCATTTTTGCCTTTTTTGAACTTCTTTTGGGCTTGTTTGGGCTTGTTTACTGTTATACTCGAGGAAATGAAGAACCTCTAGATCGTAGGAAACATCAAAACAGAGACATTTTTGTTTGAGATTATTGGCTGGTTGCAAAGAAGAAATCCGATTTTTGCCTGATTCATGTTAACCCAGAGTTTTCCCATTATCTGATTACCAGGTGAATATAAACTCGTTGAACGAATTACTGACAAAATGATTTTCTGCAGTTATCAGATTATGAACTGCACGTAAATGCATTCATTGATTATGATGTGATATTAAGTTAACAATTAAACAAGCAAACATTCCAGCATGATTTCACAATAACTGAATGCTTGGCATTTAACTGCCTGATAAATACTCCGTGGGGTTTAGGTAAGGTGACTGTGGAGGAAAGTCCCTGAAAGTTAGCACTCCTTGATCATCTTTGGTATTCAGGTATTGTTGTGAAGTTTTGACATATGAATACTTCTCCACAAAGATTCAAAGACTGTTTCACTAGTGGTTTCAAGCTTTTGTATTCAATTGTATGTGAATATTTTTATAAAGACTGAATCTAAGGCTGTATATTGTTACATTTATAGCATTTAGCAGACATTCTTATCCAAAGCAACCAGGTTAATTACAGCTAAGGACAGTGGTAACTTGTCAGAGTTGGGATATAAACTAAACATTTCAGATTAGTAGCCCTGATTTACTGTTAGATTCATTCAGTAGTCTTTCTTCTATATTAGTTAATAATTCTTATCAACACAGTTTCAGAACATGGACTGCTAGGAGACATTAAGTATATCTTTTTGCAGCCATACCTTTTTAGGCATATTTTACATAGAGAAATTAGAAGGGAAAGTTAGATTTATGAGATTCTGTCTGTGGTAAAGAAATGGATACTTGTGGCCCTGCATTCCATCTGTTCATATTTTTCTAAGCATGTGTGATTTGAGATTAAGCTTTTATGCTGTAACTACAAATGACTGTATAGAATGATTCCTAGTGTCCAACACACCCTGCTGCTATTTGCATGTCAGTGAAGGTGGGAGTCATCAGAATAAGTGTGATGGATTAGAGCTGGAACTGAAGTCATAGATTTAGAACTCAGGGAGTGGTTGCCAAGTCCTAATGCTAATGAAACTGATTGTGATTCTCTGTCACGCTTGGGAAATGAAACTTTAAAATTAAAAGTTAGGTTAAAAATTGAGTATGGACTAAATAGTCAATTGCTAATAGGAAGTTACATAGACAACACATTTAAAAACAACTGTTAAAATGTGTGTAAAAAAATTATATCAAATAAAAAATATGGTGCAGGCACTTTAAAACTAAGGTGCACTTCTGAAATGTTGACCAAGGGAGCTGACAGACTGCCAGAGAGTAAGCTCTTACTTTGAGCCAACACAATTCTGTCAATTTTACAATGGAGCGGCCTGCCGCAGGCAGTGTTTTTAACAACAGTGAATTAGGTTTACCACAATTCTCATTATAATACAAAAAAATTCAGTATTTATTATTTGTGTTGGAGTTGAGATTTGAGAATCTGTGCAGTGTCCAACATAACAAAATTTCCCCACTGGCCCCCTGGGCCAGTTGATCTCAGTTTTACTGGTCTCTTGTACATTTTTACTGTTAATTTATTAATCGGTGTAATGCTTTGATTTGGATATTGGAAAGAACAATCATAATTGCGGATAATAACCAAAGGCAGCCAAGTGCCATGAAGCACTTATAAATATGAGTATGGTCTTGAAAATACTGTCATTTTTTATATTCGCAATGCAACGGACAATACACTTTAAACTACTTACCTAGTTAGTGTTGTTAGTGTTAGTTGTTAGTACTGTGCTTAAGGGCGATGGTTAACTACATGTAGCTTGGCTACATAACATGGCTTGGTTGCTAGCTAACTGCCTCAGAAAACCTCAGAAACTCAAACTCACTCATGACACTCAAGCAGTCGCGCTTAGTGTCAGCTACAGCTAAGTTATAGCTAATACATTTTAGCTAGCTGAGTAACTTACCATCGGCATGCTACAACAGTGAGGGTTAGCTTCAGCCAGTTAGTCAGCGTTACGTGTGAACTCATTTGTTTTGTGATTGGTGGAAACTGGCCAATCAACTTGCCCGACATTATTTTTACTGGCCATCAATCGGGTCATTGCTTATGTTTAACCCTGCTGTGCCATAAGGCGTCACTCACTTAACCAAGAGCTTTGATGCTATTTGGTGAGATAGCGCAAACATGTACCAAAATAAAATACAGCATGGGATATGGGAACCTTATGACCATTTGCTGAGATAATATGTCAGCATCTCCACATACATAGATTCAGTGTCATTGAGCCTATTTAGCCATGTTGGTTAGCAGATTTGCGTAGGGGAAACAATGAACTTTGAAGAATATTATTCAGCGAATATTACTAAGCACAGCCCAACTACCAAATAGCTATAAGCAGCTTCATGTTCCTGTAAATTAAAACTTTTTACAATCAAAAATGTCCACTGGATGGAATAAAACTGTAAAAGCACTTGAAATGGGCTGCTGTCACATTAAATTAGCTGAATTGCCTTTGGTGTTTATTACAGGAATGCATAATCATACTGATGCTGTTGTTGTTTGAATTTGCAGGCATGTTTCACATTTTGTGCCAGCTGACAAACCATCTTTTTCATAGTGAAAATGTGTTGGGATAACACTATTTACCTGCTGTAGCTGTACTTCCTGTTTCCATCAGCATCAGCATGATTACATTATCAGAACATATCAAATTATCATATTAACATATATCCTACTTGACAAAAAGATGTGCAGACACCCTTTCTTATTAGTAAACTCTGTTATTTTAGCCACACTCACTACTAGCACTGTTCATAAGCTGAATCAGGCACCTTTGAGATGAATTGGTGGGACTGTGGTGGCCTAGTGGGTAAGGTACTGGACTATGGAGCAGAAGGTCCAGGGTTGAAATCCCACCTCTGCCAAGCTTCCACTGTTGGGTCCTTGAGCAAGGGTTACCCACAATTGCTTGAATTGTAAGACTGTACCAATTGTAAGTCGCTCTGGATAAGGGTGTCTGCTAAATGCTGTAAATGTAAATGTAAAATGGAATGGAAAAAGTGAGCCATTGTCTGACATCAGTGCCTGACCTCACAGTCATGATCCAAACTATAGTAGACAGCATTTTTAGAAAAGTGAAACCTGTGGTAGATGCAAAGGGGTCAACGTAAACAATAATAACTGTATGTTTTGAGTTTCCACTAGCTATATAGTGTATAAAGATGGCTTATGAGTTAATGTGCCAGGAAATGCAGTGAAAGATTGAGTTATTTTTGGTGTATGTTTAAACTAGTTGTATAAAATATACAGAATGCAAAAGTCACATATGACATACACTCTTGTGTGGCTTCCGTGTCTCTTGTGATCTAAACCACATATCACTTCCCAGCATATTACTAAAGTTTCATCAGTTGTTATCTGCACAACCTGTAAAGAAGGTGTAGGCTGACATCAAGGTGTAAGCAAATCACTGGCTTAATGGAGAGGCAACAGCCAGTTGGCTTGAGCTTAGGCAGAGCCAGTCATTTGAATGTGGTTTTCAACAGGTTCAGCATGACACCTGTCCACCAGCAATGAAACACTCTATCTCATCTCAACCTCCCTCATCACCCATCCCCCACTTCCTCCACAATCATTCACCCTCCCTTATCTGCAGTGACCTCAACCCCCAACCCATATCTATTACAACTGACAAAGTAAAGAGATGGCTAGAGAAATGAATCCTGGGTAAGGCTGCAGACCCTGATAGAATCAGCCCCAGGATACCTGAAGGTCTATGCCAGCTAGCTGTGTGATCCTTCAGATTCTTTTCAGCCTAGTCCTTCATAAGAACACATTACACATACTGTGGTAAACATGCTATCTGGTCCCTGTTCCTAAGAATACCGCTCCATCATCCCTTAAGGATTACAGACAAGTTGCCTTCACACATGTCTGGTCTACATTCTAGGACTGTGTTGGCCTAGCGGTTAAGGAACTGGACTATGGACCAGAAGGTCCAGGGTTCAAATCCCACCTCTGCCAAGCTGCTACTGTTGGGTCCTTGAGCAAGACAATTGCTTGGATTGTAAGAAAATTTCAGTTGTTATTTGCTCTGGATGAGGGCGTCTGCTCAATTCCCATTTAGTCTGCGAAATAGAAATATTCCACTCCCATTCATATCACAGGAACAAGGGACGATTGTAGTTCTTAGAACACCATGTATAGGGACCTTTTTAGCTCCTACTAAAAGGTAGCATCTTTTCTCTGTGCATAGGAACCCTGAGTGATGCAAGTATGTGCTGATTGTTCCAGACAAAAGAGTAGGACAATTGGTCTAGATGTAGTGGTGGAAGTGTATAGTGATCAGTCCAGGCGCAAGCACCATGTTTAAATTTACTTGTACAGCATTAGCTATGTAAACAACTCTTCAAGCTCTTCAAGCTTAAAATGGGAAAAAACCCACAGATAAATTGATAATAGTGCTGACAGTGAATTCCAGGCTTTACTGAGCCTATATGCGACAGAGGAGGTACAGCACAATGAGTGTGTTTACATGCGCTTAATAATCCAACCATAGTCGGATTTCTGCAGTTATCCTATTCAGGTGGTCATGTATGCAGCATACTCTGATCTAGAAGTCAGATTAAGAAATCCAATGAAATGAGCTGGATTTTACTCAAGTAATCGGATTACTCAGAGCATATATACCAGTTACTCGATTTCCTAACCCGACACGGTTGCTAGGTCCACCTATTCTAAAGACTTTATTTCAGCATTTTTTTCCTTTGACTGTGAAGGATTTTTTCTTGCTGGATTGGGAAACCCCAGAATGAAATGTGCCACGGAATTAAAGGAAGCCAAACGGCTAACACTACTTGGAGATTCTGAAACTCAATATATGCTAGAAAAAACGAATAATGTGATTATTTAATAATACATTTTGAAGTTAATGTCACATATTTCTGTGAGATTATTGTCTGGTTGCAAAGTAGACATCCTGTAAACAGGGAGGTTTCCCAATATCGGATTACTCAAGTGCATGTAAACTAATCAGAGTACTGAAAAAATCTGATTTTTCTGCAGTTATCCGTGTATTAAGTGCATGTAAACGCCCTACATTTTGAATCATCTAAGCGAAATCCGTGTGGCTTACGTCGCTTCAGCGTCACACAACGTTAGTACTGGTGGTGCGAATGCAAACCAAAAAAGCCCTGGAACGAATGTAGTTCTCTGGGGAGCTCTGCAGTAGTTCCTCAAAATTATTAGTTTAATTTTAAAATTAATTAAAAGTAAAATTAATTTTTTGTTTTGTTCAAAAAAACACTCTTCGATTTCTCACTCTTTGATTTCTCGAGTGCATTCAGTACAAATAAACCTCTTCTGCTAATTAAGAAGATGTGTAGAATGATCTCCTTGGTCACTGGCTACATTTCAGAGAGACCCCAGTTTGTGCAGCTGGGTAGTTGCCTGTCTGTCAGCACCGAAGCAGCACAGGGAGCAGTGCTATTCCTTTTGCTTTTCAGTACAAGTAAGATCTCTGACACCTGCTGAAATTCTTAAGCAACACTGCTAGTGTTGGGTATGGACTAGAAGGTGAGTGTTAAGACTTGAATAGCAACTCTGTCCAGTGTTGTTAGGAATTTACCATTTAGTCATTCAAATCCAAGGACATTTTGACTGGACTGGTAGGTTAAATATAGGCTGTGGACAGGACGGAGATGAACAGGCTTGCAAGTGCTGTGTTCTTTGAGGCAGCACTACAATGAGAGATGAAAGGAATCCCAACAAACTGATAAAGCACTGTCGTAGGATACTTCCTGGCCTTTTTTGAGGTGGTGTTGGAGGACTCTAAACAAACTATTATATATCCTGAACAATCACTCACAGTCCCTCCATGGCCTACTGGTCGAACAGTGGAGCAGCTTCACTAAAACATCCACTCAGTTCCGCTGTATCAACAGTGATCACATTGTACAGCAATTCTTGACTGTGCTTGCACATTTTTGTTCACTAGAGTCTGTTCCTGGAATAACCTTAGTCCAGCTTACATGTCACCTATGAATTCAGGCTGATTTTTAGGGCTTGGTTTGTAGATAAGAGGAACAACTTTCTTGGTGTCTCTCAACCAAGGCTGCAGTAGCCAAGAAAATGCTGCTTACATGCATGCTGATACAATGGCTTTCGTGCACAAGGACACTAAATAGAACAGTGGGTTACGTTCCATTAGGGTTCTTTTTTGTTCCAATAAAAAAGTTTCAAAGTGAGCGAGATGAATGCTTGAGTTGTGAATGAGATACAGGCAGCGGCTAGTGAGGGAGACACTATTCAGTGCTTGCCAGATGTACGTGGTCTCATACACCAACGTATCTTTACAAGCTTGCTTCACTGTTTCATGCACCTGATTGTCTTTCTGTGCATGTCTGGGCACAATTATTTTTTTCTCTGGACAAAAAATTAGTCACCTGTGACTGAAACCTAATAGCGTGTGTTAACTCTGTGAGCATGAATAACAGCTGTGATTTGATTTTTCAAGGACTGGACAAGTTTCATGTTCAGCCACTCCTGCATCAAAGAATTGGCAATTTGGCCCGATTTTGTGGTTACTTTCCCTGGCGTCTCATGCATTGTTTCTAGGTAGTCCACAGATTTTCCGAAGGATTCACATCAGAGGATTTCTTTTCCTCAGTAAGATAATGAGCAAAAGGCAAAGCCTGGTTGTGCAACAGCTCAGTGTAGGCATTGTGGTTCAAATATACTGTCATCTCAACCAAAGAACCCATTTCCAAGTAATTAATACACCCCCAGAACATCAGAGAACCTCCTCCAGCTTGAACCATACCTTGCACACCGTCCTCATTGAAGGCTTCCTGCGGTCTTTGAAGAACACAATGCCTAGCATCATTCACATACAGGCAGAATCAAGATAACACGTCATGAACAGTCCAATTTTTGTGTCTTTTCACCCACTGTAACTGGGCAACTTTGTGAGCAGAAGTGAACAAAGGCGTCATGTGCCACTCTGCTCCATGTTCAGAAATTGGTTGTGAAGGACTTCTAGAAGCTAATCTTGCATGGAAAGAAAGCAATTTTTAGTATTTATTATTTTATTATTAAGCTGTCTTTCAGGGTCTTTCTATCAGGGTCTTGGCACACCCAAATGCTTTGTGACCCATTTTCCACACATTGAACAAGACATTCCCTGCACTGCACCACCTCTTCTCAATCTATGAATTCTGTAATACACCCTGCAGGTGTTTATAGCCAAATCATCTTCGTGCAATGCCATCTCCAGGAGCCTGAATTTACCACCACCTTAAACACCCAAGGTGACTAATTTGTTTGTCCAGGGAAATTATTATTTAAACCATGCTTATTCTTTTAGTGTGCTGAGTTCAAGCCTTTCTTCCCTTAGCTTTGTTTGTGTGCCATCTGCATTTGTCTCCACTCTCTGGTCTGACATGATTTTTTTTTTGGTACATCCCTATTATTATGTTTATCTAATGATGATTAGTGAAAGTGGATGCTCTTCATGTTGAAATCTCATTGGAATTCAACATCCAATATAACCTATGTCAGTTAAACGGAACCAATTATTACCAAACCACAAAGGGCTGGTGTGGTTGGAAGTTTTCATTCTAATTAACAGGAACTACACCTCAAACACCTCATGAGCTTTTCGAAGCCCAAAGCCAAATGGTTAAACTGTTTTAATCAGCTACTTGTTGGTTCAAATGAAAGCATGCAGCCATACTTGCCCTGTGCACCCACCCCTGGCTTAGAAGTATTGCTGTGTGAACTGTGTGAACTCTGAAGCCACACACATATTCTTTGAGTTATCGGTTTATGTTCATGGACTGGAAATAAGACTCTGCTGTTCACCTGTGCTGGTCTCTTGTATATATTCTTAAGCCCAAGCTTCCCTGGCTGTTGTCAAACTGCAGAAAATACTCACTAATAAAGCAAACTTTTTGAGAATGTTTCTTTGAAAGATGAAATACACACTAAAAAGTAAAAAGTAAGTATATGTAATGTATGAGTGTCTTAATATTCAGCATCATTTAAGAGGTTTGAATTTGTTGATTACACGGAACATGGGCACTGTTATAAAATTCAAACCCAAATCAGAAAAAATTGGACCAGTATGGAAAATGCATATAAAAACACACAGTGTTTCTTACATTTTCTTTGACTTTGATTTCATTGCAGACAGAATTAACTCAAGATATTTCATGTTTTGTCTGGTCGACTTTATTTCATTTGATATTAAATGTCTATTTTTGCATTTTAGTTCTGCAACACATTCCAAAAAAGTTGGGATGGGATCAGTTTAGAGCTAGTAAAGAATAAAAAAAAAATCAATAATGATGTGACTTCAAACAGATGATGTCTACAGGTGATTGTAATCATGATTTGGTACAAAAGCAGCATCCAGGAAAGCGGAGTCTTTGATGGAAAGAATATCTCCAGTTTGTCAACAATTGCATGAGAAAATTATGAAAATGTTCTTCAAAGAAAGGAATTCAAGGAATCGGAAGGAATTTCAGTTCATAAAGTTCAAGGGGGCAAGCTTAAGCTGAAAGCCTATGATCTTTGGTCCCTTAGGTGGCACAGCATCAAGAACCGCCATTCAACAATAGCTGATATAACCACAATGGGCAAGGGATTACTTTGGCAAACCTCAAGCATTACAATATGGAGCTACTTTCACAAATGATATTTAAAACTTAATTGGACAAAATAGAAGCCTTATGTTAACCATGTCCAGAAGCAGTATCGACTTCTCTGGGGTCGGAGGCATCTAGGATGGATCATCACACTGTGGAAACGTGTATTGTGGTCAGATGAATCAGTATTCCTTTTTTTGGAAAAATGGACGCTGTGGGCCCCGTACCAAAGATTAATGGGACCATCCAGACTGTTATTAGCCAAAAGTCCAAATGCCAGGCGCTGTCATGGTATGGGTTTGTGTCAGTGCCCTTGGCAATGGTCGTTTACACTTCTGAGATGTCAGCATTAATGCAGAAAAGTACACTAAGATTTTAGTGCAACATAAGCTGCCTTCACGAGGACATCTTTTCCAGGGACATCCATGCATTTTTCAACAAGACAATACAAAACAATGCTGCACACGTTACAAAGGTTTGGCTGCAGATGAAGAGGGTATGGGTACTGGACTGGCCTGCCTGCAGTCCTTACCTGTCTCCAATAGAGAATGAGTGGAGAATTTTTAAACAAAAAATGCAACAACAATGACCCCAAACTGTTGCACATCTTAAGACTTGTTTGCAGGAAGAATGGGATGAAATAATACCTGAAACACTAAATTGCTTGCTATCCTCTGTGCCAAAACGTATCTTAAGGGTGGTGAAAAGTCAAGTCAAGTCAGATATATTTATATACAATGGAGCATTGTCTCAAAGCAACTTTACAATTTTAGATTATTTCCTAAAATCTACGTCCAATCCCAAAAATGAGCAAGCCTAGGGCAACAGTGGCAAGGAAAAACTCCCTAAGTGTTATGAGGAAGAAACCTTGGGAGGACCAAGACTCAAAAAGGGACCCAACCTCCTTGGGCGGTGTAGATGATAAATGTAAGAAACTAATTTATCCAAACTAATAAGTCATGGAGTCATAGTTCAAATAAAATGTAAAATATGCACATTGGCATAAAGTAGTCCGATACACAGAGTCACTCTAGGATCTTGAGTCTAAGCAGGAAAGTCATTGGCGGCACTTCGTCCCCAGCCAACCGGAAGAGGGAGAGAGTTACTGCCCTCTGGTGTGGCCCGGGTGTGGTGGGGCTGGAGCTGATGACAGAAACAGCTTGAGTGAAGCTGAATCAGATAAACATCATGTGTGGCAGGAACTGGTACCGGAACACAGCTCGGAGAGAAAACAGAAAATGTAATTAGTTATTGATTAAGAGCACAGTGTCTATTAACAATCACTGTGGCATTGTAACTGGCACTGTGAAAAGTAATGGCAACATTACAAAGTGATTACTTACTTACAAAGTCATTAATGCAGGAATGGATGTTTATTAACAAATGAAATGAACTTGACCACAGAAAACATGAAATGTCTGCAGTGAAATAAAAGTCAAAGGAAATGTTAGAAATACTGTGTGTTTTTATGCATTTTCCATACTGTCTCAGCTCTTTCTGATTTGTTGTTGTACATTTTAATGACCTAAAACAGTGCATATCTTGCATTTTAACTGCAATGCATATAATATAATATGCTTTATGAACCTTAATGATTACACATTACACAAACTTATTGTACAGCAGCATTTTGGTGCGACATTGATGCGCACCAAAGCTTCAGAGATGCCCAGTTTGATTCCCAGTCTGAACTCTGTGGCATTTGTGTTTATATTTGGTTAAGGGAATGAGCTTACTAGTAGTCTTGCCCATAAAGTAAATGATTACTTTACCTTGTTTATAAAGTAAAGCCTTGACCTTTACTTATGCAAATTTGAGTGTGTGGAATCCTAAGCTGTTTTGGTACTCTCTGCAATAAAAGTCAATTATCAGCTCAGCAGATGGACAGGATTATAATTAGGTCATATCCTTGTAAGAAAATGGGAACTCATCTTATCAGGGGTGTTTTCAGTTTTTTGATTGTTTGGGAGTTTACCTGTCTCTCTACCCTTCAACCATTTGGTCCACTCATCCATTTGTAAATTTGACTGATTGTTTTTTGAAACCACTGAGGGCACTGGGCCCAGTACCCTTTTTTATACTATATTTACAATGTCTTACTTCTTCCCATACAGGTTTGAGATGTGAGTCATTACCCACACACACGGAAATTCAGCCCCAATATAACAGAACACTCACCTGTTTAAGGCCAAATATCTACGTAAATTCTGCACTGAAGAAAACGCGATGTGTTCGAGAGGTTCCACCTTGCGAGTTTGCTTCAGAGGGATCTACAGTTGCTACTGGAAGCGTTCAAGAGAAAGAAGACACCGAGTGAGCATCTCTTGTTTTGACAGTGACACCTCTAATGTTGAAATTTGATATACCGTATTTTTCGGGCTATAAAGCGCACCGGGTTATAAGGCGCATGAAATGAAACAAAACTCTTAAGTTCCGTCAGAAGCTCAGTTTGGTCTTTACCTGGCGCAGGGCGTCTTCTTGCTTCCTCCACTTCCGTACCATTGATTCGTTAATGCTGAATTCTCTCGCAGCTGCTCTATGTCCATGTTGTACTGCGTGACTGATAGCGTTGAGTTTGAAATCCGCTTCGGAAAATGAATGAATGAATGCACGTACCCTAATGCTGAAGCATATACCGTATTACTCCGTGATGCTGCGCACTACGGTTGCCGTAAGCTTCGTAACTTACCAAGACCGTGCTAAAACATTTTGACAGATTTATGAGCGCCGTGTACCATCTACAATCGGTTCTAGGTCAGAAAGCACAACCGAAATTAATGCATACATTAGACGCACCGTATTTTAAGGTGCACTGTCGATTTTTGAGAAAGTTAAAGGATTTTAAGTGTGCCTTATGGTCCGAAAAATACGGTAATACTGTAATTGAATAGCATTTTTGTGAGCATGTCTTGTAATTATGCTCTTTTAAATACAGAAAAAAATCCTTGACTAATTAGGAATTTATTCAGGGTTTTCTATACCCCAATATAGCACTGACTGATTTGGTATTTTAAATATTTGTTTAAGGGCTGTAAGTGGTTTGATATTAACTAGAGCATCTTCAGACATTAACGCCATGTCTCATCAGTCGATCTTTCATGACCAAACGAAACTCAACATGATGAAACAGTGGCATGATTCCAGAGGCCTTGGAGACCTAAATGCAGTTCAATCTCACTTTAGACAGCTAAACAAAGGGCACGCAAGAGATCATTTCTTGAACAGTGCATTTATATATATAAAAAACATTAGGACGTTTTGTTATTTTTGCTTTTTGCTTTTCTCACAGTAGTATATCAAGAATGTGTTTTAATGAGTTTTACATGCACTGTAATCATGAATACTGTCAGGTTCTTTCACTGAACTGTGGTTTGCATTAACTGTAGTAATGTTGCTATAAGAACATTTCTGTTCTAAATAACCTGAACACCAAACCTTGTGAAGGCTTATCCTGTAAGATTTGCAGTTCACAGAATTTCACTGAAATGTAGGAGCTGAAAGAAACCAAGTATTATAGTTTGTCCTGATTGATGTGTTTGTTTGTATAGGAATTATAGTTTACCAGTTTAGCTGGTATGATGATTACAGGTGAAAGTGAGTTTAAATGCCAACTTGTAGGAACTCGTATCATCTTTGTTCTCTCTCATCTTCCTTTATAGCGTGGGTGCTGCTGGTTTGCCTTTCTCTCTTTAATGGCCATCCTGACTCTGGGCTGGACTTACATTTGTTTTGTTGCTTACAATGACCGCAATGATGTCAATGGGTAAATACACATATTTACTTTACACGGATTATTAAAAATGTAAAAATCATATCTGATGTCTTAAATGTTACAAGTCATCCATGTTTTTTCCTTTTCTTTCACTCAAACAGGAAAGCCTTTGAAAATTTTGGTGTGTGGGTTAACTGGTATATGAGTGTTATTATCCTGTCTGCAATATTGGCAATATACTGCCTCCTGCTTATGGTAAGAATGGATAATAGAGCAACAGTAATTTTACTTAAAGCATTTGTTTTTATTGTCAATGTATTTAATTGCACCCCCAAAAAAAATCATTAATCTTAAAATCTGCTTGGTTGTTTCAGGTTTTTTCATTTGTCCTTTTAGCCATTAAAGAACCATTGGATTTACACTGGATACATAAGGTAAAATGATACAAACATCTGATACTGTGTATAATGTTTAAGTTTATAGAAATTTTTCAGTTCATGCACACCTCATGGCTTCCAGCAATGTTCTGCCTTAAACTGAGGTGCACTGAAATTCGAGAGCCCCTGGTGAGTCTCTCCTTGATCAGTATGAGCCTCTGCCACTACCTGGTCGTTACAGGCGGGAGTCTCACTATTTCATATCCTGTCACTGTTGATGTGAGGTCTTGCTGCGAGCCTGGACAGGTGCTCATAATGACCAGGAAGGGTCAGCTGCCCAAAATGACCTTGCCAGAGGCTCCTAAGTTTCAGTACTCCCCATATTGAGAGCTAGGTCTGTGATTTTACACAGACCAGGCTGCCCCTGTTGCAGTATTAATACTCACTTATCATTGCAAGACCACTTTACAACTGTGGGATTTTCCTAGGTGAATGATTGATATTGTCTTTATTTGCTTTATGCACAATTTTATTAGGAGTAATTTCTCACCAGGTGGTGAATGCTTTTTCTCCCCCCTCCTGTACAGGTTTTACTGTTTGTGGGTCTGGTTATAGTCGTTCTTGGCATCGCTGGAATATCAATTGGGTGGAAAGAAGCATGGAACACTGTCATCATGTCACTAGAGGTGAAGAGCCAGAATAGGTTTTGACATGCTTGATTTTATGAAGCCAAGTGTACTACAGCAACATGTATTCTAAACGGCTTCTCTATTCTACAGGCCACGGCTCCCTTTCTACAGCTGGCTGCTGTCGTGGCTTTGACCATAATCAGCTGGTTTGTGTTCCAGAGTTACCACCGAGCTGCGAGAGCTGGTCAGTAGTGCTTTTTCCATGAAACATAACACAGCAGCTCTTGATATCTAATGGCATAAGTAGGCTGCTGAATAGCAGTGAATCAGGATTCATTTTGCATGCATGCATCTTCAGATACAGTCTTCTAGATCAATTGTAAGGCCGATGGACATCACATCAATGTCGTTTTTATCATTTACCAGGATTGACGATTAGTCAGAAAATCATTGAGGGGTTTTCTGATGTTGATTGAATTAAACGTGGTCTTTGTTTTGGTACAGTTTCCAGGTTCTTCATAATTGGGGCATTATTTGCAGTTTCACTGATCATTTTCCTCAGTCCTTTAATGGTCTATTCTCCTTGTATTACTGATAAACTACCTCCAAAGCCTGCCCTTGTTGGCCACCGTGGTGCACCACTGGTAAGCAGAGTGTTTCTAAAATATCATTTGGTGTCAGGTTGTTACTTCAGACTATCATTTTACACCTGCATAATGGATTTTTTGGAAGAGAGCATTCCTACAGTAGTTTTCTGTGCAAGTTTTTACAGTGTTATGTCATTTCAAGCCAGTGTCAGTTAGAAACTACTTCACAAGATGATTAATTTGTGGTTAATTCACTCCTGGCATCGTTCCCAGATTGTAAGCCAGTAAAACTCAGTAATGTTTTTCATCAGCTTGCTGTCTAATTTGGAAAAACCAAAGGGATTTGTAGACTTAGATTATATAACTGAGTCATCCAGAAAAAAATGTTTGGACTAGTTTATCTTTACAAAAAGATTTAAGAGAACCATAACCAGGGAAAGCAAAGACAGATGTGAAGCTTCAAAATAAATATTAAAATCTCCTTTTTAAACATATTTCATGTTTTGTGTTCAGTTGGCTCCAGAGAACACTTTGATGTCATTCAGGAAGAGTGCGGAGTGCAATGTAACAGCTTTTGAGACTGACGTACAGCTTAGGTATGCTGCATCCTTTAGGCCAGTGAAATAATTCCGTCATTTGTCCTGGCTTTGCTATTCAATACATCTTTTCCTTTTCAGCAAGGAAAAGATTCCTTTTCTAATGCATGACAGAGAAAAACATTTTCTGCGGAGGACAACAAATGTGGATGACGTGTTTCCAAATCATACACACAACTCAAGTAAAGATTTCAGATGGGATGAGCTACAAAGGTTAAATGCAGGAAAGTGGTTTGTCAAGGTAAACAAATACACTTTCCCATTTTTGGTATACAAGTATGTGCCATTTAATGACCATCCGATCAAGAACCGTTCGCTTTAATGACCAATGTCTTAACAAGTACAATACATTGTAATAGGAAATAAAAATCTGTCTAACTCCGGACTCTGTAAACAGACAATTAATGCAGTCACCTCAACAGCCTACTAAGGTTGCGGATACACGACCAGAGGCAGGTGTTCAAGAGCAGAAGTGTGTGTGTGTGTGTGTGTGTGTGTGTGTGTGAGAGAGAGAGAGAGAGAGAGAGAGAGTAACTGCCTCCCCAGTCATGTGCTCATTAGTTCACATTTGGACCAGAGACTGTTCTAACTCAGTGTTCAGAGACTTTTTTGTGCAGCTTACTCTTGTTTGTGTGTATGACTTAGTTGTAACAAGCTGTACATGGTGTTTGTGAGTGTATGTGACTGCACGCCTTTGTTTGTCCCACCACTACCTGTATATTGTCGCTAACCTATAACTATATAAACTGCTTCACATTCACTTGTTGAGTCTCTGGTTCATCTGGCTGATCTTCCATATTGTTTGTAATACTGTCTATCGATGCAGATTTGGCTTCAGTCAAACAAAAGTATCAGGTCCATCATACCATCCTCTTAAGTGTTACGGCTTTTCCCTCCACAGGGTTTTAACAGTGCATGACTGTATTTTCTATAGTTATTGTGAATGTCCATACATTACAGAAGGTTTAGCATGTGTACAGGTATGTGTGTTTAGGTTTCTACTTGTGTTTTCAGCGGTACTTCTGGCACAATTACATATCATTTGCATGCAGTTTTCTCGTGAAAATATCCTTTATATATACAGTGGTCCTTGAAAGTATGTGAACCTTTTTCGAATTTTCTATATTTCTGCATGAATATGACCTAAAACATCATCAGATTTTCATGCAAGTCCTAAAAGTAGATAAAGAGAACACAGTTAAACAAATGAGACAAAAATATTATGCTTGGTCATTTATTTATTGAGGAAAGTGATCCAATATTACATATTAGTGAGTAGCAAAAGTATGTGAACCTTTGCTTTCAGTATCTGCTGTGACCCCCCTGTGCAGCAATAACTGCAACTAAATGTTTCCTGTAACTGTTGATCAGTTGATTGGAGGAATTTTAGCCCATTCCTCCGTACAGAACAGCTTCAACTCTGGGATGTTGGTGGGTTTCCTCACATTAACTGCTCGCTTCAGGTCATTCCACAACATTTCAATTGGATTAAGGTCAAGACTTTGACTCGTCCATTCCAAAACATGAACTTCATTCTTCTTCAACCATTCTTTGGTAGAACGACTTGTGTGCTTAGGGTCGTTCTTGCTGCATGACCCACCTTCTCTTGAGATTCAGTTCATGGACAGATGTCCTGACATTTTCCTTTAGAATTCTCTGATATAATTCAGAATTCATTGTTCCATCAATGATGGCAAGCCGTCCTGGTCCAGATGCAGCAAAACAGGCCCAAACCATGATACTACCACCACCATGTTTCACAGATGGGATAAGGTTCTTATGCTGGAATGCAGTGTTTTCCTTTCTCCAAACATAACGCTTTTCTTTTAAACCAGAAAGTTTTATTTTGGTCTCATCCGTCCACAAACCATTCTCCCAATGGCATTCTGGCTTGTCCACGTGATCTTTAACAAACTGCAGACGAGCAGCAATGTTCTTTTTGGAGAGCAGTGGCTTTCTCCTTGCAACCCTGCCATGCACACCATGTTGTTCAGTGTTCTTCTGATGGTGGACTCACAACATTAATATTAGCCAATGTGAAAGAGGCCTTCAGTTGCTTAGAAGTTACCCTGGGGTCTTATGTGACCTCACCAACTATTACACGCCTTGCTCTTGGAGTGATCTTTGTTGGTCGACCACTCCTGGGGAGGGTAACAATGGTCACTTTCCTCCATTTGTACACAATCTGTCTGATTGTGGATGGGTGGAGTCCAAACTCTTTAGAGATGGTTTTGTAACCTTTTCCAGTCTGATGAGCATCAACAGCTCTTTTTCTGAGCTCCTCAGATGATACACTTCCACAAACATGTGTTGTGAAGAGCAGACTTTGATAAATCCCTGTTCTTTAAGTAAATCAGGGTGCCCACTCTTACCTGATTGTCATCTCATTGATTGAAAACACCTGACTCTAATTTCACCTTCAAATTAACTGCTAATCCTAGAGGTTCACATACTTTTTCCAGTCACTAATATGTAATATTGGATCCTTTTCCTCAATAAATAAATGACCAAGTATAATATTTTTGTCTTATTTGTTTAACTGGGTTCTCTTTATCTACTTTTAGGACTTGTGTGAAAAATCTGATGATGTTTCAGGTCATATTTATGCAGTAATACAGAAAATTCTAAAGGGTTCACCACTGTACATCAGAGTAGCATAAAAAGACTATGTGACTATGGTAATATCCAGCCAGCGACCATTTCATAATGCGGTCAATAAACGGCACATATCTGGACATTTGAATTGGAAAATCATCATAATGGTTTAAATGCAACTTTTTTTGTCATCCATGTAGACGGACCCATTCTGGTCGGTATCCTTGCTTTCAGAGGAGCAGAAGAAGCTTGCTGAGAGACAGGTAATACCGTCCCTCTCAGATGTCGTACAGCTTGCAAAAGAGAACAACACAGCCCTCATCTTTGATTTAAAGAATGACGATGATGAGTGCAATATGACGGTGATGACCATCATGAATTCTAGCATCTCACATGATTTGGTAAGCTGATTTTGTAGGAGCTTTTTTGCTGTGCATCAAACAGTGAGGCAGGCTGTAAACAAAGAGTGGTAACACGTGAAGGCGCATGTTGTATTCTTGTCTGTTCAAACTGGGACTTGGTTCTTAAGGAGTAAGACATGCCTGGAATCACTCCATGACCTTAGGGGATTACCTTGCTCTTTTGGCGCAGCTTTTTCTACACATTAATAATAGGAATTGTAGGAATTTGCCACTGTATTCAGTGCAGAGTTTTGTGATTTGGGACACTGTTATAAAGGAATATCATAATTCATATCGCTGCAGGTGAGCCAATGCTCTAGTTTGCATCTTTTTATTGAGCAAGTTCTAGAGCTTCTGTTTGGGAGAGTGCGCCTCCGATCCAATGTGCCTATCTGGCCTTGATCGCCTGTTTGAAAGGAAGCATAAACTAAGCTTCAGATAGTCATCTTCTGACTGATTTTGTTCTCCGTCTCTTGTTCTACCTGTGAATGTTAAAGGCACCTTACTTGCTGATTCAATCTGTTAATCAATGTAATACATCTTAGACAGACAAATTGGGGCATACTTCCAGTTGTTATGGCTTTCAATGTAAAATGACACCACCGATAAGGTTATCAAACTTATCATTATGCCTTTATAATCAAGCCATGCAGTCATGCCCATTGTGCACTAAGAGAATTGTTTATTGAAACTGAATGCTTGAATTCACGATGCTGAATATGATAGTATCTTCTCTATGTTTTTTTTTTTCAGATCTGGTGGCTTCCTCCGAAGTGCAGAGAGTATGTTAGGGAGCATGCTCCAGGCTTCCGTCAAGTGTATGACAACGTGTCCTTAATAGAAAGCACTGACAGAGACATCCTAAATGTCAAATACAATGCGCAGAGTACTACAGAGATTAGGTGTGTATTACGGGCTTCACACACTCATAGTGGCAAGTAGAGACATGATGTTAGCTCTTTGAATGTGGATTCAAGAATCTAAGTAGTTTAACACCCTGAGGGAGATATGTGGCTCAGGTGATGTTAAAAACAGCAAGCGGGCGATGTTGTGCAATCACAGCCATTTTATTTCCCGAAAACTAAAATTAAAACGAAATTTTACTAATCAATGTTTCCATATCAAACATCTTTTTTATTCAGACTTATTATAATTAGTCATTATATCGTTATTATTTACACACATACACATACAGTGGTGTTTGAAAAGTTTGTGAACCCATTATCATTTTTGTAATAGTGAAAAGTTCAAATAGATAAAAAAGAACTCATTTTATACAATTGAGACCAAAATATTGTGCTTGGCCATTTATTTATTGAGGATAATTATTTAAATCATATATGTATGATTGGCAAGACTAAATGAACCTTTGCTTTCAGTATGCTGTAATAACTGAAACTAAACGCTTCTGGTAAATTGATCAGTCCTGCACACCGGCTTAGAGGAATTTTAGCCCAGTACTTCCTACAAAACAGCTTCAACTCTGGGATATTGCTGGGTTTCCTCACATGAACTGCTCACTTCAGGTCCTTCCACAACATTCATTTCTACATGAACTTTAAACACCTGCAGAAGTGCAGTGCTGTTCTTTTTGGAGAGCATTGGCTTTCCCCTTGCATCCATGCCTTGCACATCGTTGTTGTTGAACATTAACGAAGGCGGTGGTGGCAGCTGGCTGTCAATGGCAGGACATGTAATGGGCATGGTGACAACAAATTTCCTTCTGCTAAGCACCTGGAAATGGTCCAGGCAGAGACAAGGGTGTGTAGTGATGGTGCCACCTGTGTCTGGATGGTGGACAATGAAACTGTGGGAGCTGCTCGTGCTTGTCGGTAACAGCTCCTAACACCCCCTAACAGCTAGGACAGAACAGGCTAGATGGTTGACAATTCCCTAAAGGGTTCACAAACTTTCAAGCACTGTATATATATATATGAGAGAGAGAGTGAGAGAGAGAGCAAAATCTCAGAGGAATGTTTTCAGCACCTTGTCGAATTCATGCCACGGACGATTAAGACAGTCCTGATTGCAAAAGGTGGTCCAACCTATTACTAGCAAGGTGTACCTAATTAAGTGGACAGTGACAGTATGTACAAATTGGTTCTGGTTCGACCCTAGTAATGAATAGCAGTATTAAAGTGATGGATACCCTTTAGTTCAAGTCATGAGGGTTTGTTGTACTTTACCTAATTTGGCAGTTGTTGAGTGAATATTGGTTCCCACGATTTTATGTCACAATCAGTGCTTGGATCACCGGGAAATTTTACCAGTCTAGCCTGTCCTGTAGCTGCTCCGAAAACAATATAGTCATGTTTTGCACTATAATCATGAGACGCTTGCAAAACTTTCAAATTGCATCAGAACAAAAATGACTCATCAAACTGAAAGTAAATTTTTAAAAGTGAAAATAATTGACAGTAAAACACAATAAAACAAACGTTCATAGTCTTTAACACAGCAACACCTACTAAAGTTAAACTGAAAATCTAAAGTAGTTGTGAGAAAACTATAATCAGACTATAATCAAAGAGAACACTCACAATACAGGTAGTTCTTGACTTACGACGCAGATCCGTTCCTAGGTGGCGTCGTAAACCGATTTTCGGTGTAAGTCGGAACATACGTACATACTGTAGGTAAATAACATACTGTAAGCACTTATCCTATCCTAACACAGTAATTATCAAAAAACGAGCCGCGTAACCGTGTATTCTTCCGCCGCGGACACGAAACACGAAGTTCGCGTTATGACGTTTACGACGCAAAACCACTTAAGTCGAAACAAGGCTTTATACAGTAAATGGGAGATGCGTCGTAACCACGAAACGTCGTAACCCGAGGACTAGCTGTACTTTACTTTGGTGCACTGTTCATAGACATATGAAATGTTTACACTTATTTGCATATGCCTATTTGTGATACAGAAATTGGAGGGAAAAGAATATAACGGTCAACCTATGGGTTGTGAACGAGCGTTGGCTTTTCTCATTGCTGTGGTGCTCAGGGGCAAGCTCAGTTACCACTAACACCTGCCACCTCCTCAAAGACATGTCTCGGCCTGATTGGAATCTGGTAATTAAAATTTCACCTGTTATGCTTTTAAGTCACCTTCTGCGAAGTTTGCTAAAGGAGAAACAAATGTAAAGCTGTGTTTTTCTCAAAATGTGCTTTAATCTCTGTTTTATTGCATTGTGTATTTTTCAGACACCTCATCAGTACAGAATTATATGGATCACTGCTGACCTGCTATCATTGCTTGTGATGCTCATACTCTTTTTATTGCAAAGGTAAGAACCTTTGCTCAGTTGGGATCGTGTTAAAATCCTACACTATATACTCATACACTACTTCTACTTCTGTAGTCAGTCTTTTTTATTTTCCACTCGCTTTTTCTGCTGAGGGTCAAGGGAGGACATGTGCCCTTTATGGGACATGTTTACAGAGCGGCTTACATTTGATACAGTCTTACAATTCAAGCAGTTGTGGGTCAAGGACTCAGCAGTGGAAGCTTGGCAGTGGTGGGATTTGAACCCTGGACCTTCTGGTCGAGAGTCCAGTACCTTAACCGCTAGTCTGAGGACCACACATGTAAGCATTGGATACAAGACCTGGCCGGAAGGCACCTTTGGTATTCCATCCCAGGTCCTAGTGGTAGTGGGTTAGCATCTTAGGCTGTTGCGCCACAAGTGTTACTGTTGGCTGTTACGCCTGTGAGGTTTTTTATTTATTAAAACTTTGTTGAGGAATGTATCAACAAATTGTGCAAGGAATGTTAATGGGTCATAATTTACTGGGTCTGGTCTGTGCTGGTTTATGCACGGGTTTGTTTGGATTATATAACAGAATTATTGCAAAACGAGATGTTTCTGTTTTTGTGAACAGGAGAACGAGAGCAAGAAACCGAATTTCCATCTGGAATCAACGTACAACTGTCCCTCTCCTTAACATCTGATGACTTCTAACATGGTACTACAGAAGACGAGCATCGTATTGGTTTCTATTTAAATACTGCTGTTTGCTGTCTTTCTTGTCAAAACAAGATTTAGTGTCGACATGCTTACAGCGACACTGTGAAGTAGCGTACAGTTAAAATGCTTCTTGACAGTAATATGGCATAGATATAATTAATATTAACATAAGCAGAGGACTGCTCACTCAACAGTTCTTTGGAAATGTTTTATCCCTCCCATTTTATTAGTCATTTTTAAGAAAAGACTAACAGAAGATACAGAAGTTGCCATGAACACGTCACTTCAAGAAGTCAAGCTGGTCCTGGCAGCCTTTAGTTTATTTAGTAGCCTTAGTTTATCAGGTTTATTCATTGTGAAGGCAAATCTAGTTCATTTAGACTCATGTAAGGGATATGATTTGAAACAGTTCCAGAAAAAGGCATTACATTAGTAAACTTTGACTTTATTTCAACTTGACCAACACTACTAAGCTACTAGAAACTCCTTCTCATTAGTGATCTCTTTAATTTCAGTTATTGCTGACAGGTTCATAACATGAAGCACACAGGCATTGAATCTCAATAGACACACAGTGACAGAAGAATGGAATGTACTGAACACCTCAGTCAGTTTCAGTATGACACTCTCAGGTTTTCACCTCTCCAGCAAACTGTTTCTTCCATTTTGTCGCCGCTTACAATAGTCCATAAAGAAATGCTTTGCCAACTTTGATGAAGAACCTGGCTGGTTTCCACAGAGCCCTTACTCTGGTTAGGAATCATTTATATTTCATCGATTCTGATTCTAGATATCAGTTTCGGTTCTTATCGATTCCAAGTTTCGATTCCAAAATGGTGACAAAAATTTGTTTTTTCAAAAAGATGTTTAGGTATAAATAATATCTTTATTTTTTATATTTCATCTGTGTGATTCAAGAATTTTAACCTTTTCATTGCGGATGAGAAAGGGCCATCATAGACTGGCTGTACTGGATATGCTAGCGAGGTGCTAGCATTGTCTGTGGAGCTGGCTAATGCGGGAGAGTCTGAAACGCTTAATGCAAACAAAACGTAATGTGGTTTAGTTAATTAAAACAATCTAGGAATACCAAACCTGTCTCAGTTACTAATGGTCATAAGTAAGCTCTGCTGCTGAAAAGACAATCATGTGACTTAAAAGAAAAGTAATCATTTTTAAGTTAAGTTTTTCTTCTCATTTCAGCCTCTTATAAGTAAAAAGCTTAACGACTGGTCATTTCAGCACTAGATATTACTTATGACCAGTATTTACTAAGTTTTACTACACCAAGCTTGTTTTAGCAGGTGCATTAAGCAACACTAAGCTTTGTTCATGTTCATTTCTGACTCTCGCGCCTAAGGCAGCATTAGGAGAGCGCAGTCGGTTGAACATGGTACACTGTGAAGATCAGTATCATGCGGGTGCCTTAGATGTTTTGTCATGTTGGAGGTGCAAACTTTATTTTGCAACAGATCAACAATTTCGTTTTGTTACTTTTTAGGGTTTTTTTTGTTAAAGAGTTTTGTCTTATCTCAAAGTGCTGCCAAGCTTTGAGCACTTTTCAACTTCCTTCTTCCGCTAATGCTCCACTGGAGTGTAACAAAGCAAAACTACATGATGAGGTACGTGACTAAATGACACACCAGTCCTGGCAAATGTGACCTGCTTACAGATGTATTTGTGCTCTAATCGTGGCTGTGTATTTGAAGTATACAATGCATTAGTAGGAACCGATAAGTTTTATGAACCGGTGCCCAGATCTTGGAATTTTGGAACCGGGATTCTATACCCAACCTTTGCCCTTACCCTAGCTCTATTAGACACATTCAAGATTCATTTGGTGGGGCTTATTGCCCAATATCAGTGCTTGACCTCACAGTCAAGTTCAAAAATCTAGTGGACAGCATGTTGTAAAAGTAAAGGTATATCCTGGGCTTGGCTAAAACATTTAGGCTATTTAGCGTGGTTAGCGTGGTTTGCAACATTCAATTATTGTGAAAAGGGCAACAGTTCTAAAATGAATTAAATAATGAAAAGTGTTGGAAAAGTGATCAGTCCCCTGATTTAATACTTCATAGTGCTAACTTTTACGGTCATCAGTCTGTTTGAATAGGTCCCTACTGGCGTTGCACGCCTATTTTTTTATCATATTTGCCCATTCCAATATGTAAAGTGACAGTGGACTGCCCTTCTCAAGTTCATCCACATATTTTATTTTCAAATTTAAGTCAGGGCTTTGACCTGCACACACAGAGTTGTACCTGAGCGAGTTTATAAAGCTGACTGATCACCTATCCAAACCAGGTATTTTACTAAATAATATTAACGTTATTGACCGTTATTTTAACTTTAATATCGAGGGTTATAATGTGTAAATACAGCTGGAAAAAAGTCTGATTTAATATACACTAATATTAAAACCAGTGACAGGTGGAATCACGCTCTGGATAATGTTCTGGGTTCTGGCATTATGTGGATGTTATTTTGACACGTATCACTACTTAAACACTGCATTACAAGTCTACCTCTTCATGGCAACGGTACTGCCTAATGGCTGTGGCTTCTTTCAGCATAATAGGGCATCCTGCCAAACTGCAAAATCATTTATGATTGGTTTGAGGAACATGACAAAGAGTTCAAGGTGTTTAGCCTCCAAGTTCTCAAAACACAATACTGTGCATGTGGTTTTATTGTTAGGGCTAATTGGTACATTTCCATTTTAAGGGTGTACATGGCAAGAGGTGAGGATTTTAAGAAGGTGTGCTTACATCTTGAAATCTAATCCTAATTGGCCGAGTAGTTATATCTACTATAATTACATTTACATCTGTGGTCTGTTATAGTGAGGTTTATTGTTCAGAAAGTCATTTTTTGAAGTATGAATGTAATGCAGTGCACTTCTGATGACACTGAGCTAAAGCATCTATGCTATTTCTATTTGCATTCTGTAAATTGGAAATTATTACAGTGAGTTTATTTTTTTAAGATTGATTCTTCTATAACACTCATTTTCTAAAGGGCATTTATAGGATTACCTTTTTAATGAAATATTTTACTATTTTTTTATGAAACACGACTAAACAAAAAGCCTCAAAAACAGAACACTTTCAGATAAATGTGATAATAGTTTGCAGTAGATTGAAGGACAGAATTCAGCATTATAACTGATCTGTTTCTGTGCAGTCTGTCAGACTAGGAGCAACTTTCCCAAGAAAGTTGGGAAACATTAGCAGTGATTCATTAACACAGAGATGCATGGTGTTAAAATGAATAGGCAGCTTTGTTTTAAGCATTAAGCATTTAAGAGCACAAGTTTATGTATGAAATCCCATGACACAATGACAATGGTCAGAAGGAGGAACTAAATCCTAGATCTCCTAATCCTGTACATCTGTGAATCGATCAAGAAGTCATTTAAGCTCCTGATGGGAACATCCACTGAGCTACTACTATGTTTTTTTAAATCATTGTGGACAAACTTGCTGATTTCAGATTCTCTAGCTGTTCAGCCTTCAGATATGTGGAAGTAAAGGCTGCAAGTTTCCATGTCAAACTAAACTTGTAAAGCTTATTAACTGAGTTTTGATTTCACCAAGTAGTAACTGTGCATGAAGTCATGGTCATAGTACTATCATGTGTGCTCAGATATTTCCGGGAAAAAAGTTTGAAAAGCATCCGGAGTATTGCTTCAACATTGGGACTTACACCATTATTCTAAAAGTAACAGTTTATATAACTAACGACACTACATTTTACAGGGGCACATCTGTATATTATAGAAATTTATTGCTCAGGGCAAGTGAACAATTAGAATAATGAGATTTTAAAAGGGGGCTAATTAGAGACAAGTACCAGAGCATATCAATAGAATTGTGTTACTCTCAGAAGAAAAGGAGTTCTGTTAAAGTTCATGAGGTAATGTACAAAAGAGCTTTCACATACCTCAGAACAAAGCTCATAAGAGTGATAAGGATTATAGAATCATTTAGACTTGGTATTTCATTCTAATACCTGCATATGGGGAGATTCTACTTTGTATTACAGACACAGGATGTCTGACTGCAAGTGATGTGGAAATTACGTTCATGTACAAATTTCTAAAAATCAGACTGGTAATTATTTATTTAGTCTGAATTGTTTACATTCTACATAATTTACATAACTGAGAGCCATGGAGGTTTGCATGGCTCAAACAAAGGTTTAATGAATGAAACTGCAAATGAACTACTGAGCACCAGTGCTGTGCATATCCTGTGTACAATATACTTGCATAGAGTTCTATCAGTAGTAGGTTTACGAAAAGCCAAAATGGCTTTGACAGCTGAGCCTTGTACAGCCTGAAGATCCATTCAATGATTTATGCAGCACTGTGGAAAGGTCTTAGGCCACTATTAGATTGACTGATTTGTCAATGGTATAATGTGTATAATGTCCATATATGAATTATTTCTCAGTGTCTTTATTAGAATACAACCAGAATACATAAGAAATGTGTGTGCAATATTACAAACCTGGAAAGAAATCAGAAAAAAACTGCTTCTATAGGCTAGTGGCAAGTATTTAGTGTGACCTCCTCTTATACTTGAGCAATAGCAGCTTCATCTGGATGCCAAGTTAACTCTTCTAGAATCAGACGAAACTTGATCAGGGATGTCTTTTTAGAACTGTAGCAGCCAAGAAACAACTTTTTTGGGGGCGACCACCCTAAATACAGAGTTTTGCCTGCAAAAGCCATTTTGTTTTGAAAATTGTGGCTTTTTTATTTTGCGTACATATTTCCTGTATTTTCTGTTTGTATCTTAATAAAGAGACTGAGAATATATTGTTATTATACTATTGCTAAAACAACAAATTTAATGGTGGCCTCAGATTTTTGCACAGTACTATAGATAAAGAAATATGAATGTCATGCATTGTGGTGGAGACTTAAAAATGTTTTCATTTGGTTTGTACTGTAATTTACTTAAAATTAGTCATGAATCAGAAATGGGTGTCTGCTGAAATATAGTATTACCAGTGAATCAGTTCAGACTGGTTGGATGGCCAGTGTGGTACAGAAAATTTTTGTTTTTAGAAAAATAAATCATTTCTTAAAAAGATAGTCTTACAGAGATCATGTTATGAATGGATTTGGTGTTATTTCTGTGTGAATAAATAAAACTGTCTTCTATCATATTTGTCTGTTGGTCAATACACAACTTGCAAAAACACACAATTATTAATTTATTTATTTCATTATTTATTATCTAATACAGAATCTGAAACTGTAAATGTCCAGACATGAACACCTTTCACCTGAACGACACCTGAACATCACATGGTGTCCAAAACCATGGTCATTTAATTAAATATTTTAGTATTTTTATAGAACAGATATTGTATTAAATATTCGTTTTGACAATAGTTTGCATCAGACAGAATAGAATTTAGCTTTTAACTGATCTGTTCTTTGTCAAACTAGGAGCAACTTTCCCAAGAAAGTTATGAAACATTTGCAGTGAATACTTAACACAAGGATGTATAGTGTTAATAGAAATATGTGATGTGCAAGTTCATTTTTTAGCCTGCTTGAGTGGATACAAACTTTTGTAAGGTAAAAAAATACTCTGTATTCGTCACTAAGCTCAATGATTAACACAATAAATAATACTGCTTAAAGTCAAAGCTGTTTGAAACGGTTCTCAAAGCATCAGCCTATAGACCACAGCTGGGCCACAAGACAGGTTGAAACAGCCTATCACATGGTAAAAAAAATTACAGTTTTATACTTGTCTGAGAAAGTAGCAGGTAGTTTTGTTATTGTTTGTTTGGTTTTGTTTTGTTTTTTCCATTTCACTCTGTATATCCTGGTTAGGATTGTGGGGGGTCTGGGCCTACCCAAGAATTCACTGGGTGCAGATGGAAACGGTCACTATTGCAGTAGCAGGTGATGATCTGGCCATTGTGGCCAATCTGACTCACTGTGCATATGTGATTCTCAACTCAGCTGGAAGGCACAGCTGGGACTCGAGCCTACAGTACTGTGCAACAGTCTTAGGCCATCATTAGATTAGATATACAGTGGTGCTTGAAAGTATGTGAACCCTTTAGAATTTTCTATATTTCTGCATAAATATGGTCTAACACATCATCAGATTTTCACACAAGTCCTAAAAGTAGATAAAGAGAACCCAGTTAAATAAATGAGACAGAACTATTATACTTGGTCATTTATTTTTTGAGGAAAATGATCCAATATTACATATTAATGAGTGGCAAAAGTATGTGAACCATAATTTGCAGTTAATTTGAAGGTGAAATTAGAGTCAGGTGTTTTTAATCAATGGGATAACAATCAGGTGTGAGTGGGCACCCTGTTTTATTTAAAGAACAGGGATCTATCAAAGTCTGCTCTTCATAACACATGTTTGTGGAAGCGTGTCATGGTACGAACAAAGGAGACCTGATTGTGCAAGTTCTCCTACTTAGAAAGATGAGGGAGATCTGCAATTTTCATCATAGGTACACTTCAACTATGAGAGACAAAATCAGAAAATTACATTGTAGGATTTTTAAAGAATTTAATTGTAAATCATGGTGGAAAATAAGTATTTGGTCAATAACAAAAGTTTAACTCAATACTTTGTAACATAACCTTTGTTGCCAATGACAGAGGTCAAACGTTTTCTATAAGTCTTCACCAGGTTTGCACACACTGTAGCTGGTATTTTGGCCCATTCCTCCATGCAGATCTCCTCTAGAGCAGTGATGTTTTGGGGCTGCCGATGGGCAAAACGGACTTTCAACTCCCTCCACAAATTTTCTATGCGGCTGAGGTCTGGAGACTGGCTAATCCACTCCAGGACCTTGAAATGCTTTTTATAGAGCACCCCTTTGTTACCCGAGCGGTGTGTTTGGGATCATTGTCATGCTGGAAGACCCAACCACATTCTATCTTTAATGCTCTCACTGATGGAAGGAGGTTTTGGCTTAAAATCTCACGATACATGGCCCCGTTCATTCTTCCCTTAACACAAATCAGTCGTCCTGTCCCCTTTGCAGAAAAACAGCCCCAAAGCATGATGTTTCTACCCCCATGCTTCACAGTAGGTGTGGTGTTCTTGGGATGCAACTGAGCATTCTTCTTCCTCCAAACTCAACAAGTTGAGTTTTTACCAAAATGTTCTATTTTGGTTTCATCTGACCACATGATATTTTCCCAATCCTCTTCTGGATCATCCATATGCTCTCCAGCAAACTTCAGACGGATCTGGAAATGTACTGGCTTAAGCAGGGGGACATGCCTGGCACTGCAGGATCTGAGTCCCTCTCGGCATAGTGTGTTACTGATGGTAGCCTTTGTTATTTTGGTCATAGCTCTCTGCAGATCATTCATCAGGTCCCTCCGTGTAGTTCTGGGATTTTTGCTCACCGTTCTCAAGATCATTTTGACCCCACGGGATGAGATCTTGCGTGGAACCCCAGATCGAGGGAGATTATCAATGGTCTTGTATGTCTTCCATTTTCTAACAATTGCTCCCACAGTTGATTTATTCACACCAACCTGCTTGCAATTGTAGATTCACTCTTCCCAGCCTGCTGCAGGTCTCCAATTTTCTTCCCGGTGTCCTTCAACAGCTATTTGGTCTTGACCATGGTTGAGTTTGGAGTCTGACTGTTTGAGGCTGTGGACAGGTGTCTTTTATACAGATAATGATGTCAAACAGGTGCCATTAATACAGGTAACGAGTGAAGGACAGAATAGCTTCTTAAAGAAGAAGTTACAGGTCTGTGAGAGCCAGAAATCTTGCTTGTTTGTGGGTGACCAAATACGTATTTTCCACCATGATTTACAATTAAATTACTTAAAAATCCTACAATGTGGTTTCCTGGATTTTTTTTTTTCATTCTGTCTCTCATAGTTGAAGTGTACCTATGATGAAAATTACAGACAGAGTACTTTTTTGCCCCACTGTATATGGTCATTACCCCATGGCAAAAACAACAAATCTTATGGTAGCCTAAGACTTTTGCACAGTACTGTAGGTCTCCTGCAGTGGTGGGCTAGCAAAATGGCATTGCACCACCCTAGAGTCAAGTAGCATTTCTATAGCAACATATTCTTTAGAAATATTGGTCCACAAATCATGCAACGCAGTGTGCTTAGCACAATGGATAGGCAAGTCAATGCAGCAGAATTATTTTCAGCATGTCAAAAGAGAATGTGCTACAGCAGTTAACACTGCCTATGGGGTGAGCGAGTTTAAGCAGTTTACACAGGCAATTTCTGTTCAGAAAAGAATACTGTAGTACGGATCAACGAGTTGTCAGATTACATTTATTTATTTATTCATTCATCTATGCACAGGAATTATAGTGGAAAATGGAAAGTGGTGGAACTCTATGGGCATGCCATCTGTCCAGAAGATTTGTGTCTTTAGTAGCTGTTTGTATTTTCTTGGCTCCCACATTTGAAGTGGTGAACCAACAGCTCACATCAGGGCAACCACTGTTTCAGACTTTAGATTTGTGTGTGTAGGTGTAATTATAGTGTAAATCTTAGAAGATTCCAAATTACAGTCAGCAGTACTGACTGCATGTGCATTACCTGTTTACATTCCTTTTTCTAGGCAGAGATAAATGTGGTAACTTGGGTTGAGGTAAAAAAGAAAGTTTACATTCCACGTGTGGCAAGACTACAGTGAAGGATATATGTACTGTGATGTACAACCAAAAATCAGTTAAAGTTAGGACAGTATAAAAAATGTTCCTTACTTTGACCTTTATTTCAATGCAGACAGTAAGAACCCAGACAGTATGAAGATATTTAAGATTATTTTCTAGTCAGGTTGATTTGATTTGTTAATAAACATCCATTCCTGCAGTTCAGGCCTGGAACACATTGCAAAAACTTAGGGATGAGGGAAATTGGGGCTGGTAATGAGTTTTAAAAACTAAATAATATTGCAATGTGATTTAAAACAGGCAATATCAACAGGTGATTGTAATGAAAAGCTGCATCTTTGATGAGTAACGATGGGCAGAGAATCTCCAGTTTATCAACAAATGTGTGAGAAAATTATTGAAATATTTAAAAACAATACACCTCAAAGACAGATTAGAAGGGATTTGCATATTTCTTCCTCTACAGTACATAATATCGTTAAATGATTCAAGGGATTGGGAGTAATTTCAGTCTGTGAAGGCCAAGGGCTCAAACCTAAACTGAACACCCATGATCTCCAACCCCTGAGACGACACTGCATCAAGAACTGTCATTCAACAATAGCTGATAGAAACACATAGGGAAGGGATTACTTTATCAAACCTTTACCAAGCACTACAATACAGAGTTACATTCACAAATGATACTTAAATCCTTTGTGTACAAAACCCACCTTTGCCCTCTGCTTACCTTTGCTCCTCAAAGACTCAGCCATTCGTGAATACTACTTTTGTACCAAATCATGATCACAATCACCCATTGATATTGTCTGTTTGAAATTCCATCGTTATTTAGTTTTTTCAACTCATTACTAGCCCTAAATTGCCCATGTTCCAACTTGTTTGGGAAGGTGTTGCAGACCTGAAATGCAGGAATGGATGTTTATTAAAGCGGACAAGACAAAACGTGAAATATCTTGGAGTCACACTGTCTGCAATGAAACAAAAGTCACAGTAATTGTAAGTAACTCTGCATGTTTTTTATTATTTGTTTCCATTTCCCATACTCTCCCAAATTTTTCTGATTTTTGGTTGTACAGCACCCTCCACAAATACCAGCACCTTTAATAAACATGAACAAAACTGGCATGAAGAAAGCCCTTCGTAAATAAAGCCCTAATGCTTAATGAGACTGGTGAAGACATGGCAAGGAGCCTGGCCCACAGAACTTGGTAAAATCTCTCCATTTCCTTCAGATTCTAAAGGACTCTCCTCTTCAGCTCGTCCCACAGGTTTTCCAAGGGGTTTAGATTATGAGACTGGAATGGCTATGGCATAACCTTGATCCTGCGGTCAGTGAACCATTTTGGTTTTGGTTTTGATGTGTGCTTTAGATTATTGTCAAGCTGGAAGATCCAACCAGAGACCAGTTTAAATTGTGGCTGTGGCATCAGGTTCTGCTATAATATCTGCTGGTACTTGATGGAGTCCATGGTACCATGTGTCCGAAGTTGTCCAGGACCTTTGGAAGTAAAACAGCTCTACAACATCCAAAATCCACCACCATACTTCACAGTGGGAATGCGGTACTTTTCTGCATGGCTATCTTTCTGTATGAACCAAACCCTCATCTGGTGTTTGTTGCCTTAAAAGAGTTATATTTTGGTCTCATCTTGATCATAGTTGAACAATAGTCAATAGTTTTGAATACAATTCCACTGAAAGTTACAGTAACATCTGACAAACAGTAATAGGTTGAGTTTATTAGTCCTTGACAGCAGATGCTTTCTTCTGCAAACCATCCCAAACAACTTCTGGTTATGTAGGAGGCAGCTGATTGTAGTTGAAGAGATGCAGTGACCCCAAGATCTAATGAATGTCTGCAAATTCCCTGCTGTTATCCTTGGAGATTCTCTGGCCACTCAAACCGTTCTCATCACTGTGCATGAAGTCAGTAAAGACATATACGCTCTCCCAGGAAGATTCTTAACATCTCCAGTTGCTTTAAACTTCTTCATTGTTGAGCTGATAGATGTTCTTGTAGACATTTCATCATTTGGGAAGCTCAACAAGCTTTTGCATCATTGCTGTATTCTCTGGTCTTTCTCATATTGATCGAAGATTGTGAGAATTACGCCTGTATGCCTGTTTTGTGTTACCTCATACAGTATTTACATTCCAGGAACTCATAGCTGACTATTTATGTATTCTTATTCGTTCGGGTGAACTTTAAACCATAAAATATGAATGTGAATATGCTGCACTTCCATTAGATTTCACATAAGAATTTCTGGGGTGCCAACAACTGTGGCACACAAAATATTAGCAGAATATATATTTCATGAGAAGATGTAGGATTGTTTTTCTTTCAATCATTGTACTTCAAATAAAGGGTAAGTTTTTAATATTAGGTAATTAATTTGGAATGAAAGTCTGAAAAAATAAGCAATAAAGTTTTTGTTAATGTATACCATGGGTGCCAATATTTTGTGTGTGCTGTAGTTGAGTGTGCTAGTCCTGGGATGAACTAGTTGGAATGGTTCCACATTAATGACAGAGTGAAATAATGGTTAGTGGTGCTGATTCAGAGAAAGCTGAAGAGACTGTAGACCCCATCACTGCTTTCCACTGCATTATCAGCAGACATTCTGATAATGCATCTAATTACATGAGATCAAGAGGTTTACAACCTCAACAAACAGTTTTGTGCTTTTTTTAGGAAGTTTTACAATGGTGTGCTGGCTGAGCATGAGCAGGATCCTGAAGAGGAGCTTCGAGTTCAGAAATGCAGTCAAAGAATTAATGAACGAAATCAGGCTTGATATTCTTGAGCTGGATGATATGAAATAGGTAATGGGCCTTGCCTGTTTTGACATCATACAAGTGCTAACCATGCTCAGTGTAAAACTGCTGGGTCCAACCTTGTGGCTTTTGACAATATGAAAGCCTTTTCCATAAAACTGAGATTATGGAATGCCCAGCTCACTGAAAAAAAGCTTTATCGATTCCTAACATGCAGTTCTGTTATAGCAAAGGATGCTCTATTTAGTACAACTGCAGGAGGTTTGACCTGCAATTCTTGGATTTCAAGAACCACAAAGTGAAAATTTTCAGATTTATGCAGCCCCCTTCTCTTTGATGTGGACAGTGCTCTTAAGGATGGCTTCAATTGGAGCTACCAGACCAGGAGTGCAACACTGAGCTCAAAGCAAAATTTAGAGATGTACAAGAAAAACAGATCTAATGGACAATGTTGAATAGACTTAATCACTACTTTTGAAAGCTGTCAAAACTGTTCAAGCATGTCATGTTCCTTAAGAAGTAGTTAACAAGATGCACATTGTGATAATAGTTTCTCACAACATTTGTGAGAAACTATTCTCATCTATGAACTTGAAAGTGACAGAACAGATCCAGACTGACTCATTACCATCTCCAGGCCATTCTCATGGTGTTTCCTGCCAACTCCATCAAATTCAGTGTGACTTATTTGTTACAGATGAAGCACTGCCAAGTTTCTGGTAGCAAACACTGAGCAAACACTGAAAACAAGATGTGTTTTGTCTACTGTTTTTCATTCAAATCAGAGGTGAAAAAACACAGCCCAACTTTTTTCCCTTAGCCACGAGCACCTGGCTATTGGCTCACTGGCAATTAGACTCTGAGACCCTGATGTAAAATCTCTTTAGTTCACACCAGCTTTACAAAACCCATACGTAAACTTACATATTTTAATTTACATTTTACATTATTTGAATATGAAGCTACAGAATTGTCTAAACTGCTGCTAGGGCCATTGTGGACCAGTTATTCAAAGATCCAAACTTTTTGCCAGCTGTGCATCAATTCAAGTTGTTTTTACTCTTTGATTTTACATGATACAATATCAGTGGTGGGAACTTGTAACCGACTAACCTGAAATATATCAAATATCATTACCAAGTCCTCATTTGACCAGAACATGGATTACTGTACAAACTTCAGCAGGGATTCATATACATAATCTGGGTCTAGAGGGCTGGTTCTGTGGTAGCACAGGCAGACCAGGAATGCCCCCACATGAAAGGCTTCCATTACTATTACTTTACATCACAGTAATTCTATCCATCTTGTGAGACTGTGAGCCAAAACTATTTTTCTAGAATGTTGTTATTTTTCTCCACTGCAAGTGTCTCCATCTGCATTTAGCAGGGAATTGGAAATTCACACACCTGATGTATTTGCTCAGAACTATAGCACCACCTGCTGCAAAGCCAGTTTTAAATGAGTCCAGCTGCAAATCAAATATTCAGACTCTTGGTATGAAGCAGAATGTCTGCTATGTCCCTTATTTCATTTATCAAATTAAATGAAATCTTAAACAGATTCCCACAGTATTTCATATTTCATCATTTAAGCTTTGAGCTATGGGGATCTGCATAAATTTACTATGAAAGGTCACATATAGAACAATATTAGAACAGCAATACCTTCTTCAATAACATGTGTTATTCAATACATAAAGAAAAAAAATCACATATGGAAAATGAAATAACTTGGCAAGATTGTTTGGACACCTGAACATCACATTCCTAAACCATGGCCATTAAAAAGAGATTTGACCCTTTTTGCTGCTATAACATTTTCCACTCTTCAGGGAAGGCCTTTCACTAAATTCTGGAACTACAGTGACTTCATAGTATTTTGGGTGGGGCTGAGGTCAGTGCTCTGTGTAAGCACATCAAATTCTCCCACAGAACTCTTTATTCACTTTGTACTTTGCACATAGTGGCATTGTTAGGTAGGTTTGGTCTCAATACTGGAATCTCAATCCATAAACCTCTCAAGTTCTTGTGCTGACATAGATTGTAAACCGTCCTGGATTGCTGAGCAGAGAAATAGGACACACAAATTCACAACAGGCACTACATTTCCCACAATGCCTCAACAGCATTCCCAAAGCTTGAGTGGCTGTCACTGTGACAACTGCCTAGCAAACACTTAGCAACTGTGTAACAACATCCTAGCTACTACTTAGCAACCATGTAAAAACGGCCTAGCATTCACTTTCACAAGCCAAATTATTAAAGATTGTTCATGGATTTTCGCGTCAATCTAGTTTTAATGCTGAAGTTACTTGCTTTGCACCATTAATGCTTCAGAGCAGAGTAATTCTAAACATGGAATTAGACTGAAAGCCTGAAAGTTTTTCCTGTGTATAAAATTTCTCCACACCAAGTGTTGGACCACATTTCGGAAATTCACACGCAGGATTCATTTGCTCAGAACTACAGCACCACCTGCTGTAAAACACTATATAAAACACTGTGTTGTACTCAGATAAAGGGTCAGGTGCAAATCAAATATTCATACTCTTGGTACGACACAGAATGCCTAGATTGTCCTTAATGTTATTTTTCAGAGCTCTGCAACAAGCAGTTGCTTAAACAGGCTGTCACATTTTCCTAATCTGTTTAAACTTTTGGCTATGGGATATTGCATGCATTTACTATTAAATGTCAAATATAGAACAAAAGTATTGAGATACTTTTACCTGTTTTTTGTTCCTTTTGCACCAATAGTAGTAGGTTAGAAATGTGATGCAGCTAACTAAAGCAAAGAAGCTTGCTGCCACACAATTTCTAATTGTCATTTATTGTACTGGGAGTTATGTATTTTTTATTCTTGTATTTTCTATGATATAAACTGTTTTATGACATCCTTCAAAATACATAAGTACTTATGATGCTACTTTTTGATATCTAATGGAAAAAGTGTACAGTTTTTAGTGAGTTGTGGTGAAACAGCTAAAAAAAGAAAACACATCTGCTGTGCCTACACACTGGAGTTTTAAAGCAGCTTGGATTAGTTGGAAATGCTGCTCTTGTCTCCATCCACTATTACAGGCACTGCTAGGAACAGCATACAACTACATTAATCTGCTGGATATCTTCTTTTTGCACGTGTTTGCTAGTCTCAGTCAGCCAACAGATGCTAACACAGTTATATATCAAATGCTAACATTGTTTGCAAAAGGTGTGCCAAATTCTTACTTGTGTTAAACATAAACACTCCCAGTTGAACTTACCATTACCTCAATGATTCATTTCCAAAGAAACTGCTAGAATGAAGTAATCAAAGCTCTTCAGCAAAATGGTGAAATGTGAAAATTATGTGACTACAGACTACATTAAATGCTTCATTAAAAGTCAGTACAAACACTCACTCACTCTCTCACTTTCTATACCCGCTTAATCCAGTTTTGGGTTGCAGAGGGTTGTCTCGCAATACAGGACAGGGTGCCAGTCCATCACAGGGCACACGCATGCGCACATGGGCACTGGGACACTTTAGACATGCTAACTGACCATGCTTATTTGAGGAAGCCGGAGTATCCGAGGAAATCCATGCAAACACATGGAGAACATATAAACTCCACACAGGCAGGGGAAGGGGCAAAGACTCGAACCCGTGTCTCTGGAGAACATGAGGTGACAGCTCAAACAGCTTATTCAAATAAAAAACCTTGTACACGTGGGTATGACCTCAACTAGATTACTGATTGTGAAAAAAGAGAGGGTCTGTGTTTAGTTAGAAAATGAGTTATTAGTGAAATAGACACGATGTCTAATATAAACATGGGAACTCTTGTGAATTTTGCATTATTTCTGTTTAGATTAATAAAATTCCTTCTATACATTACAGTATGTCAGTTATTGAATACAAAAATCTACAAGTACTCACACAGAGATAATGAAATAATTTTTTTAAATAACATTTAGGCTTAATAGCCTAATACAGAGCCTGAAACTATACTACATGGGCAAGACATGTGACCATTCCTAAACCATGGCCATTAATATAAAGTTGGACCCCCTTTTGCTGCTATAGCATCTTCCACTCTTCAGGGAACGTCTTTCCTAGATTTTGGAACTCCACTGATTTCACAGTATTTTGGGTTGGGTTGAGGTCAGGGCTCTGTGTAAGCCTATCAACTTCTCTCAAAGTAACCAACTTTGCAACCAATTTCTTTATGCACCTTGCAATTTACATAGAGGACATGGAGAAATTATTGTGATAAACAGGATTGGTCTCAATACAAGAATCCCAATCTATAAAGCTCTCCAGTTCTTGCACTTAAATAGCTCCAAGAGACAGTTTCTAACTTGGCAAAGTTTTGCAACTGATGACAGTCCATATTTATGCTCTATGTACACCAGTACTTGGTGGTTGCATTCTGTAAGCATGTGTGGATTTGCTCTCGCTGCCCTCACAGCATTATCTTAAATACAAATGCAAATGCCTAGTGGTAGCCTAGCAAGTATGGTACTGGACTATGGACCAGAAGGTCCAGGGTTCAAATCCCACCTCTGCCAGGCTGCCACTGTTGGGTCCTTGAGCAAGGCCCTTAACCCACAATTTCTTGGATTGTAAGACTGTATCAATTGTAGGTCGCTCTGGATAAGGGCGTCTGTTAAATGCTGTAAATGTAAATGTAAATTAAGATAAAGCTTGGGACTGTGGTAGCCTAGTGGTTAAGGTACTTGACTCTGGACCAGAAGGTCCAGGGTTCAAATCCCACCTCTGCCAAGCTGCCATTGTTGGGTCCTTGAGCAAGGCCCTTAACCCACAATTGCTTAGATTGTAAGACTGTATCAATTGTAAGTCGCTCTGGATAAGGGCATCTGCCAAGTGACATAAATGTAAATGTAATGCTCTTGACAGCCTGCTTGAGTGGCTAGAGACAATCATAAAATAAATAACACACTGTATTTGTGAACAAGCTTAAAATCAGTCATATATTAATAAATACCACTGGTTAATGTTGGAGCAATTTAAAAAGACCAGTTACAAACAAATTTCAGCTGTGCAATACTTAAAATGTGAACTGTTTCGAGCAGCGGAATGAATGGGATACAGCAGTACCAATGGAGGACACCTGGACCAGTTAACATGAAATCTATGAAATAGAAAGACTTTAATTGATTAGAAAATGGAGTAGAAATGTATTGTACCAACTTCATCAGACATTCCTATACAATGTATACAATTACAATAACAGTGTTTATCTGACTTCGATTTATAGAATCATGTGTCAAGCCAATCAAGCCAATGTAGAATCGTGGTTTTAAAGCTGACATTACTTGGTTTGCACTACTATCGCTTCAGACCCGAGTAACCATGCTATGAGACTTTTTAAATGACCACAGCACCACCTGCTGTTAAGTGTTGCCTTTATAAATGATATTAGGCAGTTTTGCATCTTTGTATACACATTGAGCGCTTATAATAACACACTGCCTATAGAAAATAATCATACCCTGTCAAATCTTTACCTTTTGTCACATTACACACCGAAAAATTCCAACTGTATTTACACATAAATGGGCTTGTTTCCCGGACAGAGATTAAGCATAGTTTTAGATCAAAATTGCCTTTCATACCATTTTAACAGAAATCTGCTTTTTCGGTCATGGTTGAAAGAGTCCTAGTTTAGCCTAGTTCGGAATTATGTAAGATGATTTCCTGACGGAAGAGCTACTGCAGGACTAAATTGAGGCATAACTTAAACATCCCAGTAGGCATGTTTAACTTCAGATGAATTTTGTTTATCAAAATATACTAATGGTTTACTTGGTCAATGAAGATCTTTGAGTGCTACTAGCTAGACATGTTCTTGCTGACTGAAGTGACCTATTGCAAAATGTTTATGAAATTAGTTTACAAAATCGTTATAGAAGCATGAAGCAGAAGCTGTGCAGTTTATCTCACTACAGAAACACAGGGTTTCATCTGCTTGCTAATCAGTTGTAGGGGCACAACTGTGCATAAAAAGCCTGTTAAACACTAAATAGATTAAGTGATTTAGTTTACGCTAATGTTTTGCATTTTTTTAAAGAGTTTTGGTGTAGAAACCAACGTTTACTAAGTATATTCTTCTTCTTCTTCTTTCGGCTTCTCCCTTTATCAGGGGTCACCACAGTGAGTTAAACGTTTCCACCTCACCCTGTCCCTCCACGTCCTCTACTCTCACCCCAACTCCCTGCATATCTTCATTTACCACAACCAATAACTCCTCTTTGGTCTTCCTCTCCGTCTCTTGCCTGGCAGCTCCATCTCCAACATCCTTCCTTCCAATATATCCTACTATCCCTCCTCTGCACATGTCCAAACCATCTCAGTCTTCCTCTCGAATTTTGTCTCCCAATTTTCCAACCTGTGCTGATCCTCTGATGATCTCATTCCTAATCCTGTCCACCCTAGACACTCCTAAAGAGAAACCTCAACATCTTAAGTTTCTGCCACCTCCAGCTCTGCTTCCTGTCTCTTTGTCAGTGCCACTGCCCTCTAAGCCATACAACAGGCTGGGTCTCACTACTCTCTTATAAAATCTTTTCTTTCACTTTTTTTGCTGCGACCTTTTTGTCACACCAGCACTGCCCACCGTTTCCTGACAAACTCTTCTCCACCCACTCCATCCTGCGTCTGTCTCTCTCTTCTTTACCTCCTTTCACACTCCACTCTCCCCGTTTCCTGGACTGTCTGTTGATCCCAAGTACCTGAACTCCTGGACCTTTGTAACCACTGACCCCCTGTAGCCTGACTGTTTCGACCTGCCCTCCCTTTCACTAAAAACAAAAACACACATGTATTTCTGTCTTACTACAGTTTGACTTTCATTCCTCTCCTTTCCAGATTTATAACCTCCACCTCTCCAAGTTCTCTCTACCTGTTCCCTGTTCTCACTACAGATCACAATGTCGTCTGCAAACATCATAGTCCCACGGCGATTCCTGTCCCTGACCTCATCTGTTAGTCTGGTCCATCACCAGAGCAAATAAGAAAGGACTCAGGGCCGATCCTTGATGCAGTCCCCACCAGCTATCTGTCACTCTCTATCTGTCACTCCTACAGCACATCTCACCGCTGGTCCACGCTGTTATCATACCATGTCCTGCACTGAGTCTTAACGTACTTTTCAGCCATCTTCGAGACTTCCTCATTACACCACCACAGTTTCCTTCCCCCTTGGCACCCTGTCATAAGCTTTCTCCCAAATCCACAAAGACTGCAGTGTTAGCTCTTTTTGACCATCTCTATACTTCTCCATCATGCAGTCTCAAAGCAAAAATCCGCATCCATGGTGCTCTTCCTTGGGCATGAAACCATACTGTTGTTCACACACTGTCACCTCCTGTCTGAGCCTAGCTTCCACAAACTCTCTCCCAAATCTTCATTGTGTGGCTCATCAACTTTACGCCCCTGTAAGAGCCACAACTCTGTACATCACCCTTCTGCTTTAAAATCGGTACAAGTAAAACTTTTCCTCCATTCCTCCAGCATACTCCTCATTCACCAGAATTCCATTGAATAATCTAGTCAAAAAACACCACTCCCAGCTCTCCTAGACTTTTCCATACCTCAACCGGTATGTCATCAGGTCCCACTGCCTTTCCGTTTCTTCATCCTATTCAAAGCTTTCCTCACTTCTTCCCTGCTAATCTTTTGCTACATCCCTGTTCCACAATTCTCTACATTCCACATCTACACCATCCAGCCTTCTTTCCCTTTCATTTTCTACATTCATCAACTCCTCAAAATACTCCTTCCATCTTTCCCTCACCCTCTCCTCCCCTGTCCAGTACATTTCCATTTCTAATCCTTGATCACCCACCCTGACCTGCTGCACATCCCTTTCCAGCTCTATCTCTCTGTCCCTCGCCAGCAGATACAACAACTCCTTCTCTCCTTCCCTACTGGTCCTAAACTTTTTCATATAACTCATCGTAGGCCTCTGCTTGGCCTTTGCTACCCTTCTCTCTTTGCCCTTGCCGCATCTCTCCTTGTACTCCTCCTACTCTCATTAGTCCTGTCCCTGTCCCATTTCTATTCTTTGCTGACCTCCTTTCTCTGAATAACCTCCCTTTCACATCCTCCTCATTCCACCACCAGGTTTCCTTTTCATCCTTTGCCTGTCCAGAAGACACACCCAGTACCTTTCTACCTGTTCTGTCTAATTTACTGTTGCTGCTACTACCCAGTCATCTGGGAGCTCTTTCCTATCACCCAAAGCATTTTCTCAGCTCCTCTCTGAACTCCTTACAACATTCTTCCTTTCTCAACTTCCACCATTTGGTCTCTCTGCTCTGCCTTTGTTCCACTTCCTCTTCCTCTTCCTAACCACCAGAGCCATCCTGCACACCACCATCCACTGCCTAGCTACAACACTCTCCCCTGCCACTACCTTAACACATCACCAATCTCTTTTAAGCAACCTCTTCTACATAAGATAGTAGTCTACCTGTGTGCTCCTCCCTCCACTCTTATATAAGTCACCCTATGCTCCTCTTTTTTCTTTTGGAAATATGTGTTAACCACAGCCATTTTTCCATCCTCTTTGCAAAATCCACCACCATCTGTCCTTCTAGGTTCCTATCCTTAACACCAAACCTGCCCATCACTTCCCTTCATCATCTCCTTTATTACCCTTCCACCAACATGACCATTGAAATCTGCACCAATCACCAGTCTCTCCTCCCTGGGAATGCTCTCAACCACTCATCTAGCTCCCCCCAGAATCTCTCTTTCTCCTCTAATTCACAGCCAACTTGTTGTGCATAGCCACTAACAACATTTCACCATTACAATCCTCAATTTCCGCTTCAGACATATTAAGATCCCTATCTGAACCCCTTTTTTTCACCTCAACGACATTCTTTACATAGTCCTCCTTCAGGACCCACACTCAAACTCCATTTCTCTTCCTATCCACACCATGGTAGAACAGTTTTAAACCCTGCACCAATGCATCGAGCCTGCTACCATACCCTTCCACTTTGGTCTCCTGCACACACCAAAACATCGACCTTTCTCCTCTGCATCATATCAGCCAGCTCTCTACCTTCCCTGTCATCCAGTCCCTACATTTAGGTTGCTACACTCAGTGCCTATATTCCTGATATTCCCTGTTCTGGCACCCCCACAACCCACCCCCCCACCCCCCCCCACCCACCACCACCCCAACCACACACCCCCCCCCACCCCCCCCCCCACACCCCCCCCCCGCCCACCCCACCCCCACCCCCCACACCCCTACAACCCCCCACCCCCCCCCCCCCCCCCCCCCCCCACCACCCCCGCCCCCCCCCCACCCCCCCACCGCCACCACCCCACCCCCAACCCCCCCCCCCACCCCCACCCCCCCACCCCCCCCCCCCCCCCCCCCCCACCACCCCCCCCCCCCACCAAACCCACCCCCCCCCACCCCCCCCCCCCCCCCCCGCCCCACCGCCCCCCCCCCCCCCCCCCCCGACCCCCCCCCCCCCCCCCACCCCCCCCCCCCCTCCACCCCCGACCCCCCCCCCCCCCCCCCCCCCCCCCCCCCCCCCCCACCCCCCCCCCCGCAGCCCCCCCCCACCCCGGCCCCCACCCCCCCCGCCCACCCCCCCGCTCACCCCCCCCGGCCCCCACCACCCACACCACGCCCCCCCCCCCCCACAGCCCCCCATCGCCCCCCCCCCCCACCCCCCCCCCCCCCACCCCCCCGCCCACCCCCCCCCCCCCCCCCCCCCCCCCCCCCCCCCCAGCTTGTCCCCCGCCACCCGCATGGGCACGCCACCCCCCGCCCCCCCCGAACCCCCCAGCCCACCCCGACACCGTCCTTTCTTTTCTCTCGTCTCCTCACACGCTTCCCCCCTCCGCTTCGTCGTCGGCAAACAGTAGTCCCAATTTCGCTGGTACCGCTGTTTGCCTACCAGGACCAGTGGCGGTTCGTTGTTTAACGAACCCTGGCCGCTACCGATCCGGTATGGTGAAATTATTATGAACTCGCATACTTTATTTGGCAAATGTTTTACACCGGATGCCCTTCCTGACGCAACCCTCACCATTTATCCGGGCTTGGGACCGGCACTAGAAATACCCTGTCTGAGCAAACTAGCGGCTGGTTTAACTTTTACTAAGTATATAAGTACAAAATATATTTTCATAATTGATCTAGTTTACTTGCATTATTACATTTAAAACAATTATATATTCAAATAGCTTAACCAGCACTGTGTAAATGGTTTTCATATGTAATGTTTCTCAGACAATAGTTTCCTATTTTCTGAAATTTCCTATAATGCCCAAACCATTCCACTGCCACCCAAGACTGGTCCCGCTTAACTATCACCAGTGCAAGTTTGGACAGATTTCAGTGTACCAATTCTTCATAAAAGTTAAACTTGTACTACCTGTATAAAAAAAGCACATTTTGTGTATCTGTTTCTCAAAAATTAGTCATAAGGCCAGAACCATTCCTCTGCCACCCAAGACTGGTACCTCTTAGCTATCATCAGTCCAAGTTTGGACAGATTCCAAGGTAGCATTTCTTCATAAACCCAAGTTACACTTGTACTAACTGTAGGGGACTAAATTCACAAATTTCATGTACGCTGATTTTGGTTATCTGTTTCTCAAAAACTGCCCATAACGCCAAAACCATTCCACTGCCTTCCAAGACTAGTACTTCTTAGCTATCACCAGTGTAAGTTTGGCCAGATTCCACTGTACCATTTCTTCATGAATCCAAGAAAAACTTGTACTACCTGTAGGCGACTAAATACAGTGGTGCTTGAAAGTCTGTGAACCCTTTAGAATGTTCTATGTTTTTGCATAAATATGACCTAAAATATCATCAGATTTTCACACAAGTTCTAAAAGCAGATAAAAAGAACCCAGTTAAACAAATGAGACAAAAATATTATATGTTGTCATTTATTATTGAGGAAAATGATCCAGTATTACATATTAGTGAGTGGCAAAGGTTTGTGAACCTTTGCTTTCAGTATCTGGTGTATTTCAATATCTCACCATGTTTCACAGATGGGATAAGTTCTTAGGCTGGAATGCAGTGTTTTCCTTTCTCCAAACATAATGCTTTTCTTTTAAACTAAAAAGTTCTATTTTGGTCTCATCCATCCACAAAACATTCTTCCAATAGCCTTCTGGCTTGTCCACGTGATCTTTAGCAAACTGCAGATGAGCAACAATGTTCTTTTTGGAGAGCAGTGTCTTTCTCCTTGCAACCCTGCCATGCACACCATTGTTGTTCAGTGTTCTTCTGATGGTGGACTCATGAACATTAACATTAGCCAATGTGAGAGAGACCTTCAGTTGCTTAGAAGTTACTTTGTACTTTGTGACCTTGCCAACTATTACACGCCTTGCTCTTGGAGTGATCTTTGTTGGTTGACCACTCCTGGAGAGGGTAACAATGGCCTTGAATTTCCTCCATTTGTACACAATCTGTCTGACTGTGGATTGGTGGAGTCCAAACATTTTAGAGATAGTTTTGTAACTTTTTCCAGCCTAATGAGCCCAATGAGGTCCTCAGAAATCTCCTTTGTTCGTGCCATGATACACTTATATGATACATGATACAATAAAACAGGGTGCCCACTCACACCTGATTGTCATCCCACTGATTGAAAACACCCGACTCTAATTTCACCTTCAAATTGCTAATCATAGAGGTTCACATACTTTTGCCACTCACTAATATGTAATATTGGATCCTTTTCCTCAATAAATAAATGACCAAGTACAATATTTTTGTCTCATTTGTTTAACTGGGTTCTCTTTATCTACTTTTAGGACTTATGTGAAAATCTGATAATGTTTTAGGTCATATTTATACAAAAAATTTATATAAAAAAATAAAAAAAATTTATTCTAAAAACTGTATTTAGTCGCCTACAGGTAGTACAAGTTTAACTTGGATTTATGAAGAAATGATACCGCGGATTCTGGTCAGACTTGCACTGGTGATAGCTAAGGGGTACCAGTCTTGGATGGCAGTGGAATGGTTTTGACATTATAGGTAATGTTTGAGAAACACATCACCAAAATATGTTTTGGCTATACAGGTAGTACAAGTTTAACTTTATGAAGAAATGCTACAGTGGAATCTGGCCAGAAAAATAGATAACTTTCTCTGAATGAAATGGGCATTTAAACATCATTTAAAATTAAAAGGACTTCAATTGTGATTTTTTTTATGTAATAATGCAAGGAAACCAGTTCAATTATGAAAATATATTTCGTACTTATATATTTAGTAAAAGTGGCTTTCTACACCAAAACTCTTCAAAAAAATTGCAAAAGTCTGTCAAAACTATGCCAAAAATGCTAGTACTTTTCTCTCTGCTTAAGCAGCGTTAGGTTGTAGTGAGCAGCGTAATACCATAATATATCGCGTATAGGCGCATGCGGATTTAAAGTGCGGATGGCTTTACTGTGAATCTCTAAAGATCGGATAGCTTGACCGCAGTTACTTTTCGTAGGTAATAAAGTTATAAGAGGCCAAATACAGCTATTGCAGCTATGTGTTATCATTACCTTGTGCGCAGCGTGGCTGACATTCTTTTAAATATTTGCGGATGTCCATTGCTCCATGTGCCCTAAAACGCGGTCGTAAAAAAAATCGAAATAAATTGGCCCAAGCGTTTAGAACAAGCATGTGACATGATGGGAAATGTAGTGCCTGTAGTGAATTTGCGTGGCATGTGCAGTAGTTCTGCTCAGCAATCCAGGATCAAATGGACATTTTACCGCTGTGAATTTACTGTGGCACGTGCGTCCCTTGCTTTCAACATTATTTACCTTGTCATCGTGTGCTCAGATCAGATACATTTTCACGTGTAATGAGCAAGTAAAAATTATTTTTAAACTAAAACCGTATATTTGTCTGGTACATTACAGAAACATCCATCACATCCTACTAATAATTTGTTTCATAGATTCATATATTGCTGTGACATTTGAGACATTTGCATCGCCCTCTCCATCATTTCTAGTTCTACTTGCAGTATCTTCATGTTCATTTCATGCTCCTCCCTAAGATACTTTAACTTTTGTTTATGAAACATTGCCAAGCTTTCATGTATTGTACGTATTTTGTTGTAGTGACCAGTAGGCCTGCTGGCAGGCACTGCCACCCTTGCTTCTGTGAAGGGTGAACCGCTATGCAACTCTTCGCTCCTGACATTCTCCTTGAAAACAGAACAGTTCATATACGGTCAAATAAATGCTGATTAAAAATTTCAGGTCACACAGACACATATGACAGTTTTAGAGGCGAGAAATAAAAGGCAAGGTGAAATTAATTCATTTATTTAAAGTAGGTGTGTGAATTCAATTTGTACTAGTTACTGTAGTTACTGCAGTTAAGTACTTAAGTATTTTTTATGTATCTGTACTTTTTACTCACTACATCTTCAGAACAGAATCGATAGCTTTTATAAATCTATTTATTTTCCTTTTTATCTATCTATTTATTTTTCTTTTTTTATTAAGGCAATTCTAGTCAGGTACCAAGGTTTCTGACTGGCACTTCACCTACTTCCAACATCTTCTCGCATGCCTGAAGGTAAATTTCCTTGAGTGTCGAAGTCAGCCCTGTTCTAAGTCCGATGGATGGACTTAGATGGACTAGATGGACTCACCACAGAATTTGACAGAATTTGAACAAATTTTCATGGAAGAATGGGCAACAACTTCCCAATGTAGGTGTGCAGAGCTTGTGGAGACAAATCCATACAGAGTGATGCTGATACTGTTGCCTTTTTTTAATTAGTTGAATGGCAAAAAAAAGCTAATAGATTTTTTTAAATGGGGTTTCAGGCAGTACTACACTAAAGTGAATGTGTTAGGTACTTATGTAAGGTAAGTGTTAAATTATTATTGTTATTATGTGCTTGGGTGAGAGAATGATCTAATAGGCTAGCTCACCACCTCAGGATCCCAATTCAAGTCACAGTAGTGCCTTCCAGCCAAGTCAGACTTTGCATGCAGACATGATTGGTTACCATTAAGACCACTGGACTTGCACTCTGATGCCAGAAACCCACAACTGAATTTTGTGATTGCATCATACAGCCTGCACTCAAGACTGTCAGTGAAAGAACATCAACTCTGTAAGTGACTATATACCTCTTCGAATCATAGTAGCTCTTCATTGTGAAATAGAACTTTACTGACTGAGCCAGTATGGTTAGATCCCTGCCTCTGGCAAAGAAAGGTTTGTAAGTTACGGAGTTCACTGGCACCGCTGAGTGGATCCAGAAATGGTCTCCCAAAAGATATGCAAAATATGTTTATGAGTATAGAGTTTGACCCCCTTTGGGGCTACAGCAGCCTTCACTCTTCTGAGGTGACTTTCCACTACTTTTTGGAACATGGTTGTAAAGTCAGTCATGATGCTGTCATTCCAGTTCATCTCAAAGGTGTATGATGGAGTTATGGTCGTGGTTCTGTGTAGGACAGCCATGCTCTCCATCAATGTTGGCAAATCATTTCTTTATGGACTTTGTTTTCAGAAAGTAGGACAGCAAGCTGACAAACTGAGCTGTTGAGGGAATGGAAACCTATGAAAGTGTTCTGTTGAGATTCACTGAGGTATTCAATACAACTCATTCTACTGCCATTGTTGTCTTTGGACAAACAGCGTAGTGTGAGTGAGCAGGTCGCCAGTAGTGTGTACTATGAATTACGTGCGAGTCAGTAGTGCACTACACCGCCCCCTGCTCTTCACTGCTCTCCGCTGTTCTCCTCTCCTCTCATCTCTGTTGGAAACTTTAAAGCTTTGTTAACTCCAGTTAGAGTGTAGGAAGCAACAGTAGTTAATTTAAGTGTTTATAAAACACCGAGAAGACTGAGAGACGCTGGAGGCTTGAGAAACAAAGTGCGAAACGTACTGAGGAACAGGACGCTTCTGCAAACGTGGAACTCATCTGGAAACGCCGAGCCTGCGGACTGTGTAACGTTAAGTGTCAGGCTGTAACTGTTTAGGATGGTCCATAAATATGGTAAGTTCGTTTCACGAGAATATATAAACTGTTATACTGCGTGCTTTTCACTTTGAGACTTTGAACAATCGTGTGTGTTGCTACGGACGAAAGGGCAGGTCAGTTTGAGTTTTAAAACATCGCCACGCACAAGTATAACGAGAGTAAGACGTTTCAGTAGAAAAATCGCATGGGGAACAGTGTATACTCTTTGTTCTTAATAATGTCCCACGTTTAGCACTTAATCGTATTGCTGTGGTTTGAGGTGAAGTATGAACTTAGGTTATTAGGCTATGCAAGTTCTCAGTGCGCTTTAACGGTTAACTGGAAGGTGCTGTCACTCTCGTGTTTGTCTTTCGCTCAGGGGAGTGGCTAAGCCAGAGACGCTGGCTTTGGCTAAAGTACTCTGTAGCGTCCAGTTAATATTGTAGCTTCGAACAACGAACATCTAGAGATGGCCTGTAAGCACTGAAATAGCTCTTCCAATAGCTATGAGATGTGCAGGGGGAAGCTACCACGTAGGGGTGTGCGATATTATTATATCTCGACATTTTTCTGGGATTTTATCGATAACGATACTGTGCAGCCTTCAAAAATGTGTTTGTAAAAGTCTTACATTGCAAGATTGCTCTTGTTAATAGGAAATTAATTGTTGTTACTATTGACATAAAGGAAAATAACAATGAAGGAAATTTTAATGGAAGGAAACCAGGTCCTTTTTAACTTAAAACTGAAGCATTCAAGTAAAAACTGTAGTCAAGCAGAACATCCATGCCATATCTGTCCTTAGTGCATTGATTATCGAAGTACAGTGGTTAGTTCGCAGAAGGTGTAATAAGTTAGTTGTCGAGCTGTCTATAACTACAACTGATTTTTAACATAGTTTCAGGACATCTTTTGACCAACATCCTTCTTTTCAAAACCAAACAGCCTCCATGGGAGGGAGCATAAATGAACAATTAAATGTAATGACTCAATTTTGTCTCTCGGCACAGTTTATTCACTCGTTTTTAACTTCAGTCCTGTGCTTTTAGGTAGAACACTAGCTTGGTTTGTGCACACTGCATGCACTCAGTGCGCATGCCCAGTAGTCTGTTCTTCCAGCTCATGTTTGTGGCAGAGCTGGCTATCTCCATTCAGAGTTGCCAAGCATACATAGCATTCAGTATCCAGCTCTCATTTTCGCTTCTGTTGCTTCAGTGGTCCTTATATCATTGTTTTTTGTCCACTATTACCAGATTGATCTGTTGTTTACTGCTTCACACACCAACACAGGATCAGGGAAGAAAAAGTCACATCTGGAATATAGCTCATTTTGAAGTGTTTATTTTGAAATGGCCTCTAAGCACTACTACTGTGATGGTCGTCAAATGCCAAAAACGCATTAACTGCAAGAGCTTATTTAAAACATAATAAACATGTGTTAACCACAACAAACAACAACAACATTAGGTTTAGCGGCTATTTATCCAGTTCAACTTAAGTTAGACAGTTTCTGAAAAATGGGTCTGTCGATATTAATTACTTTCTCTTTTTGACTTCGCTGTTTATCATATAATGGAGCATATGCGATGAGATATGCTAAATTGAATACCCCAAGGCGGAGTTATGTGTTAACCTGTAAACAATAAAAAAAAAAAAAAAAAAAAAAAAACAGCAACAGTCTAAACACTGTTAAAATGTGTTACATGCATTTTATACTTTTTTTTCTTAATTTACTTAATATAAAAACTATGTTTCTATATTAGTTACATTTAAAATGAAATATGATATATGCTGCTTACTAATAATGATGGTATAAAATAACGATGTTACTGATGGCCCTTTTTTAAAACGCTACATTCAGTCTAATGTAATGATGTTGAGGGTTGGCCTTAACTTGACATTTATTTTCAAAATGCGCTTCTGGTAGAAACTGAAAACATACATAATACATACATACTTTGGCATCCCATAATAACAGGCTGGCTCACTAACTGCCTTGTTAGCTATCATTGTCCTAATAGCTTGTAATACCTCCACAAGTACGAATAACAGCTGTGATTTGATTTGGTGTGGACTGGACACGTTTCTGGATGTAGGCGACACCAGTGTTCAGTCTTACTCGCTGTTACATCTGGGGATTTTGCTGCCCAGTCCAGATGTGTGACTGCTCAAGAGTTGTCATCTTTTAATACAGGGATAGAAACGTCATGTTTCTCGGTAAGATAATGAGCAAAAGACAAAACCTGGTTTTCCAACAGCTCATAGTAGGTATTGCGATCCAAATTTACCGTCACCTCAACCAAAGAACCCATTTCAGTGTAATTAATACACCCCCAGAACATCATAGAACCTCCTTCAGCATGAACCACACTTTGCACGCAGTCCTCTTTGAAGGCTTCCTGAGGTCTTGGATGAACACGACACCTAGCATCATTCACATACCGATAGAAACGAGATTCATCTAACCAGATAACATGTTCCGGTCTTGAACAGTCCACTTTTTGTGTCTTTTTACCCACTGTAACCCAGCAACTCTGTGAGTAGAAGTGAAGATCTTCCACTCTGCTCTGAATGTACATGGTATGCAGTTCATTTCAGAGGGTTCTTTCAGAAATTGGTTGTGAAGGACCTGCGTTGACTTTTTATTTACAAGCCGTGAACTTGGTCCCTGTCCATCAGTTTTGTCTTTCGGCCACAATTCTGACGAGAATTTCTGGTAGCTTGGGATTTTTGCCACTGCTGGTAGACGTGTATGTCCGTACTATTTGATACACCTGCAAATTCAGCTACCTAACTCCTTCACACTATGGCCTTTGGCACAACCAAATGCAAGCACTCCTTCTTGCCAATCATTAACATCTGCATTGCAGCCTATTTTCCAGACATCGAATGAGACATTCACTGCACTCCGCCTCTTCTCAATCTGCAAATTCCGTTTCACTCCTCGCAAGTATTTATAGCCCGATTGTCCTTGGGCAGCACCATCTGCAGGAGCGTGAAGTTACTACCAATTTGAACTACTATTAGTTGACTAGTTTCTTGTCTGGGAAGCTTAGTTAATTATGCTGGCAAAAACTGTTAGTAAGCTAGCTCTCAAGCTTTGTCACCACTTAATAATATTTTATGTCAGACGAGGTACATACACAGTCACATACACAGCACAAATTAGCCTGATATGCTGCTTATTACGTTTTGTGAAAAGACAATCTGTTTTGGAAAGAAAATTGCTTGCTGTGGTAAGTGTGACCCAAATACCAATCAGTGTTTTCACAATCAGCTATCTAAGAGGAGTTTGAACATCATGTGTTTTAGTTCATGAGTTCTGTTACAGTTGTGTAACTCAAAAATGTTTATGTGTAATAAAATGTAAGTATTTGTACGTTATTTGCACTAGGTCTTTTAAATTGTTAATTTTTTTCTTTTCTCTAAAAACGTAATATTATATAGAATATTATTCTGTTAACTTTTAGAAGGCCAGGTGGCTACATGGCATGTTATGTGGAAAACACTTTTTTAACTGATGGTAACTTTGTCTTGTTTGGTCTATTAGTTTACTTCACAATTGTAAAAACACTGTGTTTCCCATTGCACCTGTACCTGCACTCTGACTTCAGCTTAAACTTCACAGTTTTTTCACTTTGTCATGTACAAATGCTTGTTGTAGAATATCCAGTCCATGCAAGCCTCTACAATGCAATGCAGATAAATGCCAAAGCTCTGTAGTATAGGACAGTGGTTTCCTAAGCTTTGTGCAGGGAGTTCCCCTGCCTTTATCATTTTAGTGTTTTCCCTGCTCCCTCATCAGCTCAGGCAGGGTATGTTAAATAAGTTAATTATTGAAATCACATGTGCTGGAACAGGGACGACAATAATATACACAGACAGAGGGTGCGTCAGTTTGTAGATTGTGAGACATAGCTAGTGTGGTACAGACCCAGAGTAGGAATCACAGAGGAATGGGAAACTAGTCATATGAATTGAAATACTAGTTAAAATGTTATTTGAACATGATTATGAACATTGCTTTTTAAAGCAAAGCAGGTGATCCATCGCCAAGGTTTATTTCCCCTCTTTTTTCAGATACTGAGAGAGCCGTTGGGTTACTCAAGCAGTATCAGGCTAGTCTGACTAGCCCAGAAGAGCAGGCTCTAAAGACCAGTGTGGGAAAGGTTTCTGCTATCTTTGGCAGTCAACTGTTTAAGGCTCTGTTAGGTAAGACTTGTTTCTATATGAATCATGTCTCAGGACACACTGAGCTTTATCATTCTTAAAGTTGGACATTTCCACAGACTTCATAACATTCCTAGTAAATCACTGTGTTCCAATAAAATGTTTGGCTTTGCAGTACTTCTTTTTTTTTTTAAACTACGCTCTGCTCTGGTTTTGGACTGCTTGCTATGTTGTGGTTAAAATCATCTAGGCTAGTAATTATCATGCATTATTTTCTGGCATGATATTTTCGGCAGATTGGCTCGCCTCGCAGCAAAAATTTACTGAATTCGATCCCAGGTGGACCGGTCTGGGTCCTTTCTGTGTGAAGTTTGCATGTCCTCCCCGTGTCCGTGTGAGCTTGTTTCAGATACGCTGGTTTCCTCCAACAGTCCAACGCTACACTGGCTCCAATCTGAGTGTATGTGTATATATATGTATATATATATTATATATATGACTAATTAATTGCAACTTTCTGTATCGATGTAACCATGTGTCTGTCACTAAAATGGCCGTTGATTAATTCAGGAATTCATTCATTCATTCATTCATTTTCTTATCCACTTAATCCTGGTCAGGGTCACAGGAAGCTGGTGGCAAGCCAGCGGCACAGGGCAACAATCCATCACATGTTCCCTAAGAACATAGGACACAGGTGTAAGCCAGTGGATGCTGTTGCAGTGTCAGGCCTTTACTGGCCTCCCATCTGTCTGCTAGTTGAGCCTGCTTGTGCCTCCTGACCAGGCTGAATGGCACAGTCTCTGTATTGGTGGGCTAGTGCATTAGACTGCTGATGAAACATTAGATACATTCAACAAAAAGTTGACCTGTCATCACACATGGAGTCATTTAAAAAAAGAAATAAGAAGAAACATAATATATGACATGGGCAGAATTAAAGGTACTACTTGAGGTTATACATGGTTTATTTGGTGCATTTCAGACCAACTTTTGCAGGGTTGTCTCATCAATTTTCCTCTTTCCACCATATCCTGGAAGGTTCTTGACTATTCCATGAGTAGCAGACTTCTTGATAACATTTCAAACTGTTGAAGACAGGATGCCAAGGTCTTTATAGATGGTCTTGTACCATTTAGACAGCTTGTGCTTTGTGATAATAGCATTTTGGATCTGCTCATACGGCTCCCTTTTCTTTGCAATTGTGAACGTGGAATAGGAAACGAAACTTTTAAAGCCTCAAACCACCATTCATAGATTAAAGTCATGTGAGCATCGACAAGATGGAGACAGGTGACTGTAATTTCTAATTAATCACAGGTCAGTCTTGTTTTGTTTTGTTTCAAACTGAACAAAGGCATTATAATGCAATTTTGTATCCTTTTTCCCTGCCATGTTGGTATTTTGTTATTTTTGTGTCTTGTACCATTCAGTGTCAAACATATGGGTTTATATATAAAAGCAGTTTAGCTACACACTTTATTTCAGAAGATATTTCACATGGTGTACTTCAGTGGTTCCCACACTTTTTCTGCTGGGCCCCTCTTTTGTAACTAAGAATATTTTCGCACCCCTCCCACCTCACTCCAGCACACACACACGAACACGTCTACTGCTTCCAAACTCCACTAGAATTAACACTGTACAAAATTGCACCTTCTTATAGAATAAAATAAACAGGGTTCAGCATTAACTTGTCCAGTCGGGCAAGCATCCGAAAAGTTGCCAAATAACCCAATAACTACTGTCCTGAGCAATCTTTGTATTTTAAAGTGTTATTCACATATAAATAAAAATACATAAGCTAATATATTTTATTAAGGGTATTTGTTCTTATAATATGTGTACATTCTCGCAATATACTTTCAGTTATTTTCTTTCTGTTGTAATAAAACATCAGAGGCCTTGGGCATCAGGGCAATCATTATTATTGAACCCTGGCAAATTACCTTTACAGTGGAATTATTACAAGTGACAAACAGTATGTATCTTGAAGTTGTAATGTGTAGCAACATTTATTGTTTCAACAATATTTTCTCAAAATTTCCTCTGCCTTGCTGCCCTCCACCAGTGTACTTAATAGTCGGGGGTGCCAATAATGCCCACAACTGTACACAAGCATTTTAAACAGCACCAAATCTGTTTTTGGTTTGGTTGGTTTTCAGGCATCAATGTAACAAACATTTTTCAAACATTGTGTCAACTATATGTCTAAATGAATAAGTGGTTTAAAAACAGGGTTTATATTTTGTTATTTCTTCTTTCTTTAGCAGCTGAGTTGTAGTAGTGGTCAAAAGCACATATTACAAGGGTGTAAACATGGATTTTCAGTGATGAATATATAGGCTTATACAATTAAATTACAGGATAGACTTCAATGTGTTAGATACCACAAAGTGAGAACCATCGAACACATTTCAGAACATGCATTTCTTGTTCTCTGTAGCATCTTTATTTGCCTTATAATGTATACGTCTTTAAAAAACAGTTTAAGCCTTTATTTCATAGTTCAACAGGCATTTAAATTTTTTACATTGTATTTTCAAACTGTGTGTAGTTGGGTGTATGCCTATGTTTAGCTTTAATTAAATCATTTTACAATAATATCTCATCTGGAATAAAGCAAAAACTTCTCTGCAACTCTAATGAATGTGGGAGAGGCAACAGCACTAAATTATGTGTATCAGTGTAGGCAAGGTTAATGTTATGTAATTTTGAGGACACGTTTCCAAGGGCAGTCCTACTTGAGCAACCTGTGGTTAGGTGTTTTGCTGAAGGCCTCAATGACAGTGTAGTGGTTATTCACTTATCCGACCACTGGGCTTGCTCCATCTGATCACTAGTAATATGGCTTTTGTATAATTATCCTCTAGTAGTGTTGTTACTCTTTTGTGAACATACCGGCTCACCTCTCTGCAAGGGAAAATATATTTCTGAAATATAATTCTTGCGTGGTTATCGTAATTAGGAGGCCCATAACCTAATGGTGGTTTCCTATAATGCTGTGACTGCTGCAGAAGTATTGACAGATAGCAAAAGGAGTTGTGACCAGAGCAAGGTGTTAGTTTAGTTTGGGTTGCTATGAGCCAGTAGTCATGTGAGGGATGGTTTTTCCCTTTATCCCTTTGTCCCAAGAGATCATAACATGTTTAGACCTACAAAAACACAACTTGAACAGAAAGACATCTGACATAGATATTCCTCCCATAAACTATATTTGTCCTGCATTTAATGTTTTGTAATAAAGCTGAATGAGGAGATAATGGAGAAAAGATGGAGAACTGATGAGCTACTTTTGTGGTGTGTTAAAGTCATCTAATTGCAGTGTTTATAACATTTGAATGCTCTTGATTACTCTGTGAGTAGTCAAGACTCTGCAAAAGCACCCTTGGGCAAACTTGGTCTTATAAGATAAGAATCCCACACATTCTGGAAATATCTTGGATTAATAGTGGTATGTGCATGGCTGACATTTATTGCACATAGACCAGAAACAACCAGCTGATTGCGTCAGTGCTTCATTCAGATCTTTCCACAGACTTAGTGTGTGTTATCAGGGCTTACCTTACTGTGGTTGAGAACTTAAACTGCCTCCCATATGTAGTATACAATACAGTTATGTAAAGTGCGGCTGTAAGAAATATAGATTTAGTCAAGCAGGAAGCTGGAGGTTCTGCCAGGATACTAACACTTGTTTTACATTGATTAGACAGCAAAACCACGAGAACTTGAACTAAGGAGGAACGAAAGTAAGAGCTGGCAAAACAGCCTTAGCAGATGAGAATGTAATTCAGGTAAACCTCAAAGAGGTATGGAAGGAAGGAAGGAGCACTGAAGCCATGGATCCTCTCATGAGGCAGCAACATTTGTCAAACAGACATCTAGAACCAACCTGAAGTGTAAACTATAACATGGATTTATTCATTCTGGTGCCAGGAATCCCCCCAACAGGAACCACATGGACCTGACAGTGCTGGCAGGGATCGAATACAGCTTCAGGGCCACAACTGGAATTTTAGTTTTCAAGGGGCAGGATATGAACCAGGGTAAATCAACAGCCGCAGAAGAGTGCTGGGGCTCGGGTGGCACTGTAGACGGCAACTGCTGAGCTATCTTTCTCTATGACGTATACCTCTTCTGTGATTTTTTCCTTTGTTTGTGTTTGCACATTGTCCAGCTTAGATGACCAAACCACACGTTGTTTCTATGAGCACAGACTTTACTGGATATTGGGAACTCAACACTTAGCCTCACCTGGACCCCAATGCGCTATCCATCGTTCCAGATTGTATTCAACCCTGGTCTTTCCTTGGACTGAGTCGACTGGAAGGTGCCAGTCCCGGCTGTGCGAACGTAAACAAAACGTAGAGGGATTATGCACCGGGCAAAAGGTTAAGATAAAGCAGATCATGCTACCCAGCATACCACAGGCAAATGTTCGCTCTCTGGAAAGCAAACTGGATGAGCTTAAACTCAGGCTTACGACAGATCGTGAAACCAGAAACTGTTGTAGTTTCAGCTCTTCGGAAACCTGGCCCCACAACGACATGCCATACACCACAATTCTGCTTGAAGAGTTCTAACAGCAATCTGGGCAGACCGAACACCTGACTTGCTAAAAACAAAGGGAAGTGGTCTGTGTGTGTTTGTAAACAAAGTGTGACGTTGCAATGCAGCGACTGTTGAACAGTTCTGCTCACTTGGCCTGGGGTTCTTCATGGTAAGATGCCGGCCAGTTTATCTACCAAGAGAAGTTGCAGTGGTCACTTGTGGCTGTATACATCCCTCCAGAATATGGTACTAAGCTTGTGCTAGCAACGTGAGCCACCACGGTCGGCAAACAACAGTCTCTCCACCCATAGACTGCGATCATCATTGTAGGTGACTTCAAAAGGACTGTCCACAAAACAGCCCTCTCCAGATTCAACCAGCTTGTGTTTTGTCTGACCAGAAAGAGAACCACACTAGATCATGTTTACATGAACATACAGGATGCCTACAGTCCCACTCTACTACACCCCTTCAGGAAAAGCTACCACATCTGAGTTAGATTTACCTGCCGTTAGTGCTGTAGTTTGAGTTCTCTGTTTTTTTCTGTTTAATCATGTCCCCTCACGCGAGGGCCCTCTATGCTTGCACATGATTACAGACTGTATTTTATTAATCCTTGATTGGAAATTCGAGTGTTTCAGCAGCACTCATACACTAAATATTTTTGTGCTATGTTTGGCTGTTGTTTTGTAGTTGTATTTTAAAACTGAAAATACTTGCTGAATGGATACCCAGGTTCATACAGTCTACCATTGTAATGTATTACTCTTTGACATTTCTTCATCATGTTTGTGTTTTGTACAGCCTTAATAGCATTGTGTAGCATCTTAATTTATGGTAACGGTTTTGCAGAATTACACAGAGGTTTGAAGTCTGTGAGAGAGATGGAGTACCAGGACGCTTGATGTCTGCATGATTGCACAATTTTGAACAAAGGTTTCCTTAACAGCAGACTCATCTCTTCCCCAAACACACAAAACAAAGGGGGACATTCAGTTCCCACAATAGAAGTCCTGTGGTAACCCCTGTCAGGGTATCTCACATTTATACTGCATAGAAATTAGTTACTCAGCCATACTGAGGCCAGTTTACTAGGTAATGCTGGTTGAGTAAAAATGATCAGTGAAACCTAGTTGCTTTAAAATGTTTATCATCTCATGATAGACAGTTTCTACCTGAAATGAGTACACAAACTTGCAATTTCTGCATTTTCATTGAACAAACTGAGTAATAAATCACTGTCCATGCTGGACATTAACCCAGAGACTAATGACTTCTCCCAAAGAGAGATAAAGGTGGAGGTGTGAGCCGCACAAGCTTCCAGTAAATGAAGTGTGAGTGGGAGAGTTTTGCATCACTGCAACTGCATTATTATTGGATAATGCACTTTTTGTTTGCCCTTTCTGAATGCATGGCTTCACTTTATGATGATTGGTCAACCTCTCAAAGGGACAGAACCTTGTAACAAGCTGCCAATTAGAAGATCAGAAATTGGGGACATTACTGCATTATTTTAATATTCAGTGGCATGATGTAATACAGTTTCTGTGCAAAATTTACAACTAACAAATTTAAAATAAGATGTGCTATCATGTTAAACAGACATGATAGCACATGTCTTTCTATTAGCCAACACAGCTAACTGCATCTTCACTGGAGGGATATAATATGTCCTAGAGATCGAGTTGTGTATGCCGCTGGGAATGTACTTGTACTCTGATTCAGTTAGATGGTTGCAGTTGCAGACAGCTGCCTGTCGTATTCCTCTTCCACAGTTTCATAGTTAAGTTCTCCTTTCTCTACTTTTAAAAAAATAATTTTTAGGAGCAGTTTAATAAAACTTTGCAGATTAGACTCTGCACTCTTTCTGATTTGAGGTTGTACACTGCCTGGCCAAAAAGAAGGTCACACTGTAATATTTCGTTGGACCGACTTCAGCTTTGATTACGGCACGCATTCACTGTGGCATGGTTTCCACGTGTTTCTGCAGTGTCACAACATTTATTTCTGTCCAGAGTTGCATTAATTATTCCCCAAGATCTTGTATTGATTTTGGGAGATTTGGACCACTGCACAAAGTCTTCTCCAGCACATCAGAAAGATTCTCAATGGGGTTCAGCTCTGGACTCTGTGGTGGCCAAGTCCATGTGTGAAAATGATGTCTCATGTTCCCTGAACCACTCTTTCACAATTTAAGCCTGATGAATCCTGGCGATTTTGGAATATGCTCGTGCCATCAGGAAAAAAAATCCATTGATGGAATGACCTTGTCGTTCAGTATATTCAGGTAGTCAGCTGACCTCATTCTTTGGGTACATAATGTTGCTGAACCTAGACCTGACCAACTGCAGCAACCCCAGATCATAGCACCCCCCCACAGGCTTGTATGGTCGGCACTAGGCATGATGCGTGCATCACTTCAGCCGCCTCTCTTCTTACCCTGATGCGCCCATCACTCTGGAACAGGGTAAATCTGAACTCATCAGACTACATGACCTTCTTCCATTGCTCCAGAGTCCAATCTTTATGCTCCCTAGCAAATTGAAGCCATTTTTACCGGTTAGCCTCACTGACAAGTGGTTTTCTTAAGGCTACACAGCTGTTAAGCCCCAATCTTTTGAGTTTCCTTTGCATTGTGTGTGCGGAGATGCTCTTACTTTCACTATTAAACATATCCCTGAGTTCTACTGTTGTTTTTCTACAATTTGATTTCACCAAAGGCTTAATTGATTGCCAGTCACGATCATTCAAGATTTTTTTCCTACCACATTCCTTCCTCAAAGATGAAGTATCGCCACTGTCCTTCCACTTTTTAATAATGCGTTGGGCAGTTTTTAAACTGATTTTAGTAGTTTCAGCAGTCTCCTTATATGGTTTCTCTGCTTGATGCATGCCAATAATTTGACCATGCTGAAACAGATTAACATCTTTTCCACCACTGTGTCTTTCGACATAGTTGTTTGACAAATGAGAAGCTACTCACTGCATCAGTTAGGGTTAAATACCTTGTTCCCAGGTGAAACATAATCACCAATGCAGCAAATATCCGATGGGAGGCCCTTACCTATTTGCTTAGTTAAATCCAGGTGGTGACATTTAATTGGCCAGGCAGTGTATATTTCTACATAAATATGGATTAAAACATTAGACTTTTTTTTTGTTTTGGTAGAAACAACACGTGTGCTTAGGGTTGCAATCTTGCTGTATGACCAAAATTCAGTTAATGTACATACGTCCTGACTTCCTTTAGAAGTTGCTTGTGTAATTCATAATTAATTGTACCATCAATGATGGTAAGCTGTCCTAGCTCAGATACAGCAAAAAGGCTTAAACGATGATACTACCACCATCATGTTTCACAGATGGGATACAGTTCTTTTGCTGGAATGCAGTGCCAAACACTTCTCATTTAAACCAAAATGCTCTATTTTGGTATTTTCTGCTTGCCACCATGGCATGCACACCATTATTAGTCAGTGTTATCCTGATTGTGGACTCATAAACATTAACATTAGCCAATGTGGGAGAGGTGTTTAGTTGCTTAGAAGTTACCATGGGTTTGTTTGTGATCAGAGGTGGCAGATATACGCTACCTTTACAACTTGTGATCATTAGGGATTTTTACCAGTTATTCAGTACAGCAGTTTGCATAAATTTTCAAGTAAATACAAGAATATATATCCTTATACATGAGGTGGTTGCTTTTTTTCGTTCTTTCTGTTTATGTTGAGACTGAGTTCAATTCTTGTCCTTACATCCTCTAGGACAGCTTAGAAATATTTACAAAACAAAGGGGTGTTTCTGTTTGACACATTGTACCGTCTCGCTTCATTATGAAGCTGAACATTTTATAATCGTGCTTTGTTTAGAGGTTTCAGTTTTTTCACTTTCTCTCTAGTTCTTTTTCTCTCTTCTCTCTCCCTTTTTCATACCTCTCTGGCCAGACGGGCAACATAAATGCCTCCCACACAGTGTTCTCTTCCCACTCACCCAGCCTCTCATAGACACATAATGAATCACATAGTTCCTGTCCTTCTCATGTCTTTCACACTACACCACTGGGGACACCAACACCACCTGTAATACCTGCTCATACACAAATACGCTAACATGCCAGAAACACTGGAATTCAGTAAATGTACATTACCTTTCTTTCAGGCTCACTGATATTCTGTCTGGCAGCATCTATTTTTACCTTTATATTGAAATATTTTTATAGGGCATATGTTTCGTTTAATTTACGTTGTAAAGAGGGCATGTTTGACATAGTAGAGTAACAGGTTATTAGCCATTAAGTTGTATGTTTTGTGTGTGGATTTGTATGGGGGTCTTGGTGACATGAGCGATGCTGTCACCCCCACTTGTCTTCTTCTGGCTGTCCACTGGTGACCACAGGTCATGGATGATTAATGAACTGAGAGGTGAATAGAGATGAGAGGAGGCCATGAGAGGGAAATATAGATGGTTGAAAAAAGGGAGGGGGGCCTTGAAATTATTCTTATCTACAAAAGGGGGCAGTGCAGAATAAGATTGGGAATCACTGACATAGAAATTAACGAGAGATTGTGTCCTTCAGAGTTTCTGGTGTATTTAACAGTACTGTAATCAACCAAGGCCAAGATATGACAGAGGCCAAGACAAGACCAAGATTAAAGAACATAAGACCAAAATTAAAACTGCTTACAATTTAATTTGCAATAAATATATTATAGTAGATAGAGTGTAGCTATATTGAAATTATTGGCTCATTCCGAAAAGGTAAACACTAGTGTGTAATGTGAACGGTTTAGAATGAACTTTATCTTTGCTTGCAAAGACTGGTTCAAACTGATATAAAGGCAACAGTAACTGTTACTGTTACAGTTACAATAATCACTCATTGCAACCAAGGTATACAAAAGAGTATCTCTGAAAGCACTACACATTGAACTTTGAAGCAGATGGGCTACAGCAGCAGGAGACCACACCGGGTGCCACTTCTCTCAGCTAAGAACAGGCAACTGAGGCTACAATTCACCCAGGCTCACCAAAATTGGACAAGAGAAGATTGGAAAAACGTTGTCTGGTCTGATGAGTCTTGATTTTTGCTTTCAGATGTTATGGTCAGAATTTGGTGTAAACAACATGAAAACATGGATCCATCCTGTCTTGTGTCAACGAATGAGGCTGGTGATCTTGGGTTAATGATGTGGTGGTGTAATGTTGTGGGGATATTTTCTGGGAACACTTTTCGGCCCCTTAGCACCATTGATGGGTACCCCTTTATGACTACAGTGTATCCATTTTCTGATGACTGTTTCCAGCAGGTTAACGTGCCATGTCACAAAGCTCTAATCAAACCTTTTCTCGAAAATGACAATGAGTTCACTGTACTCAATTGGCCTCCAAATTCACCAGATCACAATTCAATAGAGCACCTTTGGGATGTGGCCAACGGGAGATTTGCATCATTGATGTGCACCTGACAAATCTGCAGTGGCTGTGTGATGCTATCATGTCCATATGGACCAAAACCTTTGAGAATTATTTCCAGCACCTTATTGAATCTATGCAATGAAGGATTAAGGCAGTTCTGAAGGCTAAAAGGGGTCCAAACCGGTTCTGGCAAGGTGTACCAAATAAATTGGCCGGTGATTGTATGTTTGTGTATGTGTGTATGTGTGTGTGTATTTATAAACTTGTGTAACCTACTTATTATTTCAGCTGCCATGCTTTATTGCAGGTAATATTATAAGCTGTTATAATAACAAAGCAAACTTAATTATTTACATTTACAGCATTTAGCAGACACCCTTATCCAGAGCGACTTACAATTGATACAGTCTTACAATTCAAGCAATTGTGGGTTAAGGGCCTTGCTCAAGGACCCAACAGTGACAGCTTGGCAGAGGTGGGATTTGAACCCTGGACCTTGTGGTCCATAGTCCAGCACCTTACCCACTAGGCTACCACAGTCCATATTGCATCCATATAGCACTCATTAGCAGTGTTACCATGTTTGCTGAACATCTACACCTAAGTTAGATTCACTGTGACCTGCTGTGATGACTGAAAATTCCACAGCTGAGGAATGTGCTGTGCATTTCTCTATGCTATCAGCAGTGACTCACATTAACAGCCTCTCTGTTAGTGACTGTCACTGCTGCTACCCTTAAAACCCAGTATGGACAGAAAACTTTGATGAAGTTGCTGCTCCAACTATCAAAGATATTTTTTAGAGCTCTGCAACAGTAGAACTCTTGCGCAAGTCTTTGTTCCTGGTTATTACCATCACACTGTTTTAACATGACTGGTGTGTTTTTCTTTTGTTATTGCTAGTTAAAATGGCATCATGTAGAATGAATGTACGTACTAGCCATTATGTACCTGCCATTAAATAACACAGTCTTAAATGTCTGTTATACCAGCGTCTTATCATTCACTCATCATTGTTTTGACTATGCAAGTAATATCATTAGTAATTGGTGAAGCTTAGATAATTCAAATGTTTTATTTTTCATGATATATATATTTATTTTTCATATTCTCAGATATTCAAGAATGCTATGAGGTGACCTTGCAGTTAAATGCAACACGGAATGGAATTAAAGAGAATGGCCCTAAGGATATGTTTGAGGTAAGCGCCTGAGAGAATAAAGTCTGTCAACACCTGGTGAAAAAAGGCATTTTATAATATTCATAATTCAAATTTCCAGTTTGAGACAAAACCTAAATATATACACTGGTGCTTGAATGTTTATGAACAGTTTAGAATTTTCTGGATTTCTGCGTAAATATGACCTAAAACCTAAACCTAAAACGTCATCAAATTTTCACACAAGTCCTAAAAGTAGATCAAGAGAACCCAGTTAAACAGATGAGACCAAAATATTATACTATATTATACTATACATCATATATTTATTGAGGAAAATGATCCAATATTAAGATTAGTGAGAGGCAAAAGTATGTGAACCTCTAGGATTAGCAGTTAATTTGAAGATGTTTTCAATCAATGGGATGACAATCAGGTGTGAGTGGGCACCCTGTTTTATTTAAAGAACAGGGATCTATCAAAGTCTGCTCTTCAAAACACATGTTTGTGGAAGTGTATCATGGCACGGACAAAGGAGATTTCTGAGGACTTCAGAAAATGAGTTGTTGATGCTCATCAGGCTGGAAAAGGTTACAAAACCATCTCTAAAGAGTTTGGACTCCACCCATCCACAGTCAGACAGACTGTGTACAAATGGATGAAATTTAAGACCATTATTACCCTCTCCAGGAGTGGTCAACCAACAAAGATCACTCCAAGAGCCAGGTGTGAAAAAGTTGGCGAGGTCTCAAAGGACCCCAGAGTAACGTTTAAGCAACTGAAGGCCTCTCTCACATTGGCTAATGTTAATGTTCATGAGTCCACCATCAGAAGAACACTGAGCAACAATGGTGTACATGGCAGGGTTGCAAGGAGAAAGCCACTGCTGTCCAAAAAGAACATTGCTGCTCGTCTGCAGTTTGCTAAAGATCACGTGGACAAGCCAGAAGGCTTTTGGAAGAATGTTTTGTGGATGGATGAGACCTAAACAGAACTTTCTGGTTTAAAAGAAAAGTGCTATGTTTGGAGAAAGTAAAACACTGCATTCCAGCATAAGAACCTTGTCCCATGTGTGAAACTTGGTGGTGGTAGTATCATGGTTTGGGCCTGTTTTGCTGCATCTGGGCCAGAACGGCTTGCCATCATTGATGGAACAATGAATTCTGAATTATATCTGGCAATTCTTAAGGAAAATATCAGGACATCTGTCCATGAACTGAATCTCATGAATCTGGGTCATGCAGCAAGACAACATTGTTCAAACAAGTTGTTCTACCAAAGAATGGTTAAAGAAGAATAAAGTTAATGTTTTGAAATGGCCAAGTCAATGTCATGACCTTATTCCAATTGAAATGTTGTGGAAGGGCCTGAAGTGAGCAGTTAACGTGAGGAAACCCACCAACATCCCAGAGATGAAGCTGTTCTGTACAGAGGAATGGGCTAAAATTCCTCCAATGAGGTGTGCAGGACTGATCAACAGTTACAGGAAATATTTAGTTGCAGTTATTGCTGCACAGGAGGGTCACAGCAGATACTGAAAGCAAAGGTTCACGAACTTTTGCCACACACTCATATGTAATACTGGATCATTTTCCTCAATAATCACAGTGGTGTGAAAAAGTGTTTGCCCACTTTTTTGCATGTTTGTCACACTTGAGTGTTTCCGAACATCAAACCAATAAAATCAGTCAAAGACAACACAACTAAACACAAAATGCAGTTTTTAAATGAAGGTGTTTATTATTAAGGGATAAAAAAAATCCAAACCTACATGGCCCTGTGTGTAAAAGGTATTGCCCCCCTCGCTATAACTTAACTATGGTTTATCACGTCACAGTTCACTGTCTCTAGCCACAGCCAGGCCTGATTATTGCCACACCTGTTCTCAATCAGGACACTTAAATAGGACCTGTCTGACAAAGTGAAGTACACCAAAGGATCCCTAAAAGCTACACATCATGCCGAGATCCAAAGAAATTCAGGAACAATTGAGAAAGAAAGTAATTGAGATCTATCAGTCTGTAAAGGGTTATAAAGCCATTTCTAAAGCTTTGGGACTCCAGCGAACCACAGTGAGAGCCATTATCCACAAATGGCGTAGACATGGAACAGTGGTGAACCTTTCCAGGAGTGGCCGGCCGACCAAAATTACCCCAAGAGGGCAGCAAGGACTCATCCAAGAGGTCACAAAAGACCTCACAACAACATCCAAAGAACTGCAGGCCTCACTTGCCCCAGTTAAGGTCAGTGTTCATGCCTTCACCACACAAAAGAGACTGGGCAAAAATGGCCTGCATGGCAGAGTTACAAGACGAAAACCACTGCTGAGCAAAAAAAAATTTAAAGCTCATCTCAATTTTTCCTGAACACATCTTGATGATCCCCAAGATTTTGGGGAAAACATTCTGTAGACTGACGAGACAAAAGTTGAACTCTTTGGAAGGTCCCATTACATCTGGCGTAAAAGTAACATTATACCAACAGTAAAAATATGGTGGTGGTAGTGTGATGGTCTGGGGCTGTTTTGCTGCTTCAGGATCTGGAAGACTTGCTGTGATAAATGGAACTATGAATTCCGCTGTCTACCAGAAAATCCTGAAGGAGAATGTCCGGCCATCTGTTCGTGACCTCAAGCTGAAACAAACTTGGGTTCTGCAGCAGGACAACGATCCAAAACATGCCAGCAAGTCCACCTCTGAATGGCTGAAGAAAAACAAAATGAAGACTTTGGAGTGGCCTAGTCAAAGTCCTGACCTGAATCCTATTGAGATGCTGTGGCATGACATTAAAAAGGCCGTTCATGCTCGAAAACCTTCCAATGTGGCTGAATTACAACAATTCTGCAAAGATGAGTGGCCAAAATTCCTCCACAACACAAGTTCTCGCAAACGCTTGGTTGCAGTTGTTGCTGATAAGGGCGGCCCAACCAGTTATTAGGTTTAGGGGGGATTTAACTTTTTCATACAGGGCCATGTGGGTTTGGATTTTTTTCTCCCTTAATAATAAACACCTTCATTTAAAAAAAACTGCATTTTATGTTTACTTCTGTTGTCTTTGACTAATATTTCAACTGGTTTGATGTTCCGAAACATTTAAGTGTGACAAACATGCAAAAAAATAGGAAATCAGGAAGTGAGCAAACACTTTTTCACACCACTGTAAATGACCAAGTATAATATTTCATTTGTCGATCTCATTTGTTTAACTGGGTTCTCTTTATCTACTTTTAGGATTTGTGTGAAAATCTGATGATGTTTTAGGTCATATTTCTGCAGAAATATAGAAAATTCTAAAGGGATCACAAACTTTTAAGCACCACTGTACACATACCAAATACTTTGAAGCAGAATGTCCACTTCTGTTTCAGCCACTTGGAGTGTGTTTTCTGTCTTTTTATTTAACAAATAAGTGAAAATTGTAAATTTTACAGTGCACTTTATTTATGAGCATCGTGGAAATGAGAAAACTAGAAAAAAAAACATGTGAGAAAACGAATTGAAAGAGAAAGGGAGTCATACTTTGTAGAACATTAGTCATTTCTATAAAGGACTGCAGTGGTAACATCAAGTGCTCAACTGTGGACAGCATGAAAAAATCATCATAGAATTTATTAACATGTCTAATCACATGACAAATATTTGTAGGTAGTTAAAAAGCCACAGCTGTGTGACAGTGGCAGGAAGATGTGTGTTGATTGGATATGACACTACTTACTGGCTATGTGGAGTTCTGCCTTTTCTCCCCAAGTGTCCTCTGGATAATGCAGTTTCCTCCCACCACCCAAAAACTAGTAGCTAGTAGGTGGAATAAAATTTTAATTATCACTAGGGGTAAGTTAGTGAGAATGAGTTACTGTCTCAGATTAAATTGTCCCATGATGGACTGGCATTTTCTCATAACATTGCATGTTAGAAGTACGAATAAATGGTTTGCATGGATATACAGTGAACGAAATACAGTGGTACTTCGGTTCTCGTTGTTAATGTGTTCCAGAAGGCTTGTCGAGAACCGAACACGACAAGTACTGAGCTAATTTTTCCCATAAGGAATAATATAAATTTAATTAATCCGTTCTAGACCCCCAGAAAATGGATTAATGGAGTTGTATTGTACAGGTGCTCCCTGAATTACGAAGGGAATATGTTCTGACAAATCTACATGACCATTGTTACCCTCCCCCGGAGTGGTCGACCAGCAATGCTCACTCCAACAGCAAGGCATGTAATAGTTAAACAAGGTCACAAATGACCGCAGGGTAACTTCTAAGCAACTGAAGGCCTCTCTCACATTGGTTTAATGTTAAATGTTCACGAGTCCACCATCAGAAGAACACTGAACCACAATGGTGTGCATGGCAGGGTTGCAAGGAGAAAGCCACTGCTCTCCAAAAAGAACATTGCTGCTCGTCTGTAGTTTGCTAAAGATCACGTGGACAAGCCAGAAGGCTATTGGAAAAATGTTTTGGGGACGGATGAGACCAAACTAGAACTTTTTGGTTTAAAAGAAAAGCATTATGTTTGGAGAAAGGAAAACACTGCATTCCAGCATAAGAACCTTATCCCATCTGTGAAACATGGTGTTGGTAGTATCATGGTTCGGGCTATTTTGCTGCATCTGGGCCAGGACGGCTTGCCATCATTGATGGAACAATGAATTCTGAATTATATCAGAGAATTCTAAAGGAAAAGCTCAGGACATCTGTCCATGAACTGAATCTCAGATAATGAGAAGGTGGATCATGCAGCAAGACAGCAACCCTAAGCACACAAGTCATTCTTAAATGGTTAAAGAAGAATAAAGTTACTGTTTTGGAATGACCAAGTCAAAGTCCTGGCCTTAATCCAATCGAAATGTTGTGGAAGGACCTGAAGTGAGCAGTTAATGTGAGGAAACCCACCAACATCCCAGAGTTGAAGCTGTTCTGTACAGAGGAATAGGCTAAAATTCCTCCAAGCCGGTGTGCAGGACTGATCAACAGTTACAGGAAACATTTAGCTGCAGTTATTGCCGCACAGGGGTGTCACACCAGATACTGAAAGCAGAGGTTCTCAAACTTTTTCCACTCACTAATATATAATATTGCATCATTTTCCACAATAAATAAATGACCAAGTATAATATTTTTCTCTCATTTGTTTAACTGGGTTTGGTATACTGTGCAAATGCCTACCATGTTCCATTATATTCAAAATCCCACCTACTTTCAATGACATCAGTGTAATATAGTGGTTTTTACTTTCTGACTGGACCGTCTGTCTTGATGTTATCTGCAGACTGGGCTTCACCGCTCTAATATGAGTAGGTTCTCATTCATCACATGTACTGTTGTTTTCAACTGTCTCACAGTTTCTCCCAGCACTTAATGATACAGCACAAAATAACTATTACCTTATCATTAACCACCAACTTCATTACAGTGGAGGGTGTAGGTGACAGTAAGAAGCAATCAATAATCACATACCACTACTGCTTTTCCGATCTCCAATCACTATAGCGGGTCATTTGTTCAGATAGCGGGTTAGAGTTTTAAAATATCCAGTCTGTTATAGTAGGAGTTATAGATAGCGGGGTTTCGACTGTACAGTGCTTAGCCTAAGGCTGAATGGTATGTCATGTGGACAAAATAAAAGAGACCACAGCAGTTTGACAGTGACTTGACATTGATGTAAGTTGGCTATTTGATAATTAGCAATTCGATATTGGAATGTGATATAAAATATGAGATCTCAAAGCAATATGAAGCAAACAAACAAACATGCCAAATAGTGGCTGTCCAAACTGCAAGTGCATCCTCTTGAAATTATTTATTGATTCAAGAGGAACATCCTCAATGGCTAATATCCGAACAGTACTATCACAGACAGTCTGATAGTTTCAATAACAAAAAAACAAACAAACAAACAAGTAAATTAATGGAAATAATAGTAAGGCTGGCATTTTGTATCAAATGGCGGTGTGCAAAAGTACGTAACTTTGTAAGCTAGTCTAAGGATCACAGAAAGTAAAATGGTCAGATGAGTCAAGTTTCATCATACACGGATGCATTTGTGTTTGGAGGAAGTTAAAACATAGCAGTCATTGTTTCATGACCAGGTATACCCATGGTGCAGACAGTCTGACAACTAGGGCTGCAACGAACGATTGTTTTAATAATCGATTAATCGGTCGATTATTTTTCAGATTAATCGATAAATCTGGTAAAAAAAAAAAACTTTCCATGTCTTTATTCAGAAATATAACATTAAATAACAGAGCAAATAAGTGCTTACAATAAATGAATAATAATAAATTACATTTATTAATAAATTAAAATAACAAATTAAATAATAAAGAAAAATAAGTGCATCTCTGATTGCAAACACTACATACAAACTCATTCACTCCCTTTCTTTAGGAACTTTGCATTGCAATCCAAAAATGTTATCATGTCAACATGCTCCTGGCTAAAGCTGGCTCTCTTTTTCAGAGACTATAGCCCTGTCCACACGAACACGGGTATTTTTAAAAACGTAGCTTTTTCTTTACCTTTCGTCCACACGAAAACGGCGTTTTAGGTCACTGAAAACGGACTTTTTGCAAAACTCCTTCCAGAGTGTAGATTTTCAGAAACTCCGTTTTCCCAGTCTAACGACAACGCTAAAAACGGAGGTTCTGAAAATCTTCACTCTGGAAGGAGTTCATGCTTGTAACGTCACTTTGTGCGCCGGTATCTCCTTTGTTTACATGAGGCGATTTTGTGCAATAGCGGACGTAGCCAAAATAGTGCCAGCTGTAACACTGCTGACCGAACTTGTTACAAATCTACAAATAAATGTACAATTATTACTTTTTCATTACACTGAAGAACAGAGGCGTCAGAATGCGCTACGGAGGTCACTACTATATCCATCACACCCACAAAGCAGTTCCCGCCCCCTGCGTCGCCGGTTTTGGACGAAAGCCGGTCGGACCTCTCGTTGGTGGGACAACTTTCAAAACGAAGTGGTTGTTGAAGAACAATGGCGAGAAAATGTTCGTATGCATAGGACATCGCTGTTGTCGTTGAGAGAGCTGCTTCGCCGGCATATAGGACTGCTGGTTTGGCATTGCTCTTGACAGCGACTGTGTGCGTTTTTGCGTTTTCATGTGGACGAAGTTTTTTGTTTAAACAGTGCTTGTGTGGACGGGATGTTTTTTATAAACGAATTAGAAAACCCCCGTTTTAGAAAATACCCGTGTACGTGTGGACATAGCCTTAATGCTAATTTATTTTGAAGATTCCGCGTCCGCGCTGGCTCCGCCTCGCTCCGTTCAATCGCTTGTGTTTTTTTCCAGCGCTGACGAAGTGCCGCAAGTAACGTAAGCGGATAGGATAAGGCGGGGGACATATAAATCATGGGACACAACGAATCGATAATGAAATTCGTTGTCGACACTTTTAATAATCGATTATTATCGATTTTATTGATTCGTTGCTGAAGCCCTACTAACGACCCATGATGATAATGCCCCAGTTGTATGTGTACTGTTGAAGTTATTTAAGAGTTGATTGATGAATTCCAGGATGAAGTCAAATGTCTTCCATGGCCTCTAAAACATCATTAAATAATTTTCTTTTAACAACATTTAGCATAAATGTTTGGATGCACAAAGTTTGGATACATGTAGGATCATGTATGGATCAACAACATATGTATAAATGTAGAGATAAGATATTCAGAAATTTGTAGTTACTGTGAAAACATTTTTATACCTTAACACATCCAATTAAAGAATAATTGACATACATAATTATATGGTAGATAAAGGTGATAATTTTCTTAGCTTAATCTCACACAGAAGAGACAAAAGTCAACCTTTTATTGATATAAATTAATAAAAATAAAAACTAAACAATGCGTCCTAATTAATGACACCCTGAATTCATATATTAGATAGTAGAACAATTTTTGTTGTATAAAAAAATGCACAAATACTTGTACGGACAGCTAATAAATGTATGTTATTGGAAAATTCAGTGTACTATAAATCATGAATTATCATGGCTCATTACAGCTTGTGCATAGCTCCTCTTAACTCAAAGGTTCCCAAACCTTTTTCTGCAGGGCCCCCCTTTTGTAGATAAGAATATTTTTCAGACACACACATACACACCTTTTGCTTCCAACTCGATTGGAATTTATTTGAAACATCTACAGTGGAATTATTACAAATGACATGCATTGTGTGACATCATTCAATGCTGCAGCACATTTTTTTGTGCTCCCTGGCAATAGCTTCATGCCAACCCACTAACATCCCACTCACTGACTTGCTGACTTACACTGGAACCACTGTCTTAACTAATCTTGTTGCTAAAATCATATATAGAATGACTTGATTATTACAGGTATAATAGATTCTCTTATTATATTTTTACATTTACAGCATTTAGCAGACGCCCTTATCCAGAGCGACTTACAATTGGTACAATCTTACAATCCAAGCAATTGTGGGTTAAGGGCCTTGCTCAAGGACCCAACAGTGGCAGCTTGGCAGAGGTGGGATTTGAACCCTGGACCTTCTGGTCCATAGTCCAGTACCTTACCCGTTAGGCTACCATACCAAACTATGATCAGGAGTACACTATGTACCGGTATAGTATTATTATTCAACTTGTTTTACTGGATTACATTTATTGTTTCCTTTCTTTCATAAATGAACTAGGCTGTAGTCTGATGAATCACATTTAGCCCTTCAGTCATGCATTCCACTGTTCCCAAAACGACTCCGCACTGTGTGACAAGGCTCTCTCTTCCATGAAAATACTGAAGGGGTCACTGACTCACTGTGTTATCTGTGCTGAAGAATGTTTCAGGCTCAGCACAGACTGATATGACTGAGTAGTAATGCAAATACCTGCTAAAGAGACTTACCGGCAGATGAGTAAAAGGCAGCAGACAGGAAAGAAGGGAGAGCTGTAGCCGAGAGGGTCCAGAGCAGTTTTCATTAATATTCACTATGCATTATTACCTTAGTGGAGGAGAGTTAAACGCATTTGCAGATTCACTGATTGTGTGTAAAGGATAGAGATAAATACATCATCAGCTCTTGTGACTGACTGCAGCACCCTTTACATCGTTTCAGTATTAGAGAGGACATATTTTTCTACATCATTTTTTAATATAATAAGCATGTCATAATACAGTACTATGCAAAGGTTTTAGGCCACCGTTAGATTTGTAGTTTCAGTAATGGTGTAATGACCATGTATAATTATTTATTTGTCTCTTTATTAAGATACAAACAGAAAATACAGGGAATGTTTACACAGATTTAAAAAACCCACAATTGTATTAACAAAATGGCTTCTACAGGCAAAAGTCAGTATTTATTGTGACATCTCTTTTGGGAAGACTGTCCTGAAGTAATTTTCTGGTATATTATACCAGGCTTCTTTCAGCACTTTCCAGAATTCTTCTTTCGATTTTATTTCTTTCTCTGTCTAAGCGATCCCATTCTGTATCTACAATATTCAGGTCTGGACTCTGGTAAAGGTTTGTTTCAGGTTTTTAAAACTGCATACAGATTTCCTGTAATTTCTGATTGTATTTTAACAAGGAGACCGAGAAATATGTGTATATGTGGTCATTATACCATTGCTAAAAGATCTAATGGTGGACTTTTGCACACTACTCCATGGAGGTATTTCACATTTGCTACACCAACAAGTTTGATGGCAATGTGCCTCTGCAAAAAAAAAATAAATACAGTAAAATAAAATACAAAATTCGGGTATGGTGGTACCACTGCATATAATGTACAACATATAATGTTACTAATTAATGATAGATTAATAAATTAATCATTTGAATGCACAATCATTTATTTTAGTGACAAATAAATAGAAATTCAGTATATTTATATCTTTGGGTTAATTTGTTATATTTTGTTTTACAAAGTTAGTAAAGTAATGTTAAAGTCGATCCTGATGCCTTAAGTTTCCCACATGATGAGGTATACGGTTTATTAATTCAACGACTGGTGTTTATTGAGTTTGGGTGTCTATCCGTACACAAAGTTTATGTATCGGTATTGGAACTGAAATAGTCGAATCATTGCATCCCTAATAAAAAGTAAACAGAACTCGACTTGTGGGAGTATGGTATATACTGTATAGTATGCACTGTATATTAATGTCATATGCAAATGTACCAATAATATGTTATAAAGAAATTTATAGAGCCCCTTGTATTTTTATAAGAACCCTTCATGGATTGTGGGACAGTTGCAGATTAGTTTCCATGTGAAAATTAGTTTCTATTTGTGGCATAAAATGGGGGAAGAAATAAGCAAAGCAGAAAGAAAATGTGTCTTTTTCTATGCAGCACACTAGAGAAATAAGGGGAGATAAAATCCTTTGTTTTTGCAGTGCGGAGTTAAATGGGCTTGTTTCTTACAGTTTCTGACAGTTTTTACATGGTCTCTTCTGAAAGGAGGCTGAATTAATCAGTGCTCTGCATGCAGTTTCATAGTGAAATGATTTTGCCCTTAAAAAGTAAAAAAAAAATAGGCCAGTGTTGATATTACATAAATAAATGTATAGGAAACACTGCAGTATCTTGGCTGATAATTCAATACTGACATGGTACAGTATCCCATATAGCATTTCCAAGTACGGATATAGTAGGTTGTTGGACAATGTCCAGATCACAGACCATAATCGTGGACATTAAGAAGTATGTGTGTATATATAGTACAGTGGTGTGAAAAAGTGTTTGCTCCCTGATTTCCTATTTTTTTGCATGTTTGTCAGACTTAAGTGTTTCGGAACATCAAACCAATTTAAATATTAGTCAAAGACAACACAAGTAAACACAAAATGCAGTTTTTAAATGAAGGTGTTTATTATTAAGGAAGAAAAAAATCCAAACCTACATGGCCCTGTGTGAAAAAGTGATTGCCCCAACAGCAACAACTGCAACCAAGCGTTTGCGATAACTTGTGTTGTGGAGGAATTTTGGCCACTCATCTTTTCAGAATTGTTGTAATACACTGGAGGGTTTTCGAGCATGAACGGCCTTTTTAACGTCATGCCACAGCATCTCAATAGGATTGAGGTCAGGGCTTTGACTAGGCCACTCCAAAGTCTTCATTTTGTTTTTCTTCAGCCATTCAGATGTGGACCTGCTGGTGTGTTTTGGATCATTGTCCTGCTGTAGAACCCACGTTTGTTTCAGCTTAAGGTCACGAACAGATGGCCGGACATTCTCCTTCAAGATTTTTTGGTAGACAGCAGAATTCATAGCTCCATTTATCACAGCAAGTCTTCCAGGTCCTGAAGCAGCAAAACAGCCCCAGACCATCACACTACCACCACCATATTTTACTGTTGGTATAATGTTCTTTTTCTGAAATGCTGTGTTACTTTTACGCCAGATGTAATGGGACACACACATTCCAAAGAATGTTTTCAGTCCACAGAATGTTTTCCCAAAAGTCTTGGGGATCATCAAAATGTGTTCTGGAAAAATTGACACGAGCTTTAATGTTCTTTTTGCTCAGCAGTGATTTTCATCTTGGAACTCTGCCATGCAGACCATTTTTGCCCAGTCTCTTTCTTATGGTGGAGGCATAAACACTGACTATAACTGAGGCAAGTGAGGCCTGCAGTTCTTTGTGGGGTTGTTGTGGGGTCTTTTGTGACCTCATGGATGAGCTGGCCGGCCACTCCTGGGAAGGTTCACCACTGTTCCATGTCTTCGCCATTTGTGGATAATGGCTCTCACTGTGGTTTGCTGGAGTCCCAAAGCTTTAGAAATGGCTTTATAACTCTTTCCAGACTGATAGATCTCAATGACTTTCTTTCTCAGTTGTTCCTGAATTTCTTTGGATCTCGGCATGATGTGTAGCGTTTAAGGATCTTTTGGTGTACTTCACTTTGTCAGGCAGGTCCTATTTAAGTGATGTCCTGATTGAGAACAGATGTGGTAATAAACAGGCCTGGGTGTGGCTAGAGACAGTGAACTCAGGTGTGATAAACCATAGTTATGTTATATTTTAACAAGGGGGCAATTACTTTTTCACACAGGGCCATGCAGGTTTGGATTTTGTTCTCCCTTAATAATAAACACCTTCATGTTAAAAAACTGCATTTTGTGTTTACTTATGTTGTCTTTGAGTAATATTTTAATTTGGTTTGATGTTCCGAAACACTTAAGTGTGACAAACATGCACAAAAATAGGAAATCAGGAAGTGGGCAAACACTTTTACACACACCGCTGTACATATACTGGTGTGTGTATATATGCAAACAGAAATAGTCACTCTTTTGCTTTGCAGCATAACAAATTGAGTGAATGCAACTTTGCAAAATTGTCTTCAATGCTCTATCATTAGAGGTGTTAAGATCTACTGCTGATTTATTGGTTATTAGGTAATACCGCAATAGAGAAAGTGGCGCTAGCAGAACCAAATGGAGAAGGCAGCAAACCCTGTATAGGCTATAAGGGAAAACAAATATTCTGGCAGTGCACAAAGTGCGTTGCCCGCTTGCCTAAGTGGCATTGGTAAATATATCTAAAGGATTATTCCTGAAGGTACCAGCTGTCATAAAGACTGACTGTTTACACAGAGGTCAGGTGGTTTTTGTCAGTACAAGTTTGTGTTATTAAAACTTGGAGGCAGGCCTACGATAGAGGGTCATAACAACTGACTTTATAGCTCAGCATATTTGTTAAAAACTCATTTCATCTGTAACATAGTCAGTTGTTATTATGCTTTAAAGACATGGTGTCATAACATGAGCATTTCATCAGAAGTCTGTTTTTAACAGATTAACATCAAAACTAAAAACTTTTTGACAACTAATAAGCCTTTTATAAATATTTAGGCTTATATCTGTTATAATGTTCATGCTGATGAACATGTCATTTTCATCCTTATTACAAAGTGGTTTTAGTGCTTTTTAATAAATTATTCATGAATTAATTACACCATGTAACAATTTTCAAAAAAAATTTTGTTCCCAGTTGTTAAGTGTGTTTTCCTGATTGTTTGTACCCTAAATGAATAGAAAAAAGTTATTATTCCCTGTCAACTTTGCTTTTGTGATCAGCACAATGATATTTTGAAATTGATCTATTTTTAAGGATATTTCGCCATATTTTAAGATACTTAGAAAGCTTCTGGAATTGTGAGAACTATCAAGAAGTTTCTAAACTGTCCAGATTATCTAGAACTTTCTGGGACTGTACAGAATTGTAGGTAGCTGTATAACTACAGTTATATAGGGCCACTATAGCCCTTCCTGAGAGACGGAGAGACATGATCTAATTGATTGGGATTGCATAGTAAGTGGGCAACAGCCATCACAGACAAAGGGGAACTGACCTAGACAGACGGGTGTGAATTCATTCTCTATTCAGATTCTGATAACGACAGTATTCACACTTCAGCCCACACCCATTACAGGAGGAGCTTAGGAAGGACCACTACTTTCAAATGTATATATTGTGTGTTACTCTGCTACCGGGTGATCAGTCTTTGTCTGCTGAGTCCTCAGTACACTCTTGTGCTTTGATACTGCATGGAATAAAGATTGACCATTTTTATCGAGTTTGGAGAGACATCCTTTTTCCTTACAGTACACAGCAACTTAGTTCATTTAGATGGCATCAAGAGGTTGCATACATCCAGCAGACGCGTTTTGCTATGTATGTGGCCATTTTATAAAGACAAGAGCGAAAAAGTACTGTGGAAGCATCTGCTAAGATGTGTGAGGCCTACAAAGCATACTTCGGCATGCCTGTTTGGTGAACCTGTTTCTATAATAAAAATTCATAATTTTCATTGCCGTGGTCACAAAAGCGAAGTTTATGATGAATGTAAGCAATTTTTAATTTGTTTTAGACATAAGCAATTGGAATATAACATTAAAAAGCTGGGAACAAAACTTGTGTTACATAGTGTTATTGAAACTAGGTAAGGAAAAGTCTGTAAATGTGAATGATTTTAAATTACATTGTGGATGTTTCCATTGTGCAGTTCATTTAAAATTCCATAATATAAAAAGATACAATTGCAAATAAAAAGTTATTATTGCAATAATAATCTATATAGTGTTTTGCTGGTAGCATTGTGTGTGCAGCAAAGCATAATCAGGATCGCCAGCCTTAGTGTTGTGAGAAATGTAAGAAATTTTACTGTTCATGACTGTAAAGGTCTTTTTTTGATAAACTTAACAATGTCATTTTATAAGTACAATGTGCCATTGGTTGATGATTTCTCTCTTTTGTGTAGCAGAGCTCCGAGCTGGAGGGTGTGTCACGAGTGCGAGTGACCAGCAGGAGGAGCCCACAGAAGGTGGAAAGAGTGGCTGGCCTTGTCAGTCTTTCCCATGTGGAAATACCTAAGGTTAGTGGGCAACCCGGAGTTACTTAGAAGGATGTTTGATGATTCAGTGAGTTTCTTTACATGATATTTCATGCTTTTGCTGTGTAGAATAGCTCGAAGCGATGAATAGGCATAGCCTGAGACATCACAGTCTTTTTCTTCAAGTTAGGCTCTGTTATCTTTTGAGGAATGTTTTAAATAATACTTTTTACCACATTTTAACCCCACTTTTTCCTGGTCAGGGTTGTATGGCTTTGAGTGCCTCACCCCAGAGAGCAAACACATTGATACAGGGCCAGATCTTAAGCATTGTAAGTTGTGCTTCATGTTTGATGCCTTTTGGTTATTTGGGTGAATATAATGTGATAAATGACACAGAATGAAGATGCTATGATCAGTTACTCATATTAGATGGTTGATCCAGTCTGCAAAGCAGCACACTTAAAATATTAACGCCCTCTCCCGGCAAAAATCATGTCATGTTAATTATAATGTCGCAATGTCTGAGATGTCACAGTTTCTTAGAATGCTCCAAAGACATTATGCTGGAGTATCACTATATCACGGCAGACCTCGTTTTCACATGCCCAACACGCCCAGAAGCACATGGCAGCACATTGCCTGCAGGTGCTGGCTTTTAAGCTGTGTGGAGAACTGAGTGAGAGATGTGGGACTGAGGAGGTGGACGAGGTTGCGGCGAGCTGGGCTTGTGCTTCAGGAACGTACTTCCTGTGGATTTTGAAAGATATGTCATGTGTAAATTCTCTGCACGAAACTACATATTATATAAAACATGGCACGTTCTGTTGACAGCAAGGCTCGGTGATGTGAGCTGAATGCAGCGTCATGTCTCTTTCCACACGTGAGGAGGGAGGGAGGGAGGGAGGATTGGGGGATACAAAGGAGCAGAGGATGGATAGAGTGTCACAAATAAAGAAGGAGCAGCAGAGATATGGAGAGAGAAATAAAGAGAGTGGGGGAGGATAGAAGGAACAAGCCGACTGAGAGGCGAGGGCCGGTGCAGTGCAACGCAGTCAGAGCTGGAACGGACACCCAGAGCTCAGCCTTCCTCAAGTTGCCATGGAAACCACATTCCTCCCTCTGCTTGCATCCCCACAGACTGACTGCCTCGCTTGCTCTCCCTCCCTCCACCTATGTTTTCCCATCTCTCTTATGCATTGCTTTACCTTACTCTGTCATATTTATTAGAACATAGCCAGAAACCCAACACCAAAACCTTAGATTGTCAACATGATGTAACCAAATGAACATCTTTTTTGCTTGGAGCAAAGATTTGTTCCGGAATCAAAGATAAATGAATGTGTGCAGCAATAAGAGAACAGCATGATTGGATTTTTCTCTTTGCCCTTTTTGTGCTCTGAACACTCTTCCCCTTTCCTAGTTCCATCTGTTCTTAATTACAGATTTGTTGTCATAAACCCCGCAGTCATTTCTTACCACTCATGGTTAGCATTCTCTCTTTAATTATCACCTATATGTTCCCTCTCCACTAGTTCCTCCCATAATTAGGGTGGCACCTTACTCTTTCTCTTACTCTTTCAGCTCCTGCATTAAATCGTCTCTTCTTCACCTCGTTCCCTTAAGACTCACTTTCCGTGCACCTCATATCCCTATTCCTCGTTTCTTATTTCTTTTCGTCACTATCTCTCCTTTTCAGAACCCCCCTCCCATCCCCCACGATTAGACTGTCACTCAGATGTGCAGTGTTTGGTATAGCAGCTGTTTTCTGCCACCAGTTCTATTATTAGGAGTCACAGGCTTCATAGGAGGTTTTTATTTAGTTTAGCTAATACTGTGGAAAGTACAAACCATGACAGGATCTCTTGAAGAGCAAATCAGGTGAAGTTACTGGAACTGATTGAGTGTAATAGAATAGAAACAATATTGTTCATACAAAGAATTCCTCATACTGTCCACCGAGGTCTATGACACATGTTCACACTACTTTTATAGTTTTATACAATGTTGTCTCTGGGTTGCATTACTAACGCTTGCTTAGGTGTTACTGTCTCTTTAAGTCTGGCCTCTTCCTTAGCTTACCTTATTTGGGCATGCATCCTGTCAGGTGGTTACAGAGCAGTCATGTGGGCTGCTATGAGAAAGCACAAAAATTCCAGAAATTTTCGATAGGTGCTGTCTGAATGAGACATGAGATGTGAAGGGTGTGAGGTGGGCTTGAGGGTTTATGTAAGTGAGATTGCCAGAGCTGGCAGTGTGACTGAGAGATAAAAGCTGCTTGGTGTAAGGTGGGCTGTGCCTTTCCATTAAACCATTGTGAAATTCCTTTTGTTTTATTAATGGGTATTATTTCCTTGATATCCATGGGTATGTTGGGGAAATGCTATTCTATGATCCAGAGATAAATCAGGGCTGTGCCAGCTGTTCAGATCTCTGTATGGACTTACATTGAGATTTGGTTCAATTAGCTCACCTCATATGAAATGATTCTGTAAAAGCTGCATTGCCAACACTTTAAAATGGAAATATTCAGAAAGACATACATTGGAACATTCTGTGGCAGCATTTAATCCTGAGTCTGTCTCCACACCTTGCATCTGTACTAATGGCATATTTGTTTTTAGAAACCAGTCTGAACAAATGCATCTGCTTCTTCAATCACACTTTTGCTTAGTTGCCTGTGACAGTGTATTGTATAATCACCAGCCTCTTTATTAGGAAGTACAGGTATGCGCCGCTTAACATCTACATTACGTTCTGGGATACAGGACACTGACCCGATGCTGACTGGACATTACCATAGTCACGTAGTCTTTTTATGCTACTGTAAATATAAACAGTATTTTCACAAGAAAACTGTGTGCAAACAGTACATAAATAAGCCAGTCATAAAGCTGAACACATGAGTAGAACGCTACCACCTGCACAGCATCCCTAAAGCCACCAGATTTTTAATTTATGGAAATTCACAGTAAATACAGGAAATTACTGTTACGACTTACCACTGTAATACTTATGGCTGTAAGAGAACGGTCAAAAAATTATCCACTTTGTGTGATAACTTCAAGCTCCTGCAGATGGCGCTGCACGAGAATGATCGGGCTATAAATACCTGCGGGGTGTGCGAAGGAATTCACAGATTGAGAGGGGTGGTACAGTGCAGTGAATGTCTCGTTCAGTGTGTGGAAAATGGGTTGAAAAGCAGATGCCAATGATTGGCAAAATGGAGTGATTGCATTTAGGTGTGCCAAAGGCCGTAGTGTGAAGGAAGTAGCTGAATTGGCAGGTGTATCGAAACATATGTTTATATGGGTCTTCAAGCAGTGGCACAAATCCCAGCCTACAGGTAATTCTTGTCAGAATTGTGGCCGAAAGATGAAACTCACGAACAGGGACCGCATGCATTTTTCGCACTTTGCTTCCAGGCAAGAATTGCTTCTAGAAGTCAACGCAGGTCCTTCACAACCAATTTCTGAAAGAACACTTTACAGTGAACTGCATACCGTGAACATACGGAGCAGAGTGGTACGCTACAGGCATTCGCTCACATCTGCTCCCAGAGTTGCTGGGTTACAGTGGGTGAAAAGATACAAAAATTGCACTGTTCATGACTGGAAACATGTTGTCTGGTCAGATGAATCTCGTTTCTATCGGTATGTGAATGATGCTAGGCGTCGTGTTCATCGAAGACCTCAGGAAGCCTTCAATGAGGACTGTGTGCAAAGTGTGGTTCAAGCTGGAGGAGGTTCTTTGATGTTCTAGATGTTTTAATGACCCAGAAATGGGTCCTTTGGTTGAGGTGACAGTAAATTTGAACCACAAGGCCTACATTGCACTGCTAGGCTTTGTCTTTTGCTCATTATACTTTGAGGAACATAGCATTTCTATCCCTATATTACAAGATGACAATTCTCATGTTCACAGGGCTGCGAATTTGACTGATTGGCATGTTGAACATTCAGAAGCAGTCACACATCTGGACTGGTGTGTAAAATCCCCAGATGTTGAAAATCTGCTTGAAAATCTGTGGGACTACCTGGAACAACAAGCAAGACTCCAGGGAAGGCAGCCACGAAATCTGGTCGGACTGCGCAATTCTTTGATGCAAGGGTGGCTGAACGTTGATGTTGCCTACATTCAGAAATGTGTCCAGTCCATGCCAAATCGAATCGCAGCTGTTGTTTGTGGTCGTGGAGGTATTAGGTACACTTGTTAGGTATGCTTCAGTCCCATGTGACAATGTCCGGAGAGCTTATGCAGGGCCTGACACTTTAGTTTGACAGAAGCCAAAAATTAATTGATAGACAGTATTACGAACAAATGTGTACTACTTACGATAGGACAGGCACATACACTTACAAACACCACTTAGAACTTGATATAAATAAGCACCGGAAAGTCACACACAAAAAAGTCCCTAAGCGCATCATTGGATTTAGAACAGTCTATAATCCAAACGTGAGCGAGAACATGACCTGCAAGGTCAAACACACTCACACACACACACACACACACACACATGAATGATGGACTTCCACACTTGATGTTACGGCTGCAACATATGGAGTTAAAAGAATAATTTATTATAAATTTTAAGGTCCTGGTCGTTAAATCGGATGGATGTTAAACGTGTTCTGATGTACTACTCTCACACAGTTATTAAAACCAATATGTGGGACCAATAAGTATATACAGCACCTGGTACACTCTACAAATATACAGATATCACTATATAGTGAATATCTTATCATATCATGACCCAAAAATATGTGAACAGCCCTGTGCTTTCTGCTGACCAACAAGTTTGAGAGAGGCTGGCAGTGTGTTGTATGGTAGGTAAACCTGATACAATTCATGGCATCAGTTGCATATGGCTACAAGGTAGGTGTGTCTACAAACTGGCAACAGGGTATATACAGTATGTACATAGAGGATTTGTATGGGTGCAGCTTGATCTATCATTAATTATTGGAACAAGTGCATGCTTAGCAATGCCAAAGTGTTTAATAATGCAGCAATCCTTTACCAGTGCAGTCATTCTCTTATCATTTTATCTCCTATGACATTCTTAAGGTTTGCAGACAGACAGTTCTCGCCATTAACTCTGACTAAAAATATGCACTGTTTGTATATTATATCATCTTTGGAACAGTACGATTATTTGCCTAGAGACCCTAGAAACACCCACAGGCACACACACTGAATGATACCAAACACATGACTTATTTCAAGCACAAGTACAGGCATGATGTACTGTGCATCTTTCACTTTTCTTCTATTGTTATCTCCACTTGTGGAGATCATTCATATATGAACAGTGTGGAGAGCACAGAACAGTCCACCACTGTCTGGATAGATGATGAGGGCTATGTGAAAAGGAAAAAGGAAGAGGATGTGCCTTGTCATGTGAGCTGAGATGGATATGCTTACATTTTCTTTTTCAGCTGCCTGTGCATTCTGAGCCCATTGTCATGGTACTTGTATTAGAGGAATGTCCAAAAGGCTTGATTGCGTCATGGGTATTTCACGAGCTGTGGGATCTAGACCTGATACAATTGTGTTATTTGAAGACAATTGATTAAACAGGTGAAAACAGGTGCAGCTTTTGCTGGATTGAAATGAAAACTTGCAGCCACAACAGCCTTTTGTGGAAGAGTTGCTCCACTCTCAAAAAGTTGTGGAGAGATGCTGTAGCCAAACTCTTCAAAAATCATTTTATTTCATTATAAATTCCAAATAGTCTTAATAATTCTAATAGTAGCAGTAAGTACATCCACTCCCTTGAAAGCTGAAAGCTTTTGCATGTTCAAAGTTTGGAAATGGTGAAGTTTTTCTCCCGCTGCAGTGATTTCCAATTTCCACACATTATCTGAGCTATCAATCCACCTACAAACCCAGCATGGGAGGGTTTACTAGTGTGCATACTAGTATGTGTCTCCAAGAGGTGAAGCCTTCCACCATCTCTTTTGTAGTGCAAAAAAAGAAGTTGCTGATATGATACGGTAATGAACTTGGTTCCACAGATGTGGGGCAGTGGGGGGAAAAAGGCTTTGTCATATATATAATATAGATTTGTCCTTGGGAATGCTAACAGAGGTGAGCAAAGCTGGATGAGCAAAAAAGTGAGGTGGGCAGTAGCAGGAAGTGTCAAATCATCAAGAGTCTTGTGTTTGTTATGTATGGAAACTATGTGGAAAAAAGTATGGGGACACACCGCTTAATCATTGAATTCAGGTGCTTCATTCAGTCCAATTGCAACAGGTACACTATATTGCCAAAAGTATTCACTCGTCTGCCTCCACACACATATGAACTTGAGTGACATCCCATTCATAGTCCATAGAGTTTAATATGTTGTCGGCCCACCCTTTGCAGCTATAACAGCTTCAACTCTTCTGGGAAGGCTTTCCACAAGGTTTAGGAGTGTGTTTATTTGAATTTTTGACCATTCTTCCAGAAGCGCATTTGTGAGGTCAGACACTGATGTTGAACGAGAAGGCCTCCTCTCTAATTCATCCCAAAGCTGTTCTATCGGGTTGAGGTCAGGCCAGTCAAGTTATTTCACACTAAATCCGCTCATCCATGCCTTTATGGACCTTGCCTTGTGCGTGTGCAGTCATGTTGGATCAGGAAGAGGCCATCCCCAAACTGTTCCCACAAAGTTGGTAGCATGAAATTGTCCTAAATCTCTTGGTATCCTGAAGCATTAAGAGTTCCTTTCACTGTGCTGCTTATCAGCCTCGTCCTTTTCCTTCCTGTGTGAGTGCCACGCTCCTCGTAAACAGTGAGGAGTTCCCGTGGCACCCTTTTGCCTTTTCTTTTATTGTTTTATTTCTTTTCTTTTTTGTAATTATTTAATTATATTTTCATTCACCTCTTCCAGTTGGAGCTAACAGCACTTGGGTCCTAAAAACCTTTTACTTTTATTTTCACGGTTTGGCAGGTTTTTAATATGGTGAACCGTAACAGAATGGTGCGAACAGTAACAGGACCCCCTCCAGTTTGGAGGTCTCCTGTCGCCACAATTGGCGGGTATCTCTACCCGGGTCCCGACTAGCATTTGGGGGCCCCGCTAGTATCTATGACCTCGTCAGCCAGTCAGGTTGGCATCCTGACCCCGTAGACCTGCTTTGTCCCCGCCATAGAAGGTGTCGGTGCCCTCCCCAGTCTAAGTTTGGGCTGCTGGCTCCAGCTGCCTACTTTAGCATTAAGAGTTCCTTCCACTGGAACTAAGGGGCTGAGCCTAACTCCTGAAAAACAACCCCACACCATAATCCCCCCTCCAACAAACTTTACACTTGGCACAATGCAGTCAGACAAGTACCGTTCTCCTGGAAACCGCCAAACCCAGATTGCCAGATGAAGAAGCATGATTCGTCACTCCAGAGAACACATCTCTACTGCTCTAGAGTCCAGTGGCGGCGTACTTTACTGCATCCAACTTTTGGCAATATATTATTAGGGGTCACACTGACCCTGGCTTGTGACACTAAAGGTCAGCGTTGAGTCATTTTTGCAGTGTGAGCTTCCTCGGCGTGATCGTGCATGTACCAGCCCTGATTGGAGTAATGCACGTAAGTGGTGACACCTGTTGGTGGGGCTATTTAAGCCCACCTTTTAGCCCACACAGGTTTTTACACTATCGGACTCTTTCGCCCTCACACACCATTTATTCTCGTTAAGTGCTATTTGTTTTGTCAGGGATAGAAGTAAGCTGCCGATTTGTAGATCGGCAGCTATGGGCAGTCAGGAGGCTGCTTGGTAACAGTCAGGGCCTAGATTTAGTGTAGGGCGAGCTTTTCTAGCACTCATGGTTGCCTTTCTTCCTCGGCTGTTTTTTGGGCTTGCTTGCTGTGGCGAAGCACGCCCCGCCCCTCTCGCCTCATCAGCCTTCCTCCTTCATGATCGGGGGGATAAAGCGTTCCAGCAGAACAGCATCCCTTTTAGGTGTGATCGGGGGGATAAAACATTCCCCTAGTGATTGTGCCTGAAAAGGACGCTGTGCTGCTTATCAGCCTCATCCTTTTCCTTCCCGCGTCCATGCCACTCTCCCCGTAAGCGTTGAGGACTTCCCGTGGCACACTTTCGCATATACTCCACTCGGGTTCTGTCGCTCTGCGCTTGGGCAGACCCGTACGCCCTTAGCGTAGCGGGGTCGCGTCGTAAGCTTACTTTTGCATAGGGGCACTGTACACTTACGCCGTGCATTTGTGTTTGGTTTGTTTCTTGTTTGTTTCTTCAGTGGCTGAGTGACGCGTTGGGTTAAACCAATGACAACCCACGCTTCCGCATATTGGGTTCTATCCTCTATCCAAACGATTGTTTCTTTTATTTAATTACGTTTTGGTTCACCTCTCCTATCTGGAGCTACAGTGGTATGAAAAAGTTTGGGCACCCCTGATCATTTTCATGATTTTTCTTTATAAATCATTGGTTGTCCAGCTCAGCAATTTCAGGTAAATATATCATATAGCAGATGAACACCGTGATATTTGAGAAGTGAAATTAAGTTTATAGGTTTACAGAAAGTGTGCAGTAATTATTCAAACAAAATTAGGCAGGTGCATAAATTTGGGAACCCTTGCATTTGAATACCTTTAGCATTAATTATTGGAACACAAAATTTGTTTTGTAAACTCATTGACCCTTGATCTACATACACAAGTGAATCCAAATATGAGAAAGTGTTAAGGTGGCCAAATGGAAGTTTTTCTCCTCTTTGCATCTTCTCTGAAGAGTGGCAACATGGGAGCCTCAAAACAACTCTCAAATGGCCTGAAAACAAAGGTTGTTCAACATCATGGTTCAGGGAAGGGAAAAGCTCTCTCAGAGATTTCAGCTGTCAGTTTCCACGGTGAGGAACATAGTGAGGCAATGGAAGACCACAGGCACCAGTTCTAGTTAAGGAACTCCCGAAGTGGCAGACCAAGAAAAATCTCAGATAGGCAGAGGCGAAGGATGGTGAGAACAGTCATAGTCAAGCCACAGACCACCTCCCAAGACCCAACTACAAACCTCATCTTTCTGCAGATGGTGTCACTGTTCATCGTTCAACTATACAGCGCACTTTGCACAAGGAGAGGCTGTATGGGAGAGTAATGCAGAAGAAGCCTTTTCTGCAGACACGCCACAAACAGAGTCACTTGAGGTGTGCTACAGCACATTTGGACAATCCCGCTTCATTTTGGCATAAAGGCTGTGTACTGATGAAACTAAAATTGAGTTATTTGGACATAACAAGGAGCGGAAAAAGAACACACAGCATCCCCAAGGACAAAACACTTGCTACCCCCACAGTAAAATTTGGTGGCGGTTCCATCATGCTGTGGGACTGTGTGGCCAGTGCAGGTACTAGGAATCTTGTTAAAGTTGAGGGTCGCATGGATTCCAGTTAATATCTCCAGATTCTTGAGAACAATGTTCAAGAATCAGTGACAAAGTTGCACCGAGGCCAACGACCCCAAACCCTGCTCAAAATCTAACTAGGCATTCATGCAGAGGAACCAGTACAACGTTCTGGAATGGCCATCTAGACATGAATATTACTGAAAATTGTGGGCTGTCCATGCTCGGAGAAACCATCAAACCTGACTGAACTGGAGATGTTTCTCTAAAGAAGAATGGTCCCAAAGCACCTTCAACCAGAATCCAGACTGGGAAGCTGTAGGAAGCGTTTAGCCGCTGTTATTTCTACAAAAGGAGGATCTACTAAATATTGATGTAATTTTTCTGTTGGGGTGCCCAAAATTTATGCACCTGCCTAATTTTGTGTTGAATAATTACTGGCACACTTTCTGTAAATCCTATAAACTTCATTTCACTTCTCAAATATCACTGTGTTCATCTGCTATATGATATATTTAACTCAAGTTGCTGATCTGAACAACCAATGATTTATAAACTAAAATCATGAAAATTATCAGGGGTGCCCAAACTTTTTCATACCACTGTACCAGTGTTTGGGTTCTAAAACCCTTTATACATTTATTTTCACGGTTCTCCTTCGTTTTAAAATGGCGAACCATAACATATAGTGTATATAAAATCAAGCACCTGTGTCTTTGTATGCAGTCTGCCTTTACAAACATTTGTGAAAGAATGGACCATTCCAAAGAGCTCACTGAATCGGGCTGTAATAAAGTGGTACTGTAATAGGATGCCACCATTGTAACAAGTCAGTTTGTGTAATTTGTTCCCTCTGAAATATACCACAATCGACAGTCAGTAGGATTGTTGAAAAATGGAAGCATGGAAAAATGGAAGAATGGAAGTTTTTAGGAACCACAGTGTAAAGTGTTTATGCCAGGTTATGCAGCCAAAGTGCTTTTTTGCTCTGTTTGTGATAGAAAAAACACACCATTAATAATTTATGGCACAGAAAGTGTAAATGCCATCATCCATAAATGCCATAAAAATCTTTCATCCTGGTCAGGGTTATGGGGTGGTATCAGTACTTGGAGTATACCCTGACCTAACCAGATGCGAGATATGATCCAGAGTGGCTTGGCACCGTGAACCAGTGCTCTACTGCTGAGCCACACTGATTCATAGCCCATCTCTGGCAAGATGATCCAACTTGTTGCGCGGAGGTAGAGTTACTGGTTCCATCGTGTGCCACTGGGTTGGGTTCCAATTCTGTACTGTTTAGCTAGGTCTTTGATTCCATCCTGTTTAGCTGGTTTAAGTTACAGTTTTTCTGTTCTGTCCCGTTGAAGCAGGAAAATTTCACTCTTCTATTTTCTCCTGTTCTGCCGAAATAAGAGTCGTTGCTCTGTCCGTGTCAGGTTGCTGGCTGCCTGCTCCCTAGTCGGCTGAGTCTGTGGCACACAAGAAACATATTTGGTTTCCCACATCACATACTGCACTAACAATGGAGATGTCTAATTTGTACATTCATCATTACTGTTGTGAAGACTGTGCAGTGCTTATCATGCAGATTGGGATACATAATATCAGACTATTATGACAACCCTTTGTTTCTACACTCACTGTCCTTTATATCAGCTGTTTACCATATTCAGTGGTGCTTGAAAGTTTGTGAACCCTTCAGAATTTTCTATATTTCTGCATAAATGTGACCTAAAACATCATCAGATTTTCACACAAGTCCTAACAATAGATAACGAGAACCCACTTAAACAAATGAGACAAAAATATTATACTTGGTTGTTTATGTATTGAGTAAAATGATCCAATATTACATATTGGTGAGTGGCAAAAGTATGTGAACCTCTAGGATTAGCGGTTAACTTGAAGGTGAAATTAGAGTCAGGTGTTTTCAATTAATGGGTTGACAGTCAAGTGTGAGTGGGCACCCTGTTTTATTTAAATAACAGGGGTCAATCAAAGTCTGCTCTTGACAACACACGTTTGTGGGACTGTGGTAGCCTAGCAGGTAAGGTACTGGACTATGGACCAGAAGGTCCAGGGTTCAAATCCCACCTGCCAAGCTGCCACTGTTGGGTCCTTGAGCAAGGCCCTTAACTCACAATCGCTTGGATTGTAAGACTGTATCAATTGTAAGTCGCTCTGGATAAGTCTGCTAAAAATGCTGTAAATGTAAAAAATGTAAAATGTATCATGGCACAAACAAAGGAGATTTCTGAGGACCTCAGAAAAAGAGTTGTTGATGCTCATCAGGCTGGAAAAGGTTACAAAACCATCTCTAAAGAGTTTGAACTCCACCAATCAAGTCAGACAGATTGTGTACAAATGGAGGAAATTCAAGACCATTGTTACCCTCCCCAGGAGTGGTCGACCAACAAAGTGTGTAATAGTTGATGAGGTCACAAAGGACCCCAGGGTAACTTCTAAGCAACTGAAGGCCTCTCTCACATTAGCTAATGTTAGTATTCATGAGTCCACCATTAAAGAACACTGAAAGTTATGTTTGGAGAAAGAAAAACACTGCATTCCAGCATGACAACCTTATCCCATCTGTGAAACATGGTGGTGGTAGTGTCATGGGTTGGGCCTGTTTTGCTGCATCTGGGCCAGGATGTCTGGGCATTTAATTGTAAATTATGGAGGAAAATAAGTATCTAGTCAATAACAAAAGTTCAACTCAATACTTTGTAACATAACCTTTGTTGGCAATGACAGAGGGCAAACATTTCCTGTAAGTCTTCATCAGGTTGGCACACACTGTAAAGGGTATTTTGGCCCATTCCCCCATGCACAGCTCCTCTAGAGCAGTGATGTTTTGGGACTGTCGCTTAACAACACGGACTTTCAACTCCCTCCACAAATTTTCTATGAGGTTGAGGTATGGAGACTGGCTAGGCCACTCCTGGAGCTTGAAATGGTTTTTACGTTGCCCGAGCTGTGTGTTTGGGATCATTGTCATGGTGGAAGACAAAGTCAAGTTCCATCTTCAATGCTCTCACTGAGGGAAGGAGGTTTTGGCTTAAAATCTCCCAGTACATGGCCTCGTTCATTCTTCCCTTAACACGGATCAGTCGTCCTGTCTTCCTTGCAGTAAAGCAGCCCCAAAGCATGAGGTTTTCACCCCCATGCTTCACAGTAGGTATGGTGCAGGTCTACAATTTTCTTCCTGATGTCCTTCGACAGCTCTTTGGTCTTGGCCATGGTTGAGTTTGGAGTCTGACTGTTTGAGTTTGTAGACAGGTGTCTTTTATACAGATAACGAGGTCAAACAGGTGCCATTAATACAGGTAACGAGTGGAGGAGAAGAAGAGCTTCTTAAAGAAGAAGTTACAGGTTTGTGAGAGCCAGTTTGTTTGTGGGTGACCAAATACTTATTTTCCACCATGATTTACAATTAAATTCTTTAAAAATCCTACAGTGTGATTTCCTGGATTTTTTTTCTCATTGTGTCTCTCATTTTGTCTCTCATGTACCTTTGATGAAAATTACAGACCTCTCTCATCTTTCTAAGTAGGAGAACTTGCCCAATCAGTGGCTAACTAAATATTTTTTTGCCCCACTGTAAATTACCAAGTATAATATTTTTATATCATTTGTTTAAGTGGATTCTCTTTATCTACTTTTAGGACTTGTGTGGAAATCTGATGATGTTTTAGATCATATTTATACAGAAATACAGAAAATTCTAAAGGTTCACAAACTTTCAAGCACCACTGTAGAAGTACTTTGTAGTTTTATAATTACAGTCTGTAGTCCATCTGTTTCTCCACATACGATGATAGTCTCCTTTCACCCTGTTCTTCAGTTGTCACGACCACCACAGATCAGGTACTGTTTGGGTGGTGGATCATTCTCGGCACTGCAGTGGCACTTATGTTGTGGTATGTTAGTGTGTCAGATGTAGCAGTTCTGCTGAAGTTTTTAAACACTGTGTCCATTCACTGTCTACTCTGTTAGACATGAAAACCCACGTGGTCCAATTTCTAAAAAGTCAGAGACAGAAGTTTGTTTGTTATTGCACAATTTGTGTTAATCATCCTCTAATCTTTGTGCACAGGACGCTGTTACCTGGATATTTTTGGTTGGTTCCCTATTCTTAGTCCAGCAGTGACACTGAGGTGGTTTAAAACTCCAACCATCTACACAGCATCCCTAATGCCACCGCACTTTTAATTTATGGAAATTCACAATAATTGTAGAAAATACAGTAATGTACTGTTACAACCTTATGTAGGGGAAAGCCATAACATTTAACAGGATGGTATGATGGACCTGATACTTTTGTTTGATGGAAGCCAACAATACATTGATACACAGTATTACAAATAAAACGGAAGATCAGCCAGATGAAACAGAGACTCATCGAGCAAATGTTAACCAGTTTATATAGTTACAGTCTTATGAAAAAGTTTGGGCACCCCTGATCATTTTCATGATTTTTCTTTATAAATCATTGGTTGTCCAGCTCAGCAATTTCAGGTAAATATATCATATAGCAGATGAACACCGTGATATTTGAGAAGTGAAATTAAGTTTATAGGTTTTACAGAAAGTGTGCAGTAATTATTCAAACAAAATTAGGCAGGTGCATTATATTTGGGCACCCTTGTCATTTGAATACCTTTAGCACTAATTATTGGAACACAAAAATTTGTTTTGTAAGCTCATTGACCCTTGATCTAACATACACAAGTGAATCCAACTATGAGAAAGTGTTAAGGTGGCCAATTGGAAGTTTTTTCCTCCTCTTTGCATCTTCCCTGAAGAGTGGCAACATGGGAGCCCCTCAAAACAACTCTCAAAGGCCTGAAAACAAAGGTTGTTCAACATCATGGTTCAGGGAAAGGGAAAAGCTCTCTCAGAGATTTCAGCTGTCAGTTTCCACTGTGAGGAACATAGTGACGCAATGGAAGACCACAGACACAGTTCTAGTTAAGGAACTCCCGAAGTGGCAGACCAAGAAGAATCTCAGATAGGCAGAGGCGAAGGATGGTGAGAACAGTCATAGTCAAGCCACAGACCACCTTCAAAGACCTACAACCTCATCTTGCTGCAGATGGTGTCACTAATCATCGTTCAACTATACAGCACACTTTGCACAAGGAGAGGCTGTATGGGAGAGTAATGCAGAAGAAGCCTTTTCTGCAGACACGCCACAGTCACTTGAGGTGTGCTACAGCACATTTGGACAATCCAGCTTCATTTTGGAATAAAGTGCTGTGTACTGATGAAACTAAAATTGAGTTATTTGGACATAACAAGGAGCGGCACACATCCCAAGACAAACATTTGCTACCCACAGTAAAATTTGGTAGCGGTTCCATCAGGCTGCGGGACTGTGTGGCCAGTGCAGGTACTAGGAATCTTGTTAAAGTTGAGGATCGCATATTCCAGTTAATATCTCCAGATTCTTGAGAACAATGTTCAAGAATCAGTGACAAAGTTGCACCGAGGCCAACGACCCAAAACCCTGCTCAAAATCTACTAAGGCATTCATGCAGAGGAACCAGTACAACATTCTGGAATGGCCATCTCAGTCCCTAGACAAATGTGAGCTGTCCATGCTCGGAAACCATCAAACCTGACTGAACTGGAGATGTTTCTAAAGAAGAATGGTCCAAAGCACCTTCAACCAGAATCCAGACTGGAAGCTGTAGGAAGCGTTTAGCGGCTGTTATTTCTACAAAAGGAGGATCTACTAAATATTGATGTCATTTTTCTGTTGGGGTGCCCAAATTTATGCACCTGCCTAATTTTGTTTGAATTAATTACTGCACACTTTCTGTAAAATCCTATAAACTTCATTTCACTTCTCAAATATCACTGTGTTCATCTGCTATATGATATATTTAACTCAAGTTGCTGATCTGAACAACCAATGATTTATAAACTAAAATCATGAAAATTATCAGGGGTGCCCAAACTTTTTCATACGACTGTATAGTGGTACCTCGGCTTCCGTCATTAATTCATTCCAGATGGCTTGTCAAGAACTGAAAACGACGAGTATCAAGTAATTTTTCCCCATAAGGATTCATGTAAATTGAATGAAATTCCACACTCATACACATACACTTACAAATACATTACCATTTACCATTACGTTGATTGGCTGTTGAGGTAACCAGCTGTATATGACCACGATGTCCAGATTTAAAAGACAGATTTTTATTTCCTTTTATAATTTGTTATAATTTTTAAGACCTTGCTGTTAAAGTGAACAGATGTTGATCGGTTGTTAAATGGCACATACCTGCATATTTAATACCAGCAATACCATTATGCTCCCTTAACTTGGCCCAATGTAAATGTCTGAAGGGGTGATTTAGTCTCATATTAAATCAGCATTTGATGAGCATTGGAATCTGCATTTGTCTGTGTGACTGTGCTGAATTTAGGGAACACTGTCACTTTAAGAGCTGCCACTGAAACAATGAGTCCTGGTGGTACTGCTGCTGATGGCTGTGCTGCAAGTTGATTGGCTGTGACTATCAGAGCTGAGGTGCTGGAGGGATGCTACTGCGCTTCCTCTCTCTCTCTCTCTCTCTCTCTCTCTCTCTCTCTCTCTCTCTCTCTTTCACTCTCCCTTCTGCTTGCTCGCATCCCGCTGTATAATCATCATCTAGGGCAAGCGAACTGAGCAGCAATTCAGTGCTCAGCTCCTTACTGCAGGCTGAGAAAAGAGAGAAAGGCAGAAACTGCTTCCCGACGCAGGAGGAAAAGAAAAGGAGGAAACCTTGCTGGTAAAAAGAAGAAAAATAAAGAAGAAGATTACGGATATAATTCATATATATATATAAATATATAGAAATTGCTCATTATATATTATATATTTGTACACACACATATAGATATTTATATATATGTGTATATATATACAAAATATTTTCTGTATATAACTGTATTTGTGGTTGTCTGTTTATATTACTATTTTTATATGTATTTGTGTGTGTGTAAATATATACATATATAAACGTATGACTATATATATCTATGAATTTATATACATATCACTGTGAACCAAGACGGGCAAGACAAAAGTTGTGTCATCAGGGTTGGTTTTTGGTTGTGTGATCATACAAAGTATTTTTGGCATTCATTTCCCTTTTTTTTTTTTTTTTTAACATCAAACGGAGGAAGACTACAGTTCTTTTTGTATTACATGCTTCTTGGCTGCTACCACCTCATCTCCTTTTCTGGATTGGGAGGGACAAAGAGGAGACTAACAGGGTTTTTATAAGAGGAGAGACGACAGTGAAATTCCTGTGATTTGTGTGCTTTCCACGAGCATCGCTGTCTTCTGAGCCGAGCAGCATTGCGTGCTGTGTTTGATCTGAACAGGCAGCAGCAGCAGCAACAGCAGCAGCAGCAGCAGCAGTGAAAGAGTGTGAGAGAGCGCCACGCCGTGTGAGCCAGCAAGCATGCACAAACACCACCACTGCTGCAAGTGCCCAGAATGCTACGAGGTGACACGCATGGCTGCCCTTCGAAGGATGGACGCTCCGGCGTATGGAGACTGGCAGCCAGAACCTTATGGATATCCAGCCAACTACGGAGGCGGCCAGACCTTACCACCCCAAAACTCAGGTGGAGGACCAGGCATGGGCGGAGGGGGCACACTGGGCAGAAGTAAAGGGAAAATGATGTCAGCCGGGGGTCCTGGAGGCCCTACTCCCAAGAGCCAATCCAAGGGTGGTCCCAAGGTAAATGGCAACAACTCGGGAGGGCAAGGTGGATGGTGGCCAGAATGCACCTGTTCCAATCGGGACTGGTATGATCAGGTAAATGCTCTGCCATGCTTCATAGGCTGCTCATACCAGTGGGGGCATCGAAAAAAGTAGGCAGTTGATGAATGTGCTTGATAGGTTTGATCTCGTGTTTAATGGGACGGAGTTTCTGTGTCGATGCTGACTGTGTATTTAGTCAGTATCCAAAATATTGAGGATGGTTTATTATCTGATGGAGCTATGGACTGCTTAATTTCCGATTATCTGAAAGGAAACTCTTCTCAGATCTGAATATAAACCTTGTTATATGACAGACAACAGTGATTCAATTTTGATTATAATTCATTTTGAAGCTAGAGATGTCAGAGACTGAACAGTTTCTTATACGTAATATAGAAAGACATTCTGCATCATAACAGATCTGGACATTATAAATGGTTTTGTTTGCATGGCTGTTATCTAATGGTTTCTGGTTTGTAGGAGAATGCATGGATGTCTTTTTGGTGCAGAAAATGGGGGATGGTAGTGACAGGATCGCCTCTTTCAAATAATGGGTGTACATCACTGTTGTGATTAAGGTGTTGGTCGTTTTTTAAAATATTGTTGGATATCTGTGATTGCAAGGCCTGCTGGGGATGAATTGAAGCAATAGAAGGGAAGTAATATCTCATGGAATATATATATATATATATATATATATATATATATATATATATATACACACACAAAGTTATATATTTATATATTCAGAGCCAGTTCTGATTATGTAAATTTGTCAGCATTTGTATTTGTAGTTTTTTTTTTTGTCTGTTCTTTGATTGCTTTTATTCTGGCAGAGCCTGTCAGCCATAACCTAAGAACACAAACTGTAATTAAATACGGTATGTGTGTGTGTGTGTGTGTGTGTGTGAGAGAGAGAGAGAGAGAGAGAGAGCGTGCAGGGGTGGGGGAAGGGTCCCTGTAAGTGTATGAAATGAAAGAAACAGCTCCCTATGTGAGCAACACAGCCCGCATGTATGTGCAGTGCATATAATCCTAGGCTCTTATGTCATGATTATAGTGTAGGAGTATTTGGCTGAGGACTGCTTTTATCTGAACGTTTCTGAGCAAGAAGGTGAGAAAATAGACAGCAGGAGGATAGCAGTAAAATGGAGGGTGAAGAATCAGTGGCTGTGCGAGCAAATGAGAGAATCCACCAAGCAGGGAACAAAACATGAGCCACGAGCAAAATGTGAGCAGATGCTACTGTTCTGCTTCTTCTGTAAAGATGTTAGGCTCATCCAAATCCAGTGCATGTTCTCCATTGTTTTATAAAAAAATCCTTCAGTAACATTAATATATACCAGATAGAGTTATGCTTACATAATAGCTTGGTAGACAGTTTTAGAGAAAATGCTTATTGAGGGTATGTTTGATTAATTGGATGAAATGTGTTTAAATGATGGGTATAAGACAGTGAGAAACACCCCTTTGGGGTAGCTGCATCATTTGCTGGAAAACCATGATTCCATCTTGCCTGTTAAGACTCCAGAATAGCCTATGGTCATGTTCAAATGCCAAAGCGACATGTTTTACTTACAAAATCTCTCCATATATTCAATTAACTACGTATACTAACACCAGTGCATTTCAGGCACATTCCATGCATCTTGACATTCAATAGACAGATACATAACACCCAAAAATCAATGAATCTCACTGGAAAATGGCTGTAAAAAGCTATGTATAGTAATATAAAGGTGAGATTTGCAATGTTGAGAAAGAGAGAAATCAGCTCATAAATGCAGCCAGCATGGAGAGGAGGAGGGTGTTATGTAAGATCAGGCTGTTGGTTGAGCTGTGAGAGGAGATGCTCAGAGAGAGCAGCCACAGAGCTATGAGCTAGTGTTTAAATTCATATATAGTAAGGCTACTTTGGCACCATTTTGCTGTTTGTACTGGTATTGTTTCTGGGCTGTGGTTTCAAATTACTTCTGCTGCCTCAGACTTAGAAGGCAAAGCTGCATCACAAGTTAACCAAAATCAAGCAGGAAACCATAGCAAGCCTTTAAGGGAATGATCATTTGCGTTCTTACTTCATTTGCTTAGTTACTTATATGTGTTTTATAGTTAGTTTTCAAGATGTTGTGCATTCTACTAGAAATCTTCCCCATAGTTAGGAATTTCCAGAAGATACTCTAGATTGAAAGCATCCTTTAGCTATCTCTAAACATCATTCTGTACAGATTCAGTTGCCATACCCATAGCATTCACTTAAAAATATATATACTACATTAAATTTGATTTATGGTTTAGATAAATAAAAATTACACTAAATCCATGGTTTGGATTTCAGACAGCCTGTGGAAAGAGGGGTCAGGTGTAGTAGTTAGTAGCTCTGTTCTGCAATCAGCTTGGAGGATTGTAAGCCAATTTCTCCATTCAGAACAACTTCAACTTCATGTTGGTGGGATTCCTCATATTAACTGCTCTCTTCTGTAACATGTATATAAGATTAAGGTCAGGACTTTGACTTGGCCCTTCCAAAACATTACTTTTCTTTAACCATTCTTTGGTAGAATGACTTGTGTGCTTATGGTCGTTGTCTTGCTGCATGACCAATGTTCTCTTGAGATTCAGTTCAGAGACAGATGTCCTGATATTTTCCTTGAGAATTACCTGGTATAATTCAGAATTCATTGTTCCATCAGTGAAGGCAAGCCATCCTGGCCCAGATGCAGCAAAACAGGCCCAAACCATGAAACTCACCAACTAAGCCAACACCATGTTTCACAGATGGGTTTTTATGTTGGAATTCAATGTTTTCTTTATCCAGACATAATGCTTATCATTTAAACAAAAAAGTTCTGTCTCATCCTTCCAGAATTATTTTTTCCAATAGCTTTCTGTCATGTCCACGTGATTTTTTATTAAACTGCATATGAGCAGCAATGTCCTTTTTGGCGAGCAGCGGCTTCCCCTGTCATGCACATCATTGTTGTTCAGTGTTCTTCTGATGGTGCATTCATGAACATTAACCTGTGTGAGAGTGGCCTTTTGTTGCTTAGAAGTTACCTTGGGTTCCTTTGTTGTAAAAGTTGCATCATTTTGGATGGCATTATAAACAGTTTCCAAATAAAACGTGACTTGTTTGGTTATCTATATCTTATTCTGACACTTTTGAGTGTATTTTTAAACAGAGTTGTTGAGTTTCTATGCTTTATGGTGTTATTTCCATAGGCTGCATTGCTGTGTGGTGTAGTTGTGACGTGGCTTATAAGCTACAGGTCACAGTGCTTAGCACTGTCATCTCACAGGTCCAGAAACCTGGGCTTGAATTCCAGCCGGGCTGCTGTCTGTGTGGAATTTGCATGCGATGGACTGGCACCCTTCCTGGGGTTGGTTCTTGCCTTTTATCCTGTGCTGACCTGTAGAAGTTGAGTGAGTGAGTGATCATAATCTCCTGCTGCTGAATTCTAAAAGTCGTTGTGAAGCTCATAGTCTATAGTTCTTAGTGAGACTGGGTCATAGGGATGCTCATTCCTTTTAAGGTGTTAATTGTTGGACTGCTTTTACAGCTGTACATGCAGTTAATTAGAAATCATAATATAAAAACAAATCACCTGAGCAGCTTTGTTTAATAAGTGATATTTTTTTCACTTCAAAGTCTATATCTTTTTTTCGCGTGGCATTTATTTATGCTGTCTCCTGTATCTAAGTTAGCCTAGCTAGTGAAAATACTGGCAATTTAGTTGGTTAAAACACACTGGCAGTGTTTGTACAACCCCATATCAGAGAAAAGTTGGGACAGTATGGAAAACGGAAATAAAACATTGCAATTTGTCTTACATTTACTTTGACGTTTATTCCATTGTAGACAGCATGAACCCAAGATATGGTTGAAAAGCAGTATCCGCTAAAGGCTGAGTCTTTGAGTAGCAAAGACATCGGATCTCCAGTTTGTTTACAGATGCGTCAAATTCATTGAAATGTTTAATAAGAAAGGTCCTCAAAGAAATATTGGAAGGGATTTACATATTTTTCCATCTACATTGCGTATCATTCAAGGAATCCAGTGGAATTTCAGTGCGTAAAGTGTAAGTGCGCAAGTCTAAGTTGAACACCCGTAATCTCTGATCCCTCAGATGGCAGAGCTTCAAGATCCATCAGCCATCAATATCTGATAGAACCTGGGCAAGTCAGTATTTTAGTAAACCTTTGCTATGCACTACAATACGGAGTTACATTCACAAATGCCACTTAAAACCTTACTGTGCAAGAAAGAAGGTTTATGTTAACCATGTCCAGGAGCAGCACAGACTTCTCTGGGCTTGGAGGCATCTAGAATGGACCATCACACAGGAAATGTGTATTATGGTCAGACAAATCAAAATCTGTTTTTGAAGAAAGACAATATCTTTTTCAGTGCCGGCATGAAGACAACATCCTTTCCAGGGACGTCTGTGTATTTTTAACAAGACAATGCAAAACCACATGCTGCACACATTACAAAGGCATGGCTGCAGAAGAAGAGGGTATGGGTACTGGACTGGTCTGCCTGAAGTCCTGACCTGTCTCCAATAGAGAATGTGTGGAGAATTTTTAAACGAAAAATGTGAAGTCAACCTCGTACTATGTAACAACTTAAGACAGGTTTGCAGGAAGAATAGGCCGAAATAAGACCTGAAACACTACATGGCTTGTTATCATGTCTTTTAAGTGTTGTGAAAAGGAATGCCAGCATTGCAAAGTTCTAAAAGCTTTATAATTCCAACTTTTTTTGGAATGTGTTGCAGGTCTGAAATTCAGGAATGGATGTTTATTACCAAATGAAATGAAATTGACCAGAGAAATCATGAAATATTTTGGATTCATACTGTCTGCAATGAAATAAAAGTCAAAGTAACTATAAGAACAGTACACTTTTTATTTCCAATGCTTACATTTACAGCATTTAGCAGTCGCCCTTATCCAGAGTGACTTACCTCATGTTATTACAAGTAGGCAATAACACAAGAACACAATCCAACGAGAACTTGCTAGGATCTAGATGTAGATAAGTCAACAAAACACTAGTTTTTTTGTTTGTTTTTTGTTTTTTAAGTATGCAGTTGTATTTACTTCAGTCTTCACTTAAGTGCTTAGTGAAGAGGTGAGTCTTTAGTCACTTCTTGAAGACAACAAGAGACTCAGCCATTCAGACATCCAGTGGAAGTTCATTCCACCACCTGGGTGCCAGGATGGAGAAAAGTCTTTGATGCTTGACTTCCTTTAATCTTACGTGGAGGATCCAGTCAAGCCAAGCTTGTTTCTAGGAGGGTACGAGATACAGAGCGTGGTTTGATCAAAATTTAATCCAATTACATCCTCAGTACGAAACTCTTACATCTGTCCTGTATTTGTGTGGTATTTGCTTGTTGCAAGTGACAACCTTTAAAACAGTACCCTGCTTAAACAAGCCTTAGATTACACACGTTAAACGATTTAATCTTTTTAATGATTTAAATGATTTAAAGCATGTGGACCAAGGTATTTCTTCTCATCATATGTTTAATAAGGACATTTGGAGCACATTTAACGTTTAACCCATAACACATTTAGCACACTATCACTTTAACATTACCAAGACACAAAGATAGCAAATTAAACACTCAGTAACACAATGAATTTGTTCTTTTCAGTAGGAGCTTCTCAGTAAACCTGAACTTTCATAGTTTCTTTTTCCACAGATCAGTATGGTCTTTGTACAAAAAAAGGGGTAACCTGTGATAGCTGCTGCTCAGTCGGAACTGAGTGCAAGTTTTTAACAGCTTGGAAACTGCTTAGGAACATACAGTATCTGGTTATATTAACCAGATACACATTCTAGCTCAGGTTTAAAGTTAAATGACAGATAAAGCCTATTTTGTTCTAATTTGTCCACATTCTTTTTCAAAATTGATTCTGGAAACGCAGACCAGTAGAATGAGGAGTAGGAAAAATTGCTGCTGGCCTAATTACATTTTTTATATATACAGTGACTTTTGTCCATACCATATTTATTCAACATTTAATTATTATTTTATTAGTATGTTATTGCTACTGGGCATTACTGAATTTTGGAAGTATGTCTGCATAGCTGGTGCACAGCCACCACCGCACCCTTGTAGCTTTACTTAACACAATAAACCGCATATATCACATACTTTCTTGGGAACATTAACACTAAAACTTTCTTGAAAATGAAATGGCTGTAAATGTTGGCACATGCAGACATTACATGTATATTCCCCAACTTCCTCTTTAGTCCATCTATGGGGTTTAGGTCAGGAGAGTGCAGTGAGGTCAAAGGCGGGTGAGGCACAGGACAGACAGAGCCAGATTTACATATAGCCTATATGAACCTCAATGAGATTCAATGATTATATTCTCAGTAACTTGGTTTGATTAGAAAATGCTTTTTTTATATTTAATAATGCATTCTTAATGCACGCATAGCCTAACTGAGTCATGTTTTAATCTCCAGTTTTCGGTGTGTTTTTGGGCGGTCTGTGTATAAGCCCAATTTTTATTATCACTTGGTTGAAAGATGTGGGATGGACCAAGGAAGAATCTGTTAGAAATGTTTAGATCTGTGCTCGTGACAGTCCTTGTTGTTAGTAATGTTCAGATATTCACTTATTCAGCAATGGGAGTGTTATGGGTGTGGGCTCTCACAAGCCCTCATTATTGTGGCCGAGGTAACAGCTGCCTCTCATGGTACTTTATTCATTTCAGTACTATTGATAGAAACAAACCTAAATATCTTTACACGTATGTGAAGTAAATTATCTAGACTATGAAGGTGATGGCTACAAACAGGCTATTGGTGAATTGCTGATATTCACACAAATAGTCACAGGCACACGCTTCTTCCCAACAGTGGGTTCAGTTCTAATGGGATTGCGCAATCCGAGGTGAGGCAGACCTCTCAGCTTCTGCACTTCATGTTGCCAGGAATTATAGCCGCAAATCTGCAATTTTGACAATACGAATGATCAGAATCACAGTGAAATGCCATTTATAGCACATATCAGAGAGAAAATTATAATTTCACATTTCATTACATTTATTTTTTCTTTGGCATATAACAGATGAGGCACTGCCTCACCAGGCTCTCCTGACTGCATGTCTCTGGAGGACTGTAATGTCCATATCGAAAGCTTTTGTGTGGACTTGCATATATGTTTTCAAGCAAACACCTGCTAGAAGTTCAACCTCCATCTTGTTGCAGCTTCATGGCAGAGGCAGATAGATTTTCATCTAAAATCTCCTGATAATTCGTAGAGTGCCTGATGCCATGTTTCTTAACAAGTTTTCTTTTAAAGAGCCCCAAAGCACCACCGTACTAACAGTGTGGTAATGTGATATTTTCTGTTCAAACACCTTTCCACTATGCAGTGGTACCTCGGCTCTCGTCGTTAATTCGTTCCAGAGAGCAAATTTTTCCAATAAGGAATAATGTTAATTCAATTAGTCTGTTCCAGACTCCCAGAAAATCCACACTGTATAAGGCATTGTATGCATTAATGGAGTTGTATTATAAAGGTGCTACCTGATTTACGATGGGGATATGTTCCAACAAATCCATCATAAATTAAATGTATCATGAACTGAGTGAGTTTAATGAGTTTGGTAGAGCGGTCTATATTATATACATATATACATACATAGATACATACATACATAGCAGAACCTACAGTGGGGCAAAAAAGTATTAGTCAGCCACTGATTGTGCAAGTTCTCCTACTTAAAGATGAGAGAGGTCTTTAATTTTCATCATAGGTACACTTCAACTATGAGAGACAAAATGAGGGAAAAAAATCAGAAAATCATTGTAGAATTTTTAAAGAATTTAATTGTAAATCATGGTGGAAAATAAGTATTTGGTCAATAACAACAGTTCAACTCAATACTTTGTAACATAACGTTTGTTGGTAATGACAGAGGTCAAACGTTTCCTGTAAGTCTTCACCAGGTTTGCACAAACTGTAGCTGGTATTTTCTCCAAAACATGATGTTTCCACCCCCATGCTTCACAGTAGGTATGGTGTTCTTGGGATGCAACTCAGCATTCTTTTTCTTCCAGTTGTTTTACCAAAAAGTTCTATTTTGCTTTCATCTGACCACATGATATTCTCCCAGTCCTCTTCTGGATCATCCATATGCTCTCTGGCAAACTTCAGACGGGCCTGGACATGTACTGACTTAAGCAGGCAGACACGCCTGGCACTGCAGGACCTGAGCCCCTCTCGGTGTAGTGTGTTACTGATGGTAGCCTTTGTTACTTTGGTCCCAGCTCTCTGCAGGTCATTCATCAGGTCCCTCTGTGTAGTTCTGAGATTTTTCCTCACCGTTTTCATGATCATTTTCACCCCTCAGGATGAGATCTTGCATGGGGTCTCAGATAGAGGGAGATTATCAATGGTCTTGTATGTCTTCCATTTTCTTACAATTGCTCCCACAGTTGATTTATTCACACCAACCGGCTTGCCTATTGTAGATTCACTCTTCCCAGCCTGTTGCAGGTCTACAGTTTTCTTCCTGGTGTCCTTCGACAGCTCTTTGGTCTTGGCCATGGTTGAGTTTGATGTCTGACTGTTTGAGTTTGTGGACAGGTGTCTTTTATACAGATAACGAGGTCAAACTGGTGCCATTAATAAAAGTAACGAGTGGAGGACAGAAGAGCTTCCTAAAGAAGAAGTTGCAGGTCTGTGAGAGCCAGAAATCTTTCTTGTTTGTGGGTGACCAAATACTTATTTTCCACCATGTTTTACAATTAAATTCTTTAAAAATCCTACAATGTGATTTCCTGGATTTTTTTTTTTTCATTTTGTCTCTCATAGTTGAAGTGTACCTATGATGAAAATTACAGACCTCTCTCATCTTTCTAAGTAGGAGAACTTACACAATCAGTGGCTGACTAAATACGTTTTTAGCTAATACTTTAATACTTTTTTAGTAGCAGTAAAAATAGTGATAAGTAAGTTAATGACTAAAACACTTAAATTAAAGTGTTGAAAAATCTCATGTAATTTGGTGGAGTAATGGATTGAAAGTGAAAATTGAAAGCAACACTTACTCTATTGATGAACTCTGGGAGCTAGCATAGCTGCTAAGCTAACTACAGCCTGTGTTCTGGAGCATTAAGTTCCTTATTTGCACTAAGAATACAGTACTGTAGATGTAAAAATAAAGAAAAACACGGTCTACATCACTGAATCACTATGTACTGAATCGTGAATCGTGTTTCGGCTGAAACGAGTTGAGCAGCTCGACTCATACAAGTTTAAGCAAGGGCGCTGAGCAAACAATGAGAACTGAGATAAATTTTTCTGGTCAAAATGCATAGAGAACCAATTTGATGAGTTGGTTTGAGAACCGAGGTACCACTGTTTTTTCATCTCATCTGTTCTTAGAACCTGGTTCAAATAAAATTCTAGTGTGTATATGTGTACGCTCATGTACCGTATTTTCCGGGCTATAAAGCGCACCGGGTTATAAGACGCATTAAATGAAACAAAACTCTTATGTTCCGTCGGAAGCTCAGTTTGGTCTTTACCTGGCACAGGGCGTCTTCTTGCTTCCTCCACTTCCGTATCATTGATTCGTTAATGTTGAATTCTCTCGCAGCTGCTCTATGTCCATGTTGTACTGCGTGACCGATAGCGTTGAGTTTGAAATCCGCTTCGAAAATGAATGAATGAATGCACGTACCCTAATGCTGAAGCACATACCGTATTACTCCGCTATGCTGCGCACTACGGTGGCCATAAGCTTCGTAACTTACCAAGGCCGTGATAAAACATTTTGACAGATTTATGAGCACCGTGTACCATCTACAATCGGTTCTAGGTCAGAAAGCACAACCAGAATTAATTCATACATTAGACGTACCGCATTTAAAGGCGCACTGTCGATTTTTGAGAAAATTAAAGGATTTTAAGTGCGAATTATGGTCCGAAAAATACGATATGTGGAAAGAAAGGACTTTATCCTGATACATTTTTCAAATAGTTTGTTTGCAGGGAGGTGGCATCTCATTGCAGAATTTGGAGAATTGGTAGCCTCTAGAAGCTCGCATGCTGGGAGAAATTCTTTGTGGTTTAATCATTTTTGTTACTGTGCATGACGCCTCTTTGTTGTTGTCTGATTTCATATGTTTTAACATGAGTGACTAAGGGAATTTGGCCTCTAAATCACCTGATATTTTTATCTCAGTGAAACAGGAAATCATGAATAATAATTGGGAGGTATCCCAGTAGTTGTGACATATGTGGTTTTGTTTCAAACAGTTATTGTTGACAGACAATGTTAGATGAATCTCATACATTCAGTGTGTGATTAAGCTTTTATATATATATATATATATATATATATATATATATATATATATATATATATATATATAAGCTATGATTAAGCTATTTCAAACTTTGCACGTGAATTGGAATTACCATTGCCACAGTTGCTATGTATCCACTTCGAGTCTGCATTTGTAGATTCTGTTGTTGCTGTGTTTTGACATCTGAATCAGGGTGGTATGTTTTTACTGTCTGTAAAAAAGAGACACTGTCCTTTAGGGTTATGAGATGACAACCAGACTTGTTTTTAAATAAACGTCTTGGACAGCAGTGCTCTAGGGGGAGAATGAGAGGGACCATGCAAGATGAAAGCACTTGGACGTATTACTACAAACAATTATCGCACCTTCTAACTACCAGAATATTTACTTAGGAGTTACAATTTATTGCTTTAGAAGAGCTCTCTCATGAATTATCTGTCTGACCCCACTGATAAAAGAAACATATTCGGAAATCACATGTTGGTGACAGTATGCATGTAAAGTCACAGCAATCATTCAGTATGCTCCGAGTTCAACTGCAAAAGCTGTCCTTGTATGTTTTCTTTCCCTAGCCATATTCTTACATGCATTGCAAGTTCATGTCCTGCAACAGTTGTTCATATTCATCCTCTGTAGATTTTACAATAAGTATGGCAGATTGTGCAAAACAAAAATACTCAGCAAATTGTTGGGGCAACACAATGGCACAAGCAGTCAGCACCTTTGCCTCACCAGTATGACAAGTTTGATCCCAAACTTGGACTACGCCTTTGTGGAGTTTGCATGTCCTCCCTGTGTCCGTGTGGGTTTACTCCAGATACTCTGGTTTCCTTCCACATTCCAAAGACATGCGTTAGGTTACTTGGTTAGCTCTAAATTCATCATTCTTCATGAGAAGCCTTTGAAGCTGATGTGATGTTAAATAAAACAAATAATGTCGGAATAACACAATTTATTATAAAATAAGCTTTGTGTTAATGATTTTGGCCAACTCTAGGTTAATGTAAGTGTTTTAAACATCAACTTACTTATTATTACTTATCATAGTATCCTTTCCATATCTCCGCTATTATACAGTGTAGCTTGCTCTACCAAGCACTCGTTAAACTTCTCAGTTCATAATACATTTAATTTATGATGGATTTGTTGGGAGCACTTGTACAATACAACTTCATTAATGCATATAATGCCTTATACAGTGTGGATTTTCTGGGGGTCTGGAACGGATTCATTCAATTTACATTATTCCTTATGAGAAAAATGTGTTTGGTACTTGTGGTTTTCAGTTCTTGACAAGCCTTCTGGAACGAATTAACGACGAGAACCGAGGTACCACTGTATTAAAAAATATATATTTTTTGTTAGATTTCTTTAAACAAAATTACATTTCTGTTCATGTAAATATCTGTGTGCTTACAATTTCTCTTCTCATGTCCTGAGATGTGGCACACAATTCCATAGACTTACGCAAAAGCTATATAAACAGTATGCCACCTATTTCCTGCCATTAAATTTAGTATTTGTAACCTTGCTTTGATGGTTCCTATTACTGGATGTCTTTCTGGAATGTGTTCTTAAAATGTTATATTCTAAGCCCATGAAAACCTGTGGGAGGATACCACATTAAATGACTGCAAAAGCAATATGAAACAGGGGGACAAGGTACACTCTGCAATATTTATGCCCACATTTACAGGAACAGGCTTTTATCCACTTTGATGAGTTAGTGGTGTTCTTGTTTGTGATGGTGTTTAGCATGTGTGTCATAAAATTGTCTGCATTTTCTTGTTTTTCTGGAAATTTAACATTGGCCAAATAGCATTAAAATATTCTGTTTAATCTCAGAGATATGTGAGTTTCAGTGGTGCCTTCCAGCTGGGTCGGACATTGTCAAAGCACAGTTGGCAATGCCTAAGGAAAGATAGATAGACGAGCATTCCTTAGCACTGCAACAGTGACCCCTGCCGGCTCTGCGATGGACTGGCTTCTTTTGATCATGCTTATTCCTGTGCCCTGTGTTTATTGGCTTAGGTGTAGAATCCCGTCACAACCCTGATCAGGAACAATTGTGGGTAAAAAAAAAAAAAAAAGAAGGATATAGCAAAAAAGTTAGCTTTGTAATACTCATACTTGTGCTATATGTAGTTGGTTGGTGGAGACGTGTTTATTGTCTGACATTTGCTTCTTAACATTTGCAGTGGAGCTACACTACTAAATGTAGTTTACAAGTAATGAAAATGTTAAGATACACTGCCTTGCCAAAAAAAGGTCACACACACTAATATTCCTTTGGACCGCCTTTAGCTTTGATTAAGGCACGCATTCACTGTGGCATCATTTCCACAAGCTTCTGCAAAGTCACAACATTTATTTTTGTCCAGAGTTGCATTATTTTTTCCCCAAGATCTTGTATTGATGATGGGAGATTTGGACCACTGCTCAAAGTCTTCTCCAGCACATCCCAAAGATTCTCAATGGGGTTCAGGTTTCACAGATTAACTTCTTTTCCACGACCACAGGATGTGTCTTTTGACATGGTTGTTTAACAAATGAGAAGCCACTCACTGCCTCAGTTAGGGTTAAACAACTTGTTGCCAGCTGAAACATAATCAATTAAACGATATGGGGCTCTCTTTAAAATACTATTTAAGTATTTGCTTACCGTATTTTTCGGACCATAAAGCGCACCGGGTTATAAGACGCGATATCAATGATCGGCTGCTAACGGGTATATTGTCATACATAAAGCGCACCGGGTTATAAGACGCATTAAATGAAACAAAACTCTTAAGTTACGTCGGAAGCTCAGTTTGGTCTTTACCTGGCGCAGGGCGTCTTCTTGCTTCCTCTAATTCCGTATCATTGATTCGTTAATGTTGAATTCTCTCACAGCTGCTCTATGTCCATGTTGTACTGCGTGACTGATAGCGTTGAGTTTGAAATCCGCTTCGAAAATGAATGAATGAATGCACGTACCCTAATGCTGAAGCACATACCGTATTACTCCGTGATGCTGCGCACTACGGTGGCCGTAAGCTTCGTAACTTACCAAGGCCGTGCTAAAACATTTTGACAGATTTAATGAGCGCCGTGTACATCTACAATCGGTTCTAGGTCAGAAAGCACAACCAGAATTAATTCATACATTAGACGCACCGCATTTTAAGGCGCACTGTCGATTTTTGAGAAAGTTAAAGGATTTTAAGTGCGCCTTATGGTCCGAAAAATATGGTAGTTAAATCCAGGTGGTGACCTATTTTTTGGCTAGGGAGTGTATATGTCAAAACACTCAACCCATATGCATTTCTAAATAAATGTTACCTGGACATGCAGATTTGAAAAACTATCATGTGAAAAAAAAACAAAGACCAACATATGTTGTGTTTGGGGTGCTGAAATGCTGGTCAGTTGGCAAGACGATGCAAGGTCCATGTTCCATATTGGTCCAAGTTGGTTTATGCTGGTCCGTGCTGGTTCGGTGATTTAGATGGGAAACCCAAATGGTTTTATATGTCTTGCTTGACAGATTTTGCATTGGTTGACCAACATACCAGTGTCCAAAAAACAACATATGCTGTGTACGTCTATGCTGTTTTTTTTAAAGATAGCAGGTGGGTTGTTACATTTGAACAACTCGAGCACAGTTGACCGACACAGAAGCTAAGCAGCCAAGCAAGAGAAACAAAAACTTTTGAACCAGACTTGTTTCACACATTCTGACTCTTGAGTGGTGCAGTTGCATTCTTGTCTTCCTTGTCAATACAAATGACTTTAGACAATCGAGGCAACTGTTGACTTAATGTTATCTTGCATGTGCATTAACCTAGTCTATCACAAGTATGTCTTCACTTTTTCATTCTATCCAAACAAGAACACACATGATTCAACTTTTCAGGTATTTGAAGCTCAGGACCAGCTGATTTACATAGTGGTTAAGTGTGGTCCTACTTTGCTGAAATGAAATTTCACATGAGCAGAATTTTGAAGAAAAAGCAAAGGCTTTATATGTCTGCCGGGTAGTTTGTGAAAAATATTATCCTCCCAGACTGACGAACTCTGATTAAACTGGGTGAAAAGTATCTCATTTACACATGCTTCTAGGCTTTGCCTTTAAATATTTAAAGGGAGTATAATTCTGAATCCACTTTGGTTCTACAACCCCAAATCAAAAAATGTCGAGACAGTAGGAAAATGCAAATAAAAACAAAACAAACATAAAAACTGTGTCTTACAGTGTGTTTACATGCATTTAATTATCCAGAAAATCAGATTTTGTCAGTAATCCAATCAACGGCACTAAACTGATTTCTACTTTGCAACCATCCAATAAAAACACAGAAAGATGTGACATTAATTTCAAAATTGGATATTAAGTAATCAAATTCTTTGTTTTCTCGAGTATATACTGTGTTTCAAAGTTTCCATGAAGTGTTTCTCTACCTTTAGTTCCATGGTTTATTTAATACCAGCGTTGCCAGATCCCAAGATAAAAAGAAAAACCTTCACAGTGAATGAAAATAAAGGGCAAAAAGGAGCCAAATCTTTATAATAGGTGGACCTGGCAACCGTGTTGTTTTAGGAAATCAGGTAACTGGTATACATGCTATGGGTAATCTGATTACTGAGGTAAAATCCAACTCTCTGTATTGGATTTCTTAATCTGATTTCTAGATCGCAGTATGCTGTATACATGACCACTTGAATAGTCAGATAACTGCAGAAATCTGACTATGATCGGATTATTAGGTGCATGTAAACATACTCATTGACATTTAATTGCAGACAGTATGAACCCGAGATATTTCATATTTTACCTGGTCAACTTCATTTAATTTGTTGGAAGATTGGAAGGGATTTGCATATTTCTCCCTTTACGGTGTATAATATCGTTAAACATTTTAAGGATTCTGGAAGAATTTTAGTGAGTAACGTCCGATCACTCAGACGGCACCACATCCAGAACCATCATTCATCAATAGCTGATAGAACCACATAGGCAAGGGATGACTTTGGCAAATCTTTGTCCAGCACTACAATATGGAGTTACATTCACAAATGCCACTTAAAATGTTACTGTGCAAAAACAAAGCCTTAGGGTGCTTTTACATGATAAAGCAATGACATTATGCCATTATTTCCATTATTTCCATGAAAAAGCAATGTTTTTCTAAGCAGTGCTATTTCTCTCTGCCGCTGCACTATGTTGATTCATGTCCATATTTATGTTAATCTTGTTGACTTCTCTGGGTTCGGCAAAATCTGGGATGGACCATCACACAGTGCAAATGTGTATTGTGGTCAGACGAATCAGTATTCCAGATCTTTTTATAAGAAATGGACGCTGTGTACTCTCTACCAGGGGGATCCATGCATTTTTCAACAAGACACGCACATTACAAAGGCATGGCTGTGGAAAAATAGGCTATGGGTACTGGACTGGTCCGTCTGCATTCCTGACCTGTTCCCAATAGAGAATGTATGGAGAATTTTGAAACAAAAAATACAACAACAACAACCCTGTACTGTTGCACACCTTCAGATGTGTTTCTTTGAAAAATTGGACAAAATAACACCTGAACGCGTCATCATTTGGTATGCTCATTGCCAGAACCCCTATTAAGTGATTTATTTACTTGCATTTTCCATACTGTGCCAATTTTTTTTATTTGGGATTGTAATTTACATTTTTGTTGTTTTTGGAAAACGCTTTTTAAGAAAGATTTCAGGTGTTTACAAATACAGCCACTGATTGTGCAAGTTCTCCTACTTAGAAAGATGAGAGAGGTCTGTCATTTTCATCATAGGTACACTTCAACTATGAGAGACAAAATGAGAAAAAAAATCCAGGAAATCACATTGTAGAATTTTTAAAGAATTTAATTGTAAATCATGATGAAAAGTATTTGGTCACCCACAAACAAGCAAGATTTCTGGTTCTCACAGACCTGTAACTTCTTCTTTAAGAAGTTCTTCTGTCCTTACTCATTACCTGTATTAATGGCACCTGTTTGACTTCGTTATCTATATAAAAGACACCTGTCCACAGCCTCAAACTCAACCATGACCAAGACCAAAAAGCTGTCTTTGGACACCAGGAAGAAAATTGTAGACCTGCACCAGACTGGGAAGAGTGAATCTACAATAGGCAAGCAGGTTGGTGTGAATAAATTAACTGTGGGAGCAATTGTAGGAAAATGGAAGACATATAAGACCATTGATAATCTCCCTCGATTTGGGACCCCAAGCAAGATCTCATCCCATGGGGTCAAAATGATCATGAGAACGGCGAGCAAACATTCCACAACTACATGGAGGGACCTGATGAATGACCTGCAGAGAGCTGGGACCAAAGTAACAAAGGCTACCATCAGTAAAACAGTACGCCAAGAGGGACTCAGATCCTGCAGTGCCAGGCGTGTCCCCCTGCTTAAGCCAGTACATGTCCAGGCCCATCTGAAATTTACCAGAGAGCATATGGATGGTCAGATGAAACCAAAATAGAACTTTTTGGTAAAAACTCGATGCTGAAGAAGAAGGCTGAGTTGCATTCCAAGAACACCAGACCTACTGTGAAGCATGGGGGTGGAAACATCATGCTTTGGGGCTGTTTTTCTGCAGAGGGGACAGGACGACTGATCCGTGTTAAGGGAAGAATGAACGGGGCCATATATAATGAGATTTTAAGCCAAAACCTCCTTCCATCAGTGAGAGCATTGAAGATGGAACGTGGCTGGATCTTCCAGCATGACAATGATCCCAAACACACCACTCGGGCAAAGAAGAAGTGGCTCCATAAAAAGCATTTCAAGGTCCTGGAGTCTCCATACCTCAACCCCTTAGAAAATTTGTGGAGGGAGTTGAAAGTCTGTGTTGCCTAGCGACAGCCCCAAAACATTACTGCTCTAGAGGAGATCTGCATGGAGGAATGGGCCAAAATACCAGCTACAGTGTGTGCAAACCTGGTGAAGACTTACCGGAAACGTTTGACCTCTGTCATTGCCAACAAAGGTTATGTTACAAAGTATTGAGTTGAACTTTTGTTATTGACCAAATACTTATTTTCCACCATGATTTACAATTAATTTTTAAAAAAATCCTACAATGTGATTTCCTGGATTTTATTTCTCATTTTGTCTCTCATAATTGAAGTGTACCTATGATGAAAATGACAGACCTCTCTCATCTTTCTAAGTAGGAGAACTTGCACAATCAGTGGCTGACTAAATACTTCATTATCAAACCATTTTCTGGAATGAGATACAGTCAGATAATGGGGTTCGACAGTAGTTACAGTGGTGCTTGAAAGATCATCATCATCAGATATTCACACAAGTCCTAAAAGTAGATAAAGAGAACCAGTTAAACAAATGAGACAAAAATATTATACTTTGTCATTTATATTGAGGAAGATGATGCAGTATTACATATTAGTGAGAGGCAAAAGTAGGTGAACCTCTAAAATTAGAAGTTCATTTGAAGGTGAAATTAGAGTCAGGTGTTTTAAATCAATGGGATGACAATCAGGTGTGAGTGGGCACATCTGCAGTTTGCTAAAGATCACGTGGACAAGCCAGAAGGCTATTGGAAGAATGTTTTGTGGATGGATGAGACCAAAATAGAACTTTATTTTTTAAAAGAAAAGCTTTATGTTTGCAGAAAGGAAAACATTGCTTTCCAGCATAAGAACTTTATTCCATCTGTGAAACATGGTGGTGGTAGTATCATGGTTTGGGCCTGTTTCGCTGCATCTGGGCCAGGACAGCTTGCCATCATTGATGGAACAATTAATTCTCCATTATATCAGAGAATTTTAAAGGAAAATGTCAGGACATCTGTCCATGAACTGAATCTCAAGAGTATTCATGCAACAAGACAACAACCCTAAGCCCACAAGTCATTCTACCAAAGAATGGTTAAAGAAGAATAAAGTTAATGTTTTGGAATGGACAAGTCAAAGTCATAACTTTAATTTAATCGAAATGTTGTGGAAGGACCTGAAGTGAGCAGTTAATGTGAGGAAACCCACCAACATCCCAAAGTTGAAGCTGTTCTGTACGGAGGGATGGGATAAAATTCCTCCAAGCCGGTGTGCAGGACTGATCAACAGTTACAGGAAACATTTAGTTGCAGTTATTGCTGCACGGGGGGGGGTCACACCAGATACTGAAAGCAAAGGTTCACATACTTTTGTCACTCACTAATATGTAATATTGGATCATCTTTCTCAATAAATAAATAATTTATAAAAGTATAAATATAATATAAACATATAATTTTTTTGTCTCATTTGTTTAACTGGATTCTCTTTATCTACATTTAGAACTTGTGTGGCAATCTGATGATGTTTTAGGTCATATTTATGCAGAAATATAGAAAATTCCAAGATGTTCTCAAACTTTCAAGCACCATTGTAAGACTGATGCTTAAAACGTATGAAGCAGATGTCTCACATCCCACATGCCTAGGCTAACTGATTACATTTGAGTTCTGTAACGGGGGCTCACCTGGCTTTCTTTGCCTCAGGTTGAGACCCTGACGGTCAGCACAATCGCACAGGCATGATGAAGGCGGTGCGATTGCATTAGTATTATCACGTGCAGATCTCATTAAGCTGCTCGTTTGCTTTATGGGCGACACCCACTGACTCAGGTACTTAAGGTCCGTCCTGTGTTCAGTCGGGGTCGCACCACCCACCGTGATGGGGGTACCATCGCCCATCGGAGCCTTCACACGGCTAAGAAGTGCTCCAGCTGCCGCAGCAGCGAGTCTAAAGCCCCGGAGGGCGCCGGCGAGCCGTGATGCAGCATGGGGGACACGAAGAGCGGTTCCTGACCCTACTCTACCGTCTACTTCCCTAGCGGTTACCATCCGGCTTCCTAGCCGTACAATTACTGATCCTCTTCGAAGAATCAGTTACCATTATCCCTAACAATACCGATTACCTTCAAGCGTCCGCTGCAGCACGTCTGAGCCGTGTGAAGGCTCCGATGGGCAATGGTACCCCCATCACGGTGGATGGTGCGACCCCGACTGAACACAGGACGGACCTTAAGTACCTGAGTCAGTGGGTGTCGCCCATAAAGCAAACGAGCAGCTTAATGAGATCTGCACGTGATAATACTAATGCAGTCGCACCGCCTTCATCATGCCTGTGCGATTGTGCTGACTGTCAGGGTCTCAACCTGAGGCAAAGAAAGCCAACGCTGCCCCCAGCGTCGGAAAGCCAGGTGAGCCCCCGTTACAAGTTCATTGGAAAACTGCATAACTCTTTCGTAAATGGAAGGTGTGGCTGAATATTATCAGTTAGTATGCTAAGAGAAAATCACATTTTAGGTCAAAGTATTTAACATTACTGGAAGTACTTTAGCATTGTTCATTAAATATGTGAATGTCCACTGAGCTCCCAGACCCAAGTCTAGTTATACAGGTGTTCTCAGTGAGAGGTATGTGTTTCAATGTTGCCTCCTTGAGTACATTTTTTCAATTCCTTTTCTTGATACCAAGCGCCTTCCTCCATGGATGCAAAGAAAGAAATCAAGGAAAGGAAGCATGAATGGAGGAATTGAGGCTGAAGACATATAACATGTTTTTTACTCTCTTAAACAATATTGTGACACCACTTATTGATGACTTTTCCAACAGTATAATTCATAACAGATATTTATAGAGCCAACATAGTGCAGTCACAAATGGACATAACATTAGTCTAAGATTGTATTACATTTTATCCAATACAAAAATATTCCAAAACTTGAACTGACATCTTGTACATCTCAAAAACACATTCATTATTCATTTATATGTATTGTTCAGTTTATGAATTTTGTATTAGAGTATTTATTGTATTAATTAATTAATAACTAATATGCTAGTCTAAGCTTGCAACACACACAGGAATGAAAATGATCTCCAAAGAAACACTGGCATATCATAACTCTAGAAGGAGCTTCTTTATGTCTTTTCCTGATTCCTTTTTGTGTAGAATTAGTAAATTCTAGTAAAAGCTAATCAGATGCCTCACAATGAATAATCTGAGAGCTGTGATGGTCCTTGTGCAGAGACATGTGTCCAGCATCTTTGACTGATTCCTTCTCACTCATTTTCAGTATCATTTTCAAAATCCATTTCCCAGTTGTGGGTGGAGTGGAGCTTAACAGCACAGGATTCAAGGCTTACCACCCCTGGACAGGGTATCAGTGTATTGCAGGACACAAGCACACATACATACTCTCATTCTCACTGGGACACTTTGTAGATGCCAGTTGACATAAGGCATCTTTACAATTTGGGAAAAATTGTAAAGAAAAACAAAAATTGGCCAGGCCGGGAGTCTAGAGCTGCGAGGCAACAGAGCTAACCACTATGCCACCATACAATAGGTAACTGGAAAAACCTCACAACAAATCAGTAGGGTGAACGGCGTATATATAGGCTATGCACTGTTGAGCGGCGGTTGAGAACAATGATTTAACTGTAACAAGTTAGAACTGTCAGCAGAGACATCTGGTGGCTTGGCCTGGAAGTGCAACATTTCCTGACCGTGAGTCAGCCCTTGATGTTTCCACTATGTTGACAGGGACATCAGGCGTGTGCACATGTCACCCTAGCACGATCTTTTAAACTATGTCATCACCCCTCCTCCTCCCTTCAGTGTAAAGGTTATCATCACAAAGAAACCTGGACCAGGTTCAGATCAACGATGTATGTCATCCACTCAGTTTGGATGTTGTATCTGCTCCTTGCTTTGGCAGCCTTTAAATAACAGGTCATGTATCTGTGCCAAGCCATATAATAGCTCCCACACTTGTTTGTGAAAGCAGTACAGATTGCAATCAAAGACAGCATGTTCTGCCTAAAGCCTTTTGATTCCTTTTTCTTTTGTGCGTGTCTGTAGGTACTTTCAGAAGGGTTTATGCTTTTAGATATGTAACATATTATTTTAGGCTACCTGCATTGTGCATGCAAGGCACCCATTTAACAGAAGGCAGACTTATGCAATTCAGACTCTATTACATTTTTATGAAGTCATGGCCATCTAACAGATTGAGTTCTAAGTGATATATTTACTATACTGAGGAGTTGACTACTATATTAAATTCATTTAGATTTAGAATAGTTATGTCATTCTGAGTAATCTCTGGTGACAGTACTGGCAATGAAGTGCATTTTACCCATGCTAAGGTGCACTGAGTGCTAGTTGTTACTAATGAATTGTTCAAACAGCCCATCAGCCATTTGGGAAGAGATTTTCCCACTCTGTTTCTTGTCTTCTCCTTTTACATATTTCAAAGATGTAAGATCTTGCATAACAAGGGCCAAGCATTTTAGCATTGCAGCATGTAATTTTACCTCCTGCTGTAATGAGGGAAATGCTTTTTCTGTATATAAAGTGAATACATAAACTCTCAATGTTTTTGTCTTACACTTTTATGCTGTTTAATGTTGGAAGGGCTCAACGTGTTTATGTATTTATCACAAAATATTTAAAAGTGTTGTGCGTATATTGGTAATATATCAGCCGTAGTAAAATAGTACAGTATTCAATAAGCCAATTTTTGAGGTATCCGTTCACAAAAACTGCCTGATGACCATGTGGCTTTCAGTGGTGTTTTATAATTCTACTGAAGTCATTGTGCTTTTTCTTTGTTGAAACTACAGGCTGTTTTCTAAAGAATACATATTGTGCTTCTAGCACAAAACGCATGGCTTTATAGTATAGTGCAGTGGAACCTTGGAATCTGACCGCTTCTTTATTTTATTTTGAATGTTTTTGCTCCCAAATTTGAACAAAAATTATAATTACTGTGGTGGCCTAGCACTTAAGGTACTGGACTATGGACCAAAAGGTCCAGGGTTCAAATCCCACCTCTGCCCAGCTTCCTCTGTTGGGTCCTTGAGCAAGACCCTTAACCCACAATTGCTTGGATTGTAAGACTGTACCAATTGTAAGATGCTCTGCATAAGGGCGTCTGCTAAATGCTGTAAATGTAAATGTAATTAATCTAATTTGGACTATGGTAGCCTAGTGGGTAAGGTATTGGACTATGGACCAAAAGGTCCAGGGTTCAAATCCCACCTCTGCCAAGCTTCCTCTGTTGGGTCCTTGAGAAAGACCCTTAACCCACAATTGCTTAAAGCTGTAAGACTGTACCAATTGTAAGTCGCTCTGGATAAGGGTGTCTGCTAAATGCTGTAAATGTAAATAATTAGGGCTGTCACAATCATGAAATTTTAGCTGACAATTAATTGTGATACAAATAATTGTGATTAACAATTCAGTTGTCTGTTTTTACAACCCCACTATTTTTTAGGCCTGTTTTCCTAATAATACTGTAATAATGTGTACACATTATTACAATAAACAACATCAATTTATTGAACAATACATTTATGAGTTACATAAATAAATGAAAATAATAGTTGCAAGTAGGCCTGTCACAGTCATGAAACTTTATCTTATGATTAGTCATATAAATAATTGAGATTAACAATTTAATTGTCTGTTCATGAAGTATAAGCCTAAAGTGACTGATCATCCATCTTGCTTACTAGCCATGTTTGATTAGCAGCTAATACTGATTACTGTCAAAATGATGGCCGGCATGTTCGTACACCCAAAAACTCACACAAATGCCTACAAATACACAAAAAGAAAAATACAAAGCATGACAAATGTGAAAATACCAGCTAAAAAGACTCATTCTGCTAGCATACATGTCAAAAATACAGTGGTACTTCGGTTCTCATCATTGATTTGTTCTAGATGGCTTGTCGAGAACCGAAAATGACGAGTACTAAGCAAATTTTTCCCATAAGGAATAATGTAAATTGAATGAATCTGTTCCAGACCCCCAGAAAATCCACACTGTATAAGGCATTATATTCCATAATGGAGTTGTATTGTACAGGTGCTCCCTGATTTACGAAGGAGATATGTTCCAACAAATCCTTCATAAGTTCATGAATCACTTAATGTATCATGAACCGAGTGAGTTTAGTATAGTCAGTACTGTATCATGGTGGAGTCTATTATACATTAACACTAATTTTATTAACACTAAATAACTTTAAACTACAGTTGGCCAAAATCAATAATACAAAGCTTGTTTTATAATAAAGTGTACTCGAGTACTGAGCAAATGTCAAGAACCGAGACACATTATTCTAGTCACAATGTGTAGCGAACCGAATTTTACGAGTTCTGAGGTGGTCGAGAACCCATCTACCACTGTATTGAATGTACTATACAGCTAACAAATAGCCTGCACCAACATAACTCAGCATTACTCTAAACACGTTACAGCACCAAGTTAGAAGTTTTTTAAGGTTACAGAGAAACTTGTCCATTCTCGTTAACCCCATTACGTCTCAATGAATGCATTTAATGCTTTCTTTTATTCAGATTAATTGCCTCATCCCAGTACACCCAATTCACATGCTGCTTGTTGCAGAAATCCGTGGAAAATTATTGTAGTCCTACATAATTGCAATAATTTCAGATGGTTATGGAATAATTGTGAAAGCTCGGCGCATGACCCAGCCTCAGGGTGTGTCTGAAATGAATTGGATTCCGACTTCAAACAAATTCATATTCAAACGGCCTTCTGGAACCAATATAGGTTGAATTCCAAGGTTCCACTATAATTTGGTATATCAATGGAACATCATTGTATTTGTGATTTATTATTATTATTATTATTATTATTATTATTATTATTATTATTATTATATATTAGTATTGTGTTATACATACGTAAGTTCCCATGATATTTGCACTGAGCATTTAACATATTGTCCTGTGATGTAAATGAAGCCTGTTTGCAGATGAAAGTGCCATCTATGGCATCTACATTTGGCAACCAATGAAAGCAGAGGGGGTGGGGATTATTACATCTCCAGTTAAAGGAGCTGAAAGTAGTTAGATGTGGAAGTGTTTTCCAGGAACATCAAACACAAGCAAGGATACACACTTCGATATTAATATATAAGCTACTAATGCTGGCTAATCAAGCTACCAGCTCTGGTTTCAGTGAATAGTTGTACTTATCCATGAAATTGTGAACGTATACAGTAACCCGGTAAAGGAATTCATAATAAAAGCCTTAAACGGTCTTAAACGTACAGTGTAGTTATGGTGATTGTCTCAAACATATCAACTGAGAACACAGTTCCGTTTCTAAACACACTGCAATTCTACCCAGCCAGTTTGTTCAACCCATATCCAAATCTTCAGACAGATAAGATTTTAGCTGCACATCTCGCATCTAAGAGAGCTTCCGCCACTGGCAACAGCTATGAGAGGGTTGAGTCGAGCTTGTAAAGATTACATGCCAGATTACCATGCTGCCTTATCAAGGTTTTTCAGTGTTACATGGTCATGAAGCAGCAGCAAGGTTGAATGTTTGTTGAAGATGAATGATTTCATTGTTTTGTACATTTTTCAACATGTTCATTTGCAACTAATAAAAAAGAAATAAAAATTATGAATGTAACCTTCTGAACAGTCGGCTAATATTTAAATGTTGTGGTTATGTAGTTAAGGATAATTGGTTGTAAACCTTTCTCTAGTGTCCAAGTAAAATATGCAATTCATTCATTATCTGATCATCAGTTAAGCAAATTACCAGTCACAGAAGCCTGTATTTATTTAATGGAGACAAAGCAATCTAGGCCTATTTGTACACTCAATTATGATGACAATTGAACTGTATGAAATTAGGCAATTATTTCAATGTCAAGCATCATACCATAAAAAGTTCCGTCTATAAGAAAGAAAAAAGGGCTCCATTAACTCTTAGCTATTATATAATGTTAAAATAATTTACAGAAGCTTAGTGTCCTGATTTTTAATGTACTTCACCAAAGTATTGGTATTCCATTAACCTCTGTTGTTGTAATGTGGGGGCACTGCTGGTCCATAACCAAAAGACCTCTCTTTGCCAGAGGCAGACTTCAGTCCAGAGATGGTAATCACCATTACTCTAGTGATGGAGCCACTCTGGTTCGATCCCCATCTCTGTTCGAAAAGAGGTCTGTACTTCGTGGTTATTTATGCTCCATACATTTCCCGGTCTCTGTGTGACTCTACCAGACGTACCTCTCCAGTATGTCCAGGTCAGTGCTGCTCGGGATGGGACCTGGGTCTGTGGTTGTCACATTATCAGACCAGGGCTATCCCCATATCACAATTGCTTTCTGTGTTTCGATATATAGCTGTGTTTTATGCTTAAGATTGTAGTTAAAACTTTGACATGCAATATATTTTGATTTGTATACAGGTACAGTGGGGAAAAAATGTATTTAGTTAGCCACTGACTGTGCAAGTTCTCCTACTTAGAAAGATCAGAGAGGTCTGTAATTTTCATCATAGGTACACTTCAACTATGAGACACAAAATGAGGAAAAAAATCCAGGAAATCACATTGTAGAATTTTTAAAGAATTTAATTGTAAATCATGGTGGCAAATAAGTATTTGGTCACCCACAAACAAGCAAGATTTCTGGTTCTCACAGTCCTGTAACATCTTCTTTAAGAAGCTCTTCTGTCCTCCACTCGTTACCTATATTAATGGCACCTATTTGACCTTGTTTTCTGTATCAGCTTTTTGGTCATGGCCAAGACCAAAGAGCTGTCGAAGGACACCAGGAAGAAAATTGTAGACCTGCACCAGGCTGGGAAGAGTGAATCTACAATAGGGAAGCAGGTTGGTGTGAATAAATCATCTGCGGGAGCAATTGTAGGAAAATGGAAGACATATAAGAACATTGATCTCCCTCGATCTGGGGCCCCACACAAGATCTCATCCCATGGGGTCAAAATGATCCTGAGAACGGTGAGCAAAAATTCCAGAACTACACGGAGGGACCTGATGAATGACCTGCAGAGAGCTGGGACCAAAGTAACAAAGGCTACCATCAGTAACACACTACGCCGAGAGGGACTCAGATCCTGCAGTGTCAGGCGTGCCCCCCTGCTTAAGCCAGTACATGTCCAGGCCCATCTGAAGTTTGTCAGAGAGCATATGGATGATCCAGAAGAAGATTGGGAGAATATCATGTTGTCAGAAGAAACCGAAATAGAACTTTTTGGTAAAAACTCAACTGGAGGAAGAAGAATGCTGAGTTGCATTCAGTATTGAATTCATTATCATTCACAAACCATTTTATACTTTTTTGCCCCACAGTATGTTAACATCCATCCAATAAGCGCGTTTGCTAAGAAATTATAATAAATAAAAATCTGTCTTTTACCTCTAGACACAGCGGCTGTAAACAGATTCAAAATGACACTGTACAGATATGCTGCAAGACATCTGATGTTACAATATACAGTACTGTACTGAACTATGATTTGCATATTTCACATAATAGTTCTTACAGTTTCCTGTGTTAACTGCTTATTTATGTACTGGCAGCATATTATTATTTCTTTGTTGCACTCTGTAGCAGTGCTTTTTGTTCCTTCTGCCCGGCTGGTCACACAAGCAAATCAGCGTTGCGGATCCACGAGGTGGAAGTTAGATATTAAAAAAACATAAGTTCATCATTCACTTGAAATAATAACTGTTCAAGCTCGTTAGGTCATCTACCACTGATGTGCTTAGAAACTTTATTGTGTAAGTTACTCATGTTTGTATATAATCTTTTGCTACTTATTTGTAACAAACTGTAAATGGCTTTCGTAAGTGTGCCTGTCCTATTGTCGGTAGTACTCGATTGTCCATCCACTACCTGAATATTCTTTCTAACCTATGACTATATAAAGTTGTTCACATTTACTCATTGAGTATCTCAATTCATTTATGGTTTACATCAAATGAAAGTAGTGTCAATCACTCATCAATCACTTGTGTTGTCAGCGGTATCTGTGACTCATTTAAGTATCGTTCTTGTGAAAATACCCTTTACATTTATAGTACAGTAGCCTAAAAAGACTATGTGGCTATGAAATGTTTGTTCAGCGTCCATACTGGTCAACGTCCTGTTTCACACAACATGCAGATGTGAACTGGTGGAAAACCTGTACATTGTTGTGCCTTTTTCATCGACAGATTGATTATTGAGGAATGTGTGTGTATGTATATATACACACATTTCTCAATAACCAGTATATATGGACACGTGACTACCTAGGAAAACAAAACATACACACATTATGGCTATATTACATCAAGATGGACTGGTGCAACATCTGATTTATAAACCCTTTTGTACCTTGTACCTTATAACCGTTTTGAAGTGTGCTACTGTTTGGAATGGGTTCAACAATAAGGACATTGCTACATCACGCATTAGAAACACACATAGAGATTTATGCTTCATGCACTGCTGGGAGGAGGGAGCTTTGCCAGAGACACACACTGCTGTTGTTGCCATGGTGCAGTCTGAACTGAGCTCTGTATCTGTATTGCTGTGCCTAATAGGAAGAGACTGGAAGCCTGTGCTATGTTTGTGTAGACAAAAGCAGAAAGAAGCATATAGGCTAGTAAATAGATAATCCTTTATACATAGATTGTCCTCTATAGAGTTCTATACACAGTAAGCTCTTAGTACATCAAAGGCTTTTCACATTTAACCAAGTTTACTAGAAGCTTAAGTGTGTATATATATATATGTGTGTGTGTGTGTGTGTGTACATGTGAATATATATTCTAGCTATGTAACTACAAGGCCATCCTTTAAAATCAGCTAAATTTTGTATATTACGTTGTATTTTATGTTAGCTTCATTGTAATTTGTTGTACTTGTGTAACAGCATACTGCAAACGAGGTGCTGAAGCCATCGTATAAAACCCAAAATAGGTCCTGTGTGGATTAATATTCCCTAATAAAATTCCAATTATGTAATCAGTCAAATCCAAATGTTTTATGTCCTCATCCGAATCAGTGCAATGCCACTGACAAAGCTTTCTGTGGCAGATCTGGGGTTTGGCTGCGTTGTGTAGCTCAGAGTTATCCCCGTTTTCCTTATTTGTTGTTTCACTGAATTGCTCTCTGGGGTAAGCCATAAACACTTGAACAATTGTATCCGAAGTAACTCATGTATTTTGCCTTACAGTTTGTATATATAATGTATTATTACAGTAATAATGTAGTTATATAAATATATATTTTAGGTGATTAAATCTCACCTGCAAACATACTTTAACAGCCGAAACACCTTAAACTGTCTATAAAAATATGATTTAATGAGCACGAGTCATGTAATTAGCTAGTGTTGTTTGAGTTATTAAATTAAAATTCCAAATACCATAAATGGGTCTAAAGCAGGGATACACAGACTGTTGTGAAGGTGGACAGTTAGAGTAGCAAATCAGACGTACTGGGTTTTTCATCGTACTGGTACTTGTTTTATAGTTGTTAGGCAAAACTAAAATTTCCACTTACATGTAATGTGCAGGATTCAAATCCTTATGCAAATTAGGACTTTCCTTTTGTATAATTATAGGTATGTGTTATATTGCTAGGTATATTCGTTTGCATTTTATTCCAAACGACTTGGAAACGCTGTCTATAATTTTGCATGGTGCTCCACTTGATATCCAGCTGATTTTCAAAGATTAAGCACTCACAATTACTGGTAATAGGATTTTTTTGTTGCCCTGATTGCATAAAAATTGCCAACCTGTATGGTCTCAGACTGGTGGGGTTAAGAAGGGGGATCATTTCTGGACTACAGTGGTGCTTGAATGTTTGTGAACCCTTTAGGATTTTCTGTATTTCTGCATAAATATGACCTAAAACATCATCCGATTTTCACTCCTAAAAGTAGACAAGTCCTAAAAGTAGATAAAGAGAACCCAGTTAAACAAATGAGACAAAATCAATCAATCAATCAATCCTTGTTTATCGTCCGTTTTCCCGGTTCCGGGGTAGGACGTTGCTTCGTTGTCGCGAGTTTTCGACACCAGATTAGGCGGTCAGCTGTGTCCAGTTCATAGAGGTTCAACGCTTTCAGGTCTTGTTGAATCGTTTGCATCCAGGTCTTTTTCGGGCGACCTTTGGGACGGGTGCCAGGTACTTCACGGTCTGCGATAGAAAGTATAGCACTGTTTTCACTTCGTTTAACATGACCAAACCATCGCAAACGGTGTTGCCGACATGCGTCCTTTATCGCACATAAGCCGGTTTGGCGCAGGATTTCGGTCGATTGGATGTGGTCTTTCAGACTAATACGTTGCATCCATCGGAGCATTTTCATGTCAGTTCGGTGAAGTTGCTGTTCGAGTTTTGTTGTCATTGGCCATGTTTCTGCACCGTACAACAGCACGGGACGTATCACTGAGCCATATAGTCTTGAACGTAGGAGTAGTGGGATGTCGCGACGCATCAGTATAGAAGCGAGGAGACGCCATTTATTCCACGCCACACATATGCGTGCCCAAACGGCAGCACCGGCTGTTCCAGTACAGTCTAATACATCACCTGTATTGAAACGATGTGACCGTTTCAACGTCAATGGCTCTAATTGTAATGTTGCGTCGTACTTGTTGTTGTGGGTTGATGCAAGTAGGACAGATAAAATTGGTCGCTTTTGACAATGGACCAGTTGTTTTTGAGCAACGTTTGTAACACCACTTTTGGCACAGCTGACACATGATTGAATTGCTGCCCACACCAGCTTTGCAAACTGAGCACGGCCAACGGCCAGTGGCTGTGGGTTCGATGGGTTCGCCAGTGTTCATCACTTTTGTTTTGCCAATGTTGACTTTGAACCCATGATCGGCTAGCCGAGTGTTCCATTTTTCAAACATTCGTACCGCGCCCTGTTCTGATGTGGCCGTTAGAACAATATCATCTACATTCATAAGATTCCAGATGTCGCCTGTGCGTATCGACTTCATGATTTCTTCCATCACTGTGATGAATAACAGAGGGCTGAGTATTGAGCCTTGATGAACGCCAACGCCGATGTGAAACGCATCCGTGTTCCCAGCCGTTGTGTTGATGAGTGTCCACGCATTCATGTACATTGCCATGACTAGTCGAACAAGATATTCGGGAACGTTTTGTCGACGTAGACTCCAGCTGATTGCTTCACGGGGTACTCGATCGAATGCTTTTTCAAGGTCCACAAAAACGTGTGATAATCGTTGATGTTTTGCCAAGTATTTCTCTTGTAGTTGCCGGATGATGTACATTGCATCGATGGTGGATTTCCCAGCCATAAAGCCAAACTGATAGTTACCGATTGCGATGCATGATGTTAACCTTCTCTCGATGATCTTCTCAACGATTTTCAGGCAGTGTTCTAACAGACGTATACCCCGATATGATGAACAGTTCAAGGGATCGCCTTTGCCTTTGTACACCGGTACTGTCGTACTCAAGTTCCATTCAGTTGGCATTGAACAATTCTTCCAGATCTCACGGCAAATTTGTAATAGTGCTTGGATACCCGCATTGCCGGATGCTTTGATAATATCGCTCGTGAGCCCAGACGGTCCAGCCGCTTTGCCATCTTTCATAGCTTTCAAAGCTTCTGTGAGCTCATTCTCTCTGATGTCTTGAATCGGACCTTTGACGGGTGTAGCATCAAAATCAACGTTGATTGGAGACAAAAATGAGACAAAATATAAATATTATAATATATATATAAAATAACATAATATTATACTTAGTTATTTATTTATTGAGGAAAATGATCCCTATATTACATATTAGTGAGTGGCAAAAGTATATGAACCTTTGCTTTCAGTATCTGGTGTGACCAGCAATAACTGCAACTAAATGTTTCTTGTAACTGTTGATCAGTCCTGCACACCGGCTTGGAGGAATTTTAGCCCATTCCTCCATACAGAACAGCTTCAGCTCTGGGATGTTGGTGGGTTTCCTCACATTAACTGCTCACTTCAGGTCCTTCCACAACATTTCGATTGGATTAAGGCCAGGACTTTGACTTGTCCATTCCAAAACATTAACTTTATTCATCTTTAACCATTCTTTGGTAGAACGGCTTGTGTGCTTAGGGTCGTTGTCTTGCTGCATGACCCACCTTCTCTTGAGATTCAGTTCATGAACAGATGTCCTGACATTTTCCTTTAGAATTTTCTGCTATAATTCAGAATTCATTGTTCCATCAATGATGGCAAGACATCCTGGCCCAGATGCAGCAAAACAGACCCAAAGCATCATACTACCACCACCATGTTTCACAGATGGAATAAGGTTCTTATGCTGGAATGCAGTGTTTTCCTTTCTCCAAACATAACGCTTTTCTTTTAAACTAAAAAGTTCAATTTTGGTCTCATCCATTCACAAAACATTCTTCCAATAGCCTTCTGGCTTGTCCACGTGGTTTTTAGGAAACTGCAGACGAGCAGCAATGTTCTTTTTGGAGAGCAGTGTTTTTTTATTTATTTGCAACACTGCCATGCACTCCATTGTTGTTCAGTGTTCTTCTGATGGTGGACTCATGAACATTAACATTAGCCAATGTGAGAGAGGCCTTCAGTTGCTTAGAAGTTACCCTGGGGTCCTTTGTGACCTCGCCAACTATTACACTCCTTGCTCTTGGAGTGATCTTTGTTGGTCGACCACTCCTGGGGAGGGTAACAATGGTCTTGAATTTCCTCCATTTGTACACAATCTGTCTGACTGTGGATTGGTGGAGTCCAAACTCTTTAGAGATGGTTTTGTGACCTTTTCCAGTCTGATGAGCATCAACAACTCCTCAGAAATCTCCTTTGTTCGTGCCATGATACGCTTCCACAAACATTTGTTGTGAAGAGCAGACTTTGATAGATCCCTGTTCTTTAAATAAAACAGGGTGCCCACTCACACCTGATTGTCATCCCATTGATTGAAAACACCTGACTCTAATTTCACCTTCAAATTAACTGCTAATCCTAGAGGTTCACATACATTTTCCATTCACTAATATGTAATATTGGATCATTTTCCTCAATAAATAAATGACCAAGTATAATATTTTTGTCTCATTTGTTTAACTGGGTTCTCTTTATCTACTTTTAGGACTTGTGTGAAAATCAGATGATGTTTTAGCTCATATTTATGCAGAAATATAGAAAAATCTAAAGGGTTCACAAACATTCAAGCACCACTGTACTTGTCAAACTGGGGCAAACACAGAATTTAGGGGGGCACAGCTTGTCCTGCAGTCACAGGGGCACAACTGTTAAAAAAAAATAAGCCTGTTAACCACTAAATATATTAAGCGATTTAACTTTAAAGTGGGCATTACCCTGCCATGGATGAGAAATTAAGAACAATTTAACACTAAAGAATTGTTATTATTTGCATTAACTTTGTTTACGCTAATGTAACTGATGCCTTTGCTAGTTTAATGAATGCCTTTTCTTTAGTAGTCGAATATGTACTTTTATCAGGTTATAAGGTTATCAGTGGCTAGCCAAATCATAAAGCCATGGTCTATCATTACCCTGTCTGCAGCGTGACTGACTTTGTTTAAAATATTTGTGGATGTTCAGTACTCCATGCGAAAAACCAAAGGAAACTGGCTGTGACTGAAAGTGTTAGCCACTCAAGCGTTTGGAAAGATGCTGAGGCATTATGGGAAATGTAGTGCCTATAGTGAATTTTGCAGTTCTATTCAGCAATCCAGGATTAAATGGACTTTTTACTGCTGTAATTTTAGTGAAGCAGAGCAACTTTTTACTTGGGATGGTGCCCCACTAAAGGGGGTCTGATGATGCCCCTGGTGTGATGTTAATGTGCATTGCTCAGTGATCACTCTGATCTAACTGGAAATATGTACTGAGGGTTAGTGCACTGATGCTCCATCTTAAGATATGCAACAGAGGTAAATCTAGCCCCTCTGTGGGAGGCAGTTTGTACTGGCGATCCCTGATCTGATACATTTAAGACAAAAGCATTTTTATGACCCTTTGGCATAAATATGCCAGCATATGGAACAGTTTCCAAAATATCATAATTGGGGTGTTGCATGGCTCCTGTTTTCTGCACTTTATTTGTTGCCATGTTCCTACTTACTGAAATTCTTTATCATTCTACACACCTACACAAATTTGTCAGCCAAACTGAATGCAGGCACGATGAGTGAATGGATCTGTGTGGGTGCATTTTAGTACAAGGATGGAGACCAGATCCCTTAGGTGTGTTAGAAAGAATAGAAGACAGGAGCAGGGCTTTCTTACATGCTAAGAGCAAGATATGGCTCTACCAACTGTGCTTGTTTGTTTTAATAGCAAATTCCATCGAAGTAGTCTCAGCATGGTTAACCTGCAAGCTCTTACCATGTTCTCATATGCCACATAGCTTTGTCTCTCAAATTGCCTTGAACCACTTTGCAAAGGCTACTGTATGACCATCCATTTGAACAAATAATACAAAACCAAATCAGAAATAGTTGGGACGGTATGGAAAATGCAACTAAAAAATATAGGCAGTCTTCCTGACATTTCCATTGATTTTTATTTCATTGCAGACAGTGTGAACCCAAGATATGTCAGGTTTTATCTGGTGAATTTCATTTCAGTTGTTAATAATAATCAATTCCTGCATTTCAGGCCTGCAGCACATTACAAATAAAGTTGGAACAGGGAACATTTAGGGCTAGTAATAAGGTTTAAAAAAAAAAAAATGATATGCACATAATGATATGATTTAAAACAGGTAATGTCAACAGGTGATTATAATAATGATTTGGAACAAAAGCAGTATCCACAGAAGGCAGAGTCTTTGAGGAGTAAAGATGGGCAGATAATTTTTTTACACATTTGTTGATAGGAGATCCTCTGCCAATCTTTATAGTTGTTTTTGTTTTTTTTACCTCATTACTAGCCCTAAATGTTCCCTGTCCAAAGTTTATTTGGAATGTGTTGCAGGCTTGAAATGTAGGAATGGATGATTATTAGCAAATGAAATTAAGCTGACCAGAAAAGAAACCTGAAATATCTTGGGTTCATATTGTCTGTAATTAAATAAAAGTCAAAGGAAATGAAAGGAACACTGCAGTTTTTTATTTGAATTTTCCATACCATCCAAATTGCTCTGATTTGGGGTTGTATGAAAAATAAAACAGAAAACCAAACGTGAATATTTAGGAAAATAGCAATATGATACAGTGGAGTTATTATTTTCACTGTACTCAACTGAAGGTCAGACTGGTGACTTATTCTTTTTATTACTGTTGTGCAATCAATATATAAAATACATTTGTAAATTTGTAAAAATTTATGTTTGTGTAGCAAATGACACCAATGTGATATTGTATCTACTGCTTTTTGGCATTCATAAATCACAGTGGAGTGTACTATATGTTCATATAGTACATAAACTATAATTAATATTATGTATTAGTATTATGTATAATATAATGTAATATAGTTTGGGACCAAAAGTCTGATACCACTAGTAAAAATGCTTCTATTTTATATTTTTATTTAGTGTTTTTCAATACAAACCATATAATCAACATAACAATTTTACTGAAAAGTTGCATCTTTGAAAAAGAAAATCGTAAAAAAAATTGATTAATATTTGGTATGTCCCCCTTTTTCTAAAATGACAGTGTGCATTTGCTTTGGCACCTACTATGCAAAATTTCACAAAATCTGATGACCCATGTCATCCCAGCATGATTTCACAATATTCTGCAGGTTATTTTGTAATGTTTACAAAATACTTGGCTTCCTCTGTCTGCAAATGCCTCCATAAAATGCTAGTTGGGGTTTATGTCAGGTGACTATGGAAGGATTTTTGTGACAGTCAGCACTCTAAGTTATGATGTGTATTTTGTGACATTATCCTGCTGCAGTATGAATCATTGTGCACAAAGATCCAAATCAGCATTTGCACTATTGGTCTCAGACTAATGGCTCCCTGTAGTACATTAGGCCATATGTGAGTTTACCTGAACTTTGTCAATACAAATCATTCAATTTCTTATTCGCTTGATCCTGAACAACGTCGCGGGAGAGCTGGTGCCTAGCACAGGGCGCAAGTCAGGAACAGCGCTAGACAGGGCACCAATCCATCGTAGATCCTCACATTCACACACCCTCACACAGTAGGGCCACTTTATTAATCAGTTACCCTAAAGCATGTATTTGGGCTGTGGGAGGAAACCGAAGTACCCGGAGAAACCCACACGGACATGGGGGTAAACCCACTAAGACACCATGCCCTAATGGAGAATAATTTAAAACTAATATAAATTATTAACAAACTAAAAATAAGTTGAATTGTAATACTTGTTCCTTAACAATCCCATAACATGAAATAACAGATACATTTACCCAAATGTAAGGTAGTTTCACTTGCCAAGCATTTGCAGCATTTAAACGGACATGAAGTAAGTTACATTTAAATGGTAAACTTACTTTTAAATTAGATTACATTTAACTTTTATCCTTAAGTAGTAGTACAGTAGTTAATTAATTGGGTTTGTGCAAGCTTTTCCTAAGTAATGTACAGTATGTATTATTTTAGAGCAATTTTTATGTTAATACAAGTCTCGTTTTTATGTTTTGTAGGCTATAGGCTATACTGTATGTAAAAGGTCTTCAAACCTCACTTTAAAGCCCACAGTGTTGCTACCTATTTTTAAATAATGGTTTGACGTGCACACTGTCTGGTTGATGCTACGCATGTAAAAACAATAAGACAGAAAGAAGAAAGAAAATAAAACAAGCAAATAAAACAGAAATTAAGTAACAAATCAGACACTGAAACTGGACTAATTGTAGTACAGTAATAGTATTAATAGAAATGGGACTGTGGTGGCCTAGCGGTTAAGGTACAGGACTATGGACCAGAAGGTCTAAGGTTCAAATCCCACCTGTTCGGTCCTTGAGCAAGGCCCTTAACCCACAGTTGCTTGGATTATAAGACTGTATCGATTGTAAGTTGCTCTGGATAAGGGCGTCTGCTAAATGCTGTAAATGTAATAGTATTATTATGTTCAGTTTAGGCTTGTGGCTTTGCCCTATGCGCACTGAACTTCCTTCAGATTCCTTAGATCGTTTAATCATTAATTATTCACTGTAGAAGAAGAAATATGTAAATCCCTTCCAGTCTTTCTTTTTTGGAACATTGTTTTCAAACCTTTCAATAATTCTATTACACATTTGTTGACCACTGGAGATTCTCTGCTCATCTTTGCTAATCAAATGCTCAGCCTTCCCGTGGATACTGCTCTTGTACCAAATCATGATTATAGTCACCTTTTGAAATAACCTGTTTGAAATCACACCATTATTTAGTTTTTTTAACCTCATTACTAGCACTAAATTGCCCCAGTCTCAATTTTTTTTCATATGTTGCAGGCCTGAAATGCAGGAATGGATGTTTATTAACAAATGAAATGAAGTTGACAGGATAAAACATTAAATATATTGGGTTCTTACTGTCTGCAATGAAGTAAAAATCCAGGTAAATGTAAGGAACACTGCATTTTTTGTTTGTTTAGGGTTTTTTTTTGTATTTGCATTGCAACTTTTTCTGATTTGGGGTTGTAGTTCTACATTAAAAGTCACTGAACTATGCAGTACAACTCATTTACTTCTAGTGTCAATGTACCTTTTAGCAGGGCCCCGAAATACACTAGCCCACCATTTACAAGCAGTGTCTACACAGTTTTAGCCATATGGTTCATTGCAAGTCCTGCATTCCAGTCACATGTTAAAATTTCATCCTACTCCTGCCCCGCAGAATACTTGTAAATGCACTATAGACATTGGTGTATGCATTATATACTGATGTCTGATGTATATATATGATGCATATATATATATATATATATATATATATATATATATATATATATGCAAGATCTCATTCCGTGCTTAGGTGGCACAGCAACAATATGCTAGCCCACTATAACAGTGACAGCGGCATCTTGCAAGCTTGATAGCCTGTAGGAAGCGAGTACGCATTTTGGGAACGGTATCCCGGTCCTGCAATAGCAATCCCATTGTCACCTGCACTCCTTCTCACCCTTCTCACATGAACTCCAGGAAGTCTAGATGCCCCCACAGAAAAGCTCATTCCATGTTTATTTTCAAGTATTGTTTTGCCAGTTAACCATGCATGGTTTGTTAGCTTTCATATGCAAATTACTCAGACACTCATTTTTGTTGTGGGTGTCAGGGCCTGATCGTCAGCAGCAGCCCAAGATGGGAACCAGCCCTGGACAGGGTGCCAGTTCACCTCAGATATGCAAATTAGTAACGTTCAATTGGGATCTTTCTAAATCAAGGATAAGTGTTCATATACAGAGTGTCAGCATTTTCACAGCACTCCCTCAAAGGTAGCCATTCAATATCACCATTCACAATCAGGCTCATATTGTGTATTTGATGCCATGGCTGTAGTACTTAACGTCATTATTTCACCATTTCTGAAGCTGAAGGACAAAGCGAAGCTCATTTAGAGCTGTTCACCATGACCGAACAGACGGCTAAGCCTCGGTGCGCTTTAGTAATGTTACATAAAGAAGGGAAAATGATGCTGTGCCATAAACACTAATTGTGTTCCTGTGTCATGTACTGAACATTTTTCCTTGTCCTAGTACATTGTGGTATTGGAATAGGCCTGTGTTTTTAATTGTGGGAAAACACAAATAACACGCTTGTGGCAGCTACATTAAGTAGATGGAAACCTATGAATCCTGTATAGACAGATGTCCTTCATTTAGCCACCGTGTTTCTCTCTCTCCTTGTCCATTCTCAGCAACAATGTCTCAGCATAAAGAGATGTTGGCTGCATGGTAATTGGGCTCTTATTGATTGGATTGCAGGAAAAAATGCAACATTTTAAAAAAGCACAACTGCCTTCATGATCTTTCCCTTGCTCTGCATGCTCAACCTACCTCCTACAGCCTTAACAATTCCTTTCATTTCTTCCCATGTGGTGCCCTTGACTAAAGAGAATGAAACATGTGACTTATTATAAGTATCAAATAAATTGTTTTTCTGGCATGCCTGTAGCACGCTGGCATAATTGGTTAGCACGTTTCATCCCAACATTGGACATTGGATCAGCTGAGTGCTACACAGTAGTCATCTACAAGCCCAAATCAGACAAAGTTTGACAGTATAGAAAATGCAAAAAAAAATTGCAGTGTGACTTTGAGTTTCATTTTATTACATTTATTTATTACACACAGTATTTTATTTATTTATTACACATTTTATTTTATTTATTTATTACACATAGTATATTTCGTGTTTTGTCTGGTCAACTTAATTTCATTTGTTAATAAACATCCATTCCTGCATTACAGGCTTGCAACATATTCCAAAAAAAGCTGGGACAGTAAAGCATTTACCACTTTGTAACATTGCCGTTCCTTCTCACAACACAAAATAATTTTTAGCACAGAAGTGTATGTGCCCTATGATGGATTGATGCACTGTCTAGGGTTGTTCCTGTCTTGCACACTATGTCTGTGCCTCTGTCTAGCCACCGGCTATCCCACGGCCCGGTCTGGGATAAAGCTGTTAAGAAAGTGAATGAATGAGTCAATCAGTTAATGGAATACCAAGTGATGAAGTGTTTCAGGTGTTATTTTGTCTCATTCTCTCTGCAAACACATCTTAAGATGTGCAACAGTACAGGGTTGTCGTTGTCGCAATTATTGTTTCAAAATTCTCCACACTGTGAAGACTGAAGTGAAGACTGTTCTCTATTGGAGACAGGTCAGAACTGCAGGCAGGCCAGTCCAGTTCTTGTTCTCTCTTGTTTTGTTGCCATTGCTTTGTAAGCAAGGACGTCCATGGAAAAGATGTCATCTTTGAATCTCAGTGACAACAAATCTCAATGCACTTTTCTTCATTAATGCTGCCATCACAGTGTAAATTTCCTTTTCCAAGAGTACTGGCACAACCTCATACCATGTCAGACACCATCCCCTGGTTTTGGACTTTTAGACTGATAGAATTCTGGATGGTGTTTTCGCCTCTGGTCCAGAGCACACGGTGTCCATTTCTTCCTAAAAAGGTTCTGGAATACTGATTCTTTTGACCACAATACACATTCCAGTTTGATGGACCATCCCAGATGAAGCGTCCAAGCCCAGGGAAGTTGATGCAGCTTCTATACATGGTTAACATAATGCTTGTTTTTTGATACGGCTTGTTTTTGGGACAGTAAGGTTTTATGTGGCACTGGTGAATGTAACTGTATTGTAGTGCATGGCAAACGCTTGCCAAAGTAATCCATTGTTCATGTGCTTATATCAGCATTTGATGAATGACGATTCTTGTTTCAGTGCCATCTGAGGGATCAGATATGACAGGTTTTCAGTTTAAGCCTTCCTGTAGAACACTACCCAGAACATCCTACTCCCTGCACTGGCTTGTTTTCGTATCACAGTGCATCCTGGTTCAGTCACTTCCCCAGCTAATTGGTGCACATATACCCAACCGTCTACATGATAGAAAAGAAAACGAAAGTCATTTGGATCAGACGACCTTCTTCCATTTATCCCAACTCCATTTCTGACACTCGTGTACCCATTGTAGACACTTTTGATTGTGGACAGGGCTTAACATGGTGAGCATACTGAGATGTCTTTAATTAGGCAGCACTATACTCCACAAGAGCTGCTGTAGTGTGTCTTGAGACACATTTCTTCTATAACCAGCTTTAAATATTTATGTGATTTGTATCACAATAGTTCTCCTGTCCATTTGGATCAGACTGAATGGGATTTGTTGCTCCCACATATCGATGAGCCTGGACACCAACAACATGTTGCTGGTTGATAGTTTGTGCCTCCTTGGATCACTGTCGGTAGTTATTCACCACTGCTGATCTGGAGCACCCCACAAGCCTTGTAGATTAGGAGATGCTCTGATCTAGTTGTCTGGAGATAAAAGTTTGTTCCTTTGTTAAAGATGCTCAGTCTTAAATCCTGAACATTTTCCTCACATCTAACACTTCAACTGTGAGAGCTGAGTGTTCATTTACCATTTAATATATTTCAGAGATTACCATGCACTAACAACAAGATAATCATTAGTTGTTGATCCATTTTTGGTTGGTTTTAATGTTTTGGCTGATCTGAGTATTGTTGACATACCCAAATCTTCCATAACTCTCAGGATGTGTTCACACCTTCCACGTTTGGTTCGATTAAAACGAATCCTGGAGTAATTACTCCTTTAGTGTAGTTAATTTGAACAAGTGTGAGCGCTGCCATCTGAACCTTGGTGCGTACAAAGCAAGTGGACCGAAACCCCATGAATAGTTGGTTGTTGGTCCACTTCCAAACGAACTCTGGTGCGGTTTGATTAATGTATGGACGCAGCAAAGACCAAAGACAAGTAAACAAACTAAACACAAGAAGTGATTTTACAAAAAGTACAAAAAGGACTGCAAGTTAACATAACGTATATTGCTTAATACACCAGCCATCAAACAAGTAATAGTAATTCTGGCTATGTTAAAGAGCTGTACTTGCTTCTTTCATTCCAAAGGACAGAATATTCAAGCATATCTGCTTCTTCTCGTTATAGGAGGCAGGTTGCCCATTAAAATCAGTATCACCGTCTCCTTGCAGCATGCCTTCTTTTATGTGCATAACAGAGGAATGAAACTGTAGGAGCTCTGTGTGATGTATCAGCTGGTAAAAATACCTGCACATACTAAGAAATCCCATGAGCGTGTTTAGCCCAGCACACAGCATTGTTGTAGAACTTTGGCAAGTTTGGTCGCAAAACGTCACAAAAGCTGTCCAATCAGTATGTGAATTTTTCATGTGGCGTTTGTTTACATATTTTGGTTAAAAACGCCACAGTGACTGCTAAGCAAACCACGGCTAAAATGCAACAATGGATAATTTTCTGGGACAGTGATGCTATAAGCAAGTATCAATTCACGTCCTTAATAAGCAAACCGAAGCCTGAACAACAGCTGCAATGAATGAACTACCCAAGCAGCATTTTGTGTGTAACTATGATCGTTTGCATTACAGCTCGAGCGATGTGACAGCTGGTTAGTAAAAACAGCCTCCAAGGATTAGTATTTGTATTAAAAGGAAATTAAGGGATTTCTAATGATGATAATCTAATCCAGATTTAGTTAATTCCACTCATGGCCCCTTTCTACCCTTCTGCCACATCTGGATACCCTCCAGCTTTTTACTGTTCCCCCTCTTTTTCTCTTTAACCTTTCACCGTTTGTCAATTCTCCTTGTATATGCAATTCCCCATATATCAAAAATATGGTAGGGCAAGTTTATTGCTGAACAGAGAGTGATGTGTCCTTACAAAGTCTGGACTGTGTAAGACTGTCTGTAGTACATGACCTTCCATGTAACATATTGCTGTCACACAGTGTGTTCACGTTGCAACGCTGAAGACTGTTCATTCACTCTCCTCTGAGACCAGTACAACCCACACTGAGATTACCATCCTCCATCCTTTTGTTTGCATATGTAGTGGGATAAAGATTTAGGATTATAGAAAACCCCAGACTAGAATGATGCCTGTAAACTGTAGGTGGTTTGTTGGATAACTATAACATATTTACCTAACTAATTAGCAGATTGGGAAATCTACTGTATATTATTGTGCTATAAACCGTACTGCACTGGTTTTATGCATATGGGTTTATTCATTGTTTCTGCCTTATCTACAATACACTGAGAGCAGTGGCTAAGAAAATTTGTGAAAAGAAAATGAGAAATTTAACAGATTCATTGCATGTTATTAGCCAATGCAGTGGAGAAGCTCAGCACACTATAAATAATATGTGTAGTGATGTTGAGATTGTTGAACAATGGTTTGTGGTGTTGTAAGTTGTTGTTCCTTTTCATCAGGAGATTGTGAATTCACATTATGACAATGCCATGTTCATCTATGGTCAAAAGTCCAAGAGAACATGTATGAAACTCAAAAGCTGCTGTGCTAATGTGCTGTTATATAACCACCTTTTGTAATGATTTTATGGGTTTTAAATCATGGTGTGTTAATACAGAATTTGGCAGTCACGGGTGTGCTTGTGTTGGCAGTTTGGCAGTGACTTTTAGCGAGACTTAGTCAATAAGATTTTGAACCAATTAACTTATGGTTCAATAAAATAGAACACGTAATGCTTTGGGTATTTGTATGTACTAACAAACTACTAAGTTTTATGTGTTAGTTCAGTCTAAGATTATGAACTTTTGGCGAGCAACGTTTCAGTCTCTAAAGTAGGTTTTTATTTCTATTAAACACTCACCAGCCACTTTATTAGATACACCTGTTCAACTGCTTGTTAACGCAAGTATCTCATCATTCAATCACAAGACAGAAAGTCATGCATTAGGTATGTAGACATGGTAAAGAGGACCTGCTGAAGTTCAAACCGAGCATCAGAAAGTTGCTGTTCAGTCGAACTTGGCATAGTTATTGGTGCTAGATGGTCTGGTCTAAATATTTCAAAAACTGCCTACTGGGATTTTCACACACAGTCATCTCTAGGGTTTACAGAGACTGGTCTGAAAAAAGAGAAAATGTCCAGTGAGTAGGAGTTCTCTGGGCAAAAATGCGTTGTTGATGCCAGGTGTCAGAGATTGATAGAAAGGCAACAGTAACTCAAATAACCACTCGTTACAACCGAGGTATGTAGAAGAGCATCTCTGAATACACAATACATCGAACATTGAAGCAGATGGGCTACTGCAGCAGAAGACCACACCTGGTGTCACTCCTGTCACAGGCAGCAGAACGCTACAATTCACATGGGCTCAACAAAATTGGACAATCGAAGATTGGAAAAATGTTGTCTGGTCTGGTCTCAATTTCTGCTGCGACATTTGGATGGTAGGGTCATAATTTGGCATAAATAACATGAAAGCGTGGATCTATCCTGCCTTGTGTCAGTGGTTCAGGCTGGTGGTGGTGGTGTAATGGTGTGGGGGATATTGGGCCCCTTAATACCAGTTAAAGGTATTTGAGCATTGTTGCTGACCATGTCCATCCCTTTATGATTGCAATGTACCCATCTTCCGCGTGCCATGTTATTTTTGGACAGAATCAGCACAAGTCCAACCAAAAAGCAAAAGGGGTCCAACTTGGTACTAGCAAGGTGCACCTAATAAAGTAGTCAGTGAGTACAAAGCAATTAAAATAGGAAAGTTTGAAGTTTTAACTTTGAAATTGTTGTAATTTAACATTATATTTATCTTTAATATATACTAATGATAAATATAATATTTATATATAATATTCATATATAATAATAATACAATACAGGTAGTCCTTGACTTACGATGCAGATCCGTTCCTAGGTGGCATCGTAAACCGATTTTCGGTGTAAGTCGGAACATACGTACATACTGTAGGTAAATAACATACTGTAAGCACTTATCCTATCCTAACACAGTAATTATCAAAAAACGAGCCGCGTAACCGTGTATTCTTCCGCCGCGCACACCAAACACGAAGTTCGCGTTATGACGTTTACGACGCAAAACCACTTAAGTCGAAACAAGGCTTTATACAGTAAATGGGAGATGCATCATAACCACGAAACGTCGTAACTCGAGACCGTCGTAACCCAAGGACTACCTGTATATATATAGTATTAAAATAGTATAGTATATACTGAGAATAGTATATATATATTCTCAGTGGTGTTTGAAAGTTTGTGAAGGATTTTTTTTGTTGCCCTGATTGCATAAAAATTGCCAACCTATATGGTCTCAGACTGGTGGGGTTAAGAAGGGGGATCGTTTCTGGACTAAAGTGGTGCTTGAAAGTTTGTGAACCCTTTAGAATTTCCTATATTTCTGCATAAATATGACCTAAAACATCATCAGATTTTCACACAAATCCTAAAAGTAGATAAAGAGAACCCAGTTAAACAAATGAGACAAAAATATTATACTTCGTCATATGATCCAATATTACATATTAGTGAGTGTCAAAAGTATGTGAACCTTTGCTTTCAGTATCTGGTGTTTTTAAATAAAACAGGGTGCCCACTCACACCTGTTTGTCATCCCATTTATTGAAAACACCTGCTAATTAAATTAACTGCTAATCCTAGAGGTTCACATACTTTTGTCACTTTATATTTATATTTACTATTTACCAAGTATAATATTTTTGTCTCATTTTGTTTAACTGGGTTGTCTTTATCTACTTTTAGAACTTGTGTGAAAATCGGATGATGATTTAGGTCATATTTATACAGTAAAGTACCTCTGTATATATACTGCTCAAAAAATAAAGGGAACACTTGGAGTTATATTGTGGTGTTTAAGTGTTCCCTTTATTTTTTTGAGCAGTATATATATATATATATATATATATATATATATATATATATATATATATATATATATGTACACACATATATATGTCTGGTGATAATACAACAGATTGTGTCATCCTCTAAAGAGCAGCCTGCTTGGAATTGCAGTCCTGTTGTTCCTGTGAGCACCAGTCCAGAAGCAGAAAGCATCAGGTGAAATGGAACCTGGAAAAGCTTTTAGAATGTGTTTTGTGCTTGACTCAGGTAGAGAAATAATTCAGATTCTGCTACTATAAAGTCAAAACTGCAGTGACAATGGAAGAGGATTGGAGAGTTGAAAATCTATTTATGTTCTGCTGTAGCTCTCATTTTGTAGAGACTTCCATATTTAGTTGCTGCAAATATGCCTAATAATGGTGCATTGCCAGGTGCTGAAGATTCCAGGAAGAATAAGCAGAAGACTACAGTACACTTGTGAAATTAAATAAATAAACAACAAACAGTTCAAAATATATTGGTAATCTTTTTTTTTATTTTGTTGGTGAGACTACACATAAAAATGTAAGTTTATAGAGTTATTTAAATTACCGCTTCCAACAAGTCAGTCCATCAGCTTTCTGTCTTGCTGTTCTTAAAGTTCATAGAGAATTGGTTTGCTAACTTTGATTGAGAACTTAGCTGGCTTGCATAGAACCCTAACCTCAACTCCATGAGACACCTTGATAATGCACTGGAATGCCAAAAGTGAGCCAGGGCTTACTGTCTAACATCAGAATCCAACTTCACTGTCATGTTTTAGAATGTAGTGGAAAGCCCTTTTAGAAGAACAAAGACTGTTGTAGTAATCTGTTGAGCATTGTTAAGCAAGGTGGGAGGCAAACTTCATAGTAATACACATTATCAGCGTGTGCCTTTTGGACAGGAACAATTTAGGGCTAGTAATGAGGGGAAAAAACAAAATAATAATGTAATTTCAAACAGGCGATGTCAGCAGTTGTTGTAATCATGCTTTGATACAAAAGCAGTAACCAAGAAACACTAAGTCCTTTAGGAACAAAGATGGGCGGGAGGTTTCTCAACAAATGCATGTGAAAATTATTAAAATGTTTAAAAACATTTTCCTCTGGAACACTGGAAGGGAATTGCTTATTTCTTCCTCTACAGTGCATAATACACTGCCCGACCAAAAAGTCACCACCTGGATTTAACTAAGCAAATAGTTAAATAGTTTTAAAAAAAGAGACTCTCATCGGATAATGGCTGCATTGGTGATTATGTTTCAGCTGGCAACAAGTTCTTTAACTCTAACTGATGGAGTGAGTAGCTTCTCAGTTGTTAAACAACCATGTTAGAAGAAAAATCCTGTGGTCGTAGAAAAGATGTTAATCTGTTTCAGAAGGATCAAAGAGTGGCTCAGGGAGCATAAGACATAATCCAGGCCTGAACCCCATTAACAATATTTGGGATGTGCTGGAGAAGACTTTGCGCAGTCAATACAAGATCTTAGGAAAAATCAATGCAACTCTGGACAGAACTGCTTCTGCAATGTAACAACATTTATTTCTGTCCAAAGTTGCATAAATTTTCCCCAAGATCTTGTATGACTTGGTTATTCCAAAACATTAACTTTATTCTTCTTTAACCATTCTTTGGTAGAATGACTTGTGTGCTTAAGGTTGTTGTCTTGCTGCATGACCCACCTTCTCTTGAGATTCAGTTCATGGGCAGATGTCCTGACATTTTCCTTTAGAATTATCTGATATAACTCAGAAATAATTGGTCCATCAATGATGGCAAGCCGTCCTGGCCCAGATGCAGCAAAACAGGCCCAAACCATGATACTACCAACACCATGTTTCACAGATGGGATACCTCGCCAGCTATTATACTCCTTGCTTTTGGAGTGATTTTTGTTGGTCATCCACTCCTGGGGAGGGTAACAATGGTCTTGAATTTCCTCCATTTGTACACAATCTGTCTGACTGCGGATTGGTGGAGCCCAAACTCTTTAGAGATGGTTTTGTAACCTTTTGAGCATCAACAACCCTTTTTCTGAGGTCCTCAGAATCTCCTTTGTTTGTGCCATGATACACTTCCACAAACATGGGTTGTGAGGAGCAGACTTTAATTTTCAGGCACTAGAATACGGAGATGCATTAACAAATGGCACTTAAAACATTAGTGTGAAAAAAAAGAAGCCTTACGTTAAACATTTTCTGGAATGTGTTGCCGACCTGAAATGCAGGAATGTATGTTAACAAATTAAATGAAACTGACCAGACAAAACATGAAATATCATGGGTTCATACTGTCTTCGGAAAAGTAAAAGTCAACGAAAATGTAGGAAACACTGGGTTTCTTTTTTTCCCGGCCCAACTTTTTCTGATTTGGGGTTGTTTTCCTTTATGCCTTTGAAAGTTAAAGAGCATAAATTTATTAAGGCTTAATGGGAAAAAGCACATATTTGTGTTCATTTTTAACTGCTGTATTGCTAAGGAAACACAAATATATAGCTGAGAGAAATAACTTCTCAACAAAATGCTACTTTGCTGTGGAAGGTGGGTGAGGTTCCTGATCACACAGAATTTTTTTTATCATGAATCCATTTCTGTCTGTGTCATTTTCATAGTTCTTAGTAACACGGTATGAAAGAGGACATCATAAAATGAAATTATGTGTAGGTCAGAAGGGAATTCAGTATGTATGGTCACATTTCCCTTATGCCATAGGTTTATTTATTTATTGTTTAGTGAGAAACATGTTTAGAGACCATTGTAATCTTAACACAGTTTCGCACCTTTCCCTACGGCATCACACCTCTGTGATGATGTACCATGTTTACTGAAGCACAGTGGCAGATCCAATGCATATATTTATTCTCCTTGCCCTTCTCAATGTGTATGTTCATGTGTGTGTATGTATGTGTGTGTTAGTTTATATACCATTGTGAGGACTAGATATTTATGTTCTAGAACTTTTTTAAATCAAAAGACTCAAAGGATTTGCTGTAGGTTACTGAGATTAAGGTTAGGTGTAGTTGCATTAATATTATGACAATGGAAGGTACCTGATTTTGATAGAAAGACAAACTTGTGCGTGCACGGATGCATATGCCTGCTTGTGAGAGGGAGGAAGAGAGAGAGAGCGAGAGAGTGTTCCCAGTTTAAACACTGAGGTAATGTGCATCTCTCTATCTTGCAGGCAAACCCTCCTCCCATCATTGTCAATGCAGACTCACTGGATGCAGGTCCTTATGTAAGTATCTGCTGTCTCTCTGAGCGCATCTCCAGCATTCCCTGCCTAACATAAAATAATCTTCCCTCATTCCGACATAACCTTTCCTGTGTGTGTTATCGAAATATAGGCTGTATTGCATGTTACTTCTTTCTGAGTCCTTAACAATACTGAAGCTTTAAGTCATAAATACACTCACCGGTCACTTTATTAGGTACACCTCCTTGTTTTTACACTGTCAGTTTTATCAGTGCCACTTACCATGTGGAACCACTTTGTAGTTATACAATTACAGACTGTCGTCGATCTGTTTTTCTGCATACTTTGTTATTCTGTCCTCTAATGGTCAGGGCCACCACAGATCGGGTACTGTTTGGGTGATAGATCATTCCCAGCATTGCAGTGAGTCACACTGACATGGTGCTGGTGTGTTACTGTGTGTTTTTGCTGTACGGTTGGATCAGACACAGCAGTGCTGCTGGTATTTTTAAACACTTCAGTGTCACTGCTGGACTGAAAATAGTTCACCAACCAAAAATGTCCTGCCACCAGCAACGTGTAGGCAGCATCCTGTGAGCACTGATGAAGGATTAGAGGATGACTAACACAAATTGTGCAGCAACCGATGAGCTACTGTCTCTGAGTTTACATCTACAAGGTGGAGCAATATGGGAGATGTGTCTAATAAGAGTGCACAGGTAGTGAACACAGCGTTTACAACTCCAGCAGCACTGCTGTGTCTGTGATGGTACCAGCAAAACACACACTAGCACACCAATACATCAGTATCACTGCAGTACTGAGAATGATCCACCACCCAAATAGGACCTGATCTGTGGTGATCCTGTGGGGGTCCTCCTCCATAGAGAACAGAGTAAAGGGGACTAACAAAGTATGTAGAGAAACTGATGGACAACAACCTTTAATTGTAGAACTACATAGTGCCTCTGTATGGTAAGTGGAACTGCTAAAATGGACAATGAGAGTAGAAACAGGAGGTGTAAATAATAAAGGTATCAATGGTTATATATGTCTATATAATAGTACAGAGAATGATTAAATCCTTATTTTGTTTATTACAGGTCAATGGGAGTGATGGCATGTACAAATATGAAGAAATTATTTTGGAAAGGGTAAATATCTTTTTATTATATAACATACATGCTTTCCTTTTCTAATTCAATTTATATCGCTTTTCTTCCAGTCATCTGATCAAATCAATCCACTAAATGGCATTAAATGGTGATCTCTTGAACTAAATAGCAGCCACTACTATGAAATGGCTTCTCGGTAAATACGAATCACCACAGACCCTCTGTTGTTATGATTCATTTAAATTCCTGTGCTGTGCTTAATACATGAGAGATGATCCCATAGGGTTTTATTTAAGTCAATGCTAAATATCATGCCCTGAGTGAATAAATACTTGTTTTTTTAGGTTGAGACCACTCTCTAAATGACTCCAGCTTGTGTCATTTTAATCACACACTGTACATCATCCATTAAAAAGCGGTCAGTGTTGGAGAAGGGTCAGTGTGCATAAAAAGCTTTGTGGGTTTCCAACCCTCCTACAGGTCTGCATGAATTTCTGGGTTTTTTAGTTAATTGTGGGGCTCCTCCTACACTACCTAGAATTTCTGCACACTGATGCCTAAATAAACAATTTAGTACCACACATTAAAATGTCTGTAGGTGTAAGACATTAGTACTAATCTCTAGCTGGGAACAGCTGCCTGGGACATTTGAGCCTCCCTAACTATTCTTATTAATTATGGAAGATCTTTATTGTTGCATAAATGCCTAATAGACCATTGGACACCAGTTTAAACCTTTGCTACATTAACAGAAAGGGTTGGTGGAATGAAAGAGATGGGTTTGATAAAACAAAACAATAATGTAAGAGAGAATCAAGTTAAAATGTGTATTTTTGTGTTTTTGCATATTGCCAAATTATCGATGTCTATTCAACCTTCTAGTCAAGTGGACATGCCTGAGAACACACATAGATTGGTAAAAAATAATAATAAGCATGTCTTCTACAAATATTTCTATTTGAGGAAGATCTCTTTTGTATTTATATCCTAAAGAGTAACAAAATCATGGAGGGTTATACAGAGATGAATACTGAAACTAAGAAATTCTGTTAAAATAAATGAAAAATGAAGAAGCGTTATTATTATTTCTATTAGTAGTAGTAGTAGTAGTGTAAATACTAACAGTAGAATTTTTGTAGTGTTTGCTATTTAAAATTAAAAAGCCGTGACTAATTCACAGGTAAGTAAGAACCTTTTGTAAAAAAGTCAACATGCCTTTAAACAGGACTTCATTACACCATGTTTATATGTATATTAATGTAACTTAACGATAACCCTATATACCCCATTTTTGATCAAATGTGACAAAATCGTCTAAAGGCCTATTCACCAGGAGGGTGCATGGTGGTGCATCACTCTGATACTCTAGAACATCACCAAAGGGATCTGCTTTCGAGTCACAGCAGTGCCTTCTATCAGTCAGTTGTCATATGCAGACATGACAGGCTGTATTTGAGGGTTATGGAGGCCCATCAGAGAATCATTACCCGGGGCTGTGGCAGCAACCCTACCCAGCCCTGCCATGGACTGACATCCTGTTCAAGACCTGCGCTTTGTGATCTCTGGGAATGGGTACCAGGGCCCCATGACCCTGACAAGGAGAAACGAAAGTTAAAAACATGAAAGAAAAAAATTAAACAAATCAGCAACAAATCGTAACATTAAAACTACCTGATATTGTGTTGGTCTCCCTCGTTCTGTCATGAACTCCACAAGACCTCTGATGGTGTCCTGTCCTGTATCTACAACCAAGGAATTTAACAACAGATCCCTTAAGTCCTGTTTGTCCAGCACATCTGATAAAGTGGAATTTGGAGAGAAAGTCAACGCATTGAACTCCTGAAACCATTCCTGAACAATTTCTGCAGTGTGCCACGGCAATTAGGAACATGCCAAATTCTAATCAATTCTAATTTAAAATGTAACTTTTCAGTCCAATTGTTATGCTGAGGTAATGATTGGTAATCTCAGTTTTTGGCCCACACTATCTACTACTATGTACTGTATTTACCTGGATTTAAAGAGCAATAATGATGCCACTAGTTCCACTAGATTCCATTATTTACATGTAATTTCTTTGAAAGTGTTTCTGCCGTTTTACATTAATTGATTTATCACATCATGAATGACATGGTGCCCTAAAAAAGTCTTTCATCCACGTTCATAAACCAGATAAAAAGGTACCTGTATGCCATTTGTGCAGATTTGAGAATATAGCCTAGATTACTGCGCCAATATCCAAGAGGACTATAGATTATTGAGCTGTGGACTTCAGCATCTAATTGTTCCATGGTTTAACTTGTGGTCCCCAGAGAGTATCATTAGTTCTCCAGAATGATCTCATCAAACATATTGCACAGAGAGAGTGCGTCATGATTTCTGTGAGCCCTGTTTTCCAATCTCTGAGCTACACATTCTGACTCCATCATCAGCCAGCCTTTTATTAACTCTAACTGATCCAACTGATACGGTTCCATATGGTCAACATTGACGTGTTAGAGTTGAAAGTAGGCTGTACAGAATGTTCTTGTTAAACCTACAATGTCTAAGTTTCATGACATAAATAGTTAAAAAGTGTCATATTTTGCAGTTCTCCTATATTTAAAAGTGACTGAAAAGTCTGTAAATCCCTGCAACTATCCCCTACTCATGAGATGTCCGAGTGAACTGTTAGCTCTGTGGGTCATACATGTCCTGTTCTGCATTCTACAGGGAAACTCTGGCCTGGGCTTCAGTATTGCTGGAGGGATTGATAATCCACACATCCCTGATGATCCAGGAATTTTTATCACTAAGATCATCCCTGGAGGTGCGGCTGCCATGGATGGAAGACTGGGGTAAGTCTCTACAGTCGATTTTTTCTCTGTCATCCTTTCCTAAGTTAACACTTGGTACTGAGAGAGAACACTGACCTAGTAAACCACTGCCTTAGCTTCTCTGCCCCAATTCTTTACTATACCAGTATGTTTCTAGGTCAAACTTCCTGAACTGTTGTAAACACTTTCTAGAGGTATGTTTGACCATTATTCAAAATAGACACACTGCCCTAGCTGCAAGCAATGTGGGACAAATGTGTGGCTTCCCTGGATTAACGTAGTAGAGAACAAAGAATGAGTTGTGAGGTAATTGAACTTGCTTACAAGGCTCTAATTAAGGCAGAATATGTGGTTACAAAGGATTTTGGGAGGTCTGTAATAAATATCAGTTGTGTGTAGCTGAATTATGCAGGAGTCAGGATGGTATATTTTGGTTGCTTGACCACTTTAGACTTTTAGCTAACCATTGTCATTCCATTGTGGTGATCCTTGCACGTTTGAAGGTGACTAACAATTTTTATAAAGCTGGTGCAACTGAAGTTTGCATACTTAATTTAATTACTAATATAGTTTTACTTCATTTCTTAGATGAGATATATTGCTTTAGGGAATACATTATTCTCAACATTAAACATGTCATCTATTTTGTGCAGGAAGATCTATTAGAGGTGTATTGGGTAATCACTGCCCTGCCGGACAGACTACAGTACACAGGGATGAAACCCTCTTCCCAACTCGTGTTAGCCTTACGGCTGAAATTTAGATAGCTTTGCCATGTGTTACCCTGATTGACATGGCTAATTATTAAGTGTAGTTGTGCGTGACCTGTGTGTAGGCATGTTCTTTTTCATTTGTTTGTTCTTTCATTCATTCGTTCCAGAGTGAATGACTGTGTACTGCGAGTGAATGAAGTGGATGTCTCAGAGGTGGTGCACAGCCGGGCTGTGGAAGCTCTCAAGGAGGCCGGCCCTGTGGTTCGACTGCTGGTGCGCAGAAGACAGGCTCCACCAGAGACCATCTTGGAGGTCAACCTGCTCAAAGGGCCTAAAGGTCAGCTCAAGCAGAGATGTACAACTGCACACACAAAGATGCATTTGCATGCTTTTGGAGGCCGCCTTGCTACAATGTGTCCTATATTTATCAGAGCTGTCAAAGTTAACACGTTTTTCATGCGGAGGCAAATGTACGTGCAAGCTGAAAGGAGCTTATTGATGGCACAACACTCACAGTTCACTTTATTAATTGCACGTCTTTGTTTCTACTCTCATTGTACATTTTATCAGCTCCACTTACCATGTAGATGTACTTTGTAGTTCTACAGTTACAAACTGGAATCCATCTGTTTCTCTACATACTTTGTTCGTCCCCTTTACTCTGGTCTCTAATGGTCAGGACTCCCTATAGGACCACCACAGATCAGGTACTATTTGGGTGGTGGATCATTCTCTGCACTGCAGTGACCCCGGTGTGGTGGTGGTGTGTTATTGTGTGTTGAGCTAGTATGAGGGGATCAGACACAGCAGTGCTGCTGGAGTTAACTGTGATCACTTACTGTGCACTCGTTAGACACATCTACCGTATTGCTCCACCCTTGCAGAGACACTAGCTCAGTAGCTGTTGTTGCAAAGTTTGTGTTAGTCGTCCTCTAATCCTTCATCAGTGCTCACAGGATGCTGAATACAAGACGCGGATGGCTGGACATTTTTGGATGGTGAACTATTTTCAGTCCAGGAGTGACACTGAGGTGATTTAAAACTTGAGCAGCACTGTTGTGTCTGTGTCCACTGTGTCCACTTGTATCAGTGCAACGCACACTAACACACCACCACAACCACATCAGTGTCACTGCAGTGCTGAGAATGATCCACCACCCAAAGAGTACCTGATCTGTGGTGGTCCTGTAGGGGTTCTGGTCATTAGAAAATAGAGTAAAGGGGACTAACAATGTATGTACAGAAACAAATGGACTACAGTCTTAGAACTACAAAGTGTGTTTGTATAGTAAGTGGAACTGAGGTGTACCTATTTCTGTGAATTGTCAGTGTAACTAAGAACAAGAAGTTCCATTTTCATGCTCTCAGCATGATAAGAAGACTCACCTAAGGTTGTCTTATATAACACTTCTCCTCTGCGTTATCATCCTATTTTATTTTAGCGGGATGGCCTTCACTAATCATCAAAACTGTAATTCAGTTAATAATGATAAATCCATTAGTATTTGATTAACATCAAAATGTTATGATTTGTGGATACCAGTTGAAATAGTGTTGGTCATACTAATGTTGCCAAGACATTTATGTGTCATCTGGGCTTTGTGAAAACTTGGATCTCAGTGTTTAATTGTTAATTGTATTCTAGGCCTGGGCTTCAGTATTGCTGGAGGTATTGGCAACCAGCACATTCCTGGAGACAACAGCATCTATATCACAAAGATCATCGAAGGCGGTGCTGCACAGAAGGATGGAAGGCTGCAGACAGGCGATCGACTGCTGGCTGTAAGCTTCCACCCGTACATTAGTACTGAGCACTATGCAGTGGTGTGAAAAAGTGTTTGCCCCCTTCCTGATTTCCTATTTTTGTACATGTTTGTCACACTTAAGTGTTTCGGAACATCAAACCAGTTTAAATATTAGTCAAAGACAACACAAGTAAACACAAAATGCAGTTTTTAAATGAAGGTGTTTATTATTAAGGGAGGAAAAACCTACATGGCCCTGTGTGAACAAGTGATTGCCCCCTAAACCTAATAACTGGTTGGGACACCCTTAGCAGCAACAACTGCAACCAAGTGTTTGTGATAACTTGCAATGAGTCTTTACAGCGTTGTGGAGGAATTTTGGCCACTCATCTTTGCAGAATTGTTGTAATTCAGTCACATTGGAGGGTTTTCGAGCATGAACGACCTTTTTAAGGTCATGCCACAGCATCTCAATAGGATTCAGGTCAGGACTTTGACTAGACAACTCCAAAGTCTTCACTGTGTTTTTCTTCAGCCATTCAGAGGTGAACTTGCTGGTGTGTTTTGGATTATTGTCCTGCTGCAGAACCCAAGTTTGTTTTAGCTTGAGGTTACGAACAGATGGCCGGACATTCTCCTTCAGGATTTTTTGGTAGACAGCAGAATTCATAGTTCTATTTATCACAGCAAGTCTTCCAGGTTCTGAAGCAGCAAAACAGCCCCAGACCATCACACCACCATATTTTACTGTTGGTATAATGTTCTTTTTATGAAATGCTGTGCTACTTTTACGCCAGATGTAATGGGACACACACCTTCCAAAGAGTTCAACTTTTGTCCCGTCAGTCCACAGAATGTTTTCCCAAAAGTCTTGGGGATCTTCAAGATGTGTTCTGGAAAATCTGAGACGAGCTTTAATGTTCTTTTTGCTCAGCAGTGATTTTTGTCTTGGCCATTTTTGCCCAGTCTCTTTCATATGGTGGAGGCCTGCAGTTCTTTGGATATTGTTGTGGGGTCTTTTGATGATTCACCTCTAGGATGAGTCATCACTGCGCTCTTGGGGTAATTTTGGTCGGCCAGCCACTCATGGGAAGGTTCACCACTGGTCCATGTCTTTGCTATTTGCTATTTGTGGATAATGGCTCTCACTGTGGTTTGCTGGAGTCCCAAAGATTTAGAAATGGCTTTATAACCCTTTTCAGACTGATAGATCTCAATGACTTTCTTTCTCAATTGTTTTTTAATTTCTTTGGATCTCAGCATGATGTGTAGTTTTTAAGGATCCTTTGGTGTACTTTACTTTGTCAGACAGGTCCTATTTAAGTGATGTCCTGGTTGAGAACAGATGTGGCAATAATCAGGTCTGGGTGTGGCTATAGACAGTGAACTCAGGTGTGAGTTATGTACCATAGTTATGTTTTGCCAGGGTGGCACTCACTTTTTCACACATGTAGGTTTGGATTTTTTTCTCGCTTAATAATAAACACTTTCATTTAAAAACTGCATTTTGTGTTTACTTGTGTTGTCTTTGACTAATATTTAAATTGGTTTGATGTTCTGAAACACACAATAGGAAATCAGGAAGGGCACACCACTGTATATGGAGAGCAAATTTTCACAAAGGAAGGATTCCAGAGTCACTTGTTAGTTTTTACCACATATAATTAAGTGCATGCCTTTGATATAAGACTATTGTTCTAACTGCTCTACAGATAAAGTTAAATGCATAAAGAGAATGCCTACCTTGATAAATAAGTAACATGTAATTGGGGTTGGTGTGGTGTGGGGGTGTAGGAGATGTGGTCAGGGCTGCCATAAATAATGCTCCAGTTGTCATCTGTGGTTGCCACCAGAGAGACATTCAGTATGTTGTTATAATTTGCAATAGTACTGCATAGCTGTGCTCAGGATCACATCTCGGAAACAATACAAAGTGTAATAATGTACTGGGAGACCAAAAGACTGAGACAAATAGTGCAAATGCCTCTGTTTTTCATTTTTTGTGTGTTTTTATTATAACGTATAATTAGGAAACTTTTTGTTTGAGCGAAAACTTGAATCTTTGAAAAAAAATCTGATAAATTTTATGTTTGATTGGTTTTGTTTTCCCCCATTCTGCCATAGTTACAGCATGCCCTCAAGCTGCATGGACTCTACAAGTTTGTTCAGAGTCTGATGATCCATGTTATCCTAGCATGAATTCACAATATTCCAAAAAGCTTCTTGTGATGGTATTGAATACTGGGCTATCCATGTCTTCATATGCCCCCCATAAATACTAGATGGAGTTTAGTTGCTGTGGAGGAAAGTCCATGGCAGTCAACACTTATTGACCTTCTTTGTGTCTTCAAGTAGTTGTTGCAAAGCATTGAGGTGTGTTTGTCAAACTGCTGTATGAATTCTTCTCACAGATCTCAGATTTCTCTGATAACATGATACATGTGATATCACATATGATGAGTTTGTCAGCTGTATATCTTACTATAACACTTAAATACCATAGGAAACATTTCCTTCACATATTCTTCCCTTTGTGAAGAAGTTCCTTTCAGTGGGTGGGTCATCCAACCTCCTCTGCCCTGCAGTTTCCTTTCCACTCCCTTAACCACAGTGGCACTGCCAAGGGTCACACGGCAAAGACAGTACCATTTGATATGTGTGTGTGTATGTGTGTTTGTGCGCAGGTGAATAACATCATCCTTCAGGATGTGCGTCATGAGGAGGCTGTAGCTGCACTGAAGAACACTTCAGACATGGTCTATTTGAAAGTGGCCAAGCCAGGGCCGGTGCACCTCAACGACATGTACGCGCCTCCGGACTACTCTAGCAGTACGTACCTCCTTCTGCCAGAGTTAACTGTAGACTACAGCCACATATGCACATTTCATCTAAACATATTCCATTACATTATTCTTTTCCATCTCAAAATCATTATTAACGTATATTATGTAGAAAAGATGGTACTTAGTAAAATGGCAATCAACAGCAGTTCAACTTTATATGATAAGCCTAGTTCATGCTTTGTTCTGAGAAACATCTGAAACCAGCTTCTCAAAGCCAAGGTCATTAATGTTTTTTTTTTTTTAAGAAGAAGATCTATTCACAGGCTGTCCATCAAACATGAGGGAGGGGGTGATAAACAGGACATAGTAGAGCTTCAGTATCTGTCTCGCACTTGTGCCAATTGTGAAGTGTGGGTGTGACTGCCCATTTGAAAATGTCACATGATCTGGTGCATACCGGCCAAAAGCTCTGGCTCAAACTTGAGTCACATAAGAAATGCCGTGCCATGTTCCTCTCTCAGAATAAAAGCCTGTTGCTATGTAGTTATGTCCTATATTGTAGGCCAGTGTGTCAGTGCTTGAGTACAAATATTGCTAAAGTATTTTGTCAAAGAGTTTAAAACCCTGTGTTCATACTACAGTTAGAAAGTAACAGGCAAATGTATGTAGACTGCACAATGTGATGAGTTATAACAGCCTTTTTTGATTCATATCACTGGTACTGAATAAGCCTAAAACATACAGTGGTGCTTGAAAGTTTGTGAACCCTTTAGAATTTTCTATATTTCTGCATGAATATGAACTAAAACATCATCAGATTTTCACACAAGTCCTAAAAGTAGATAAAGAGAACCCAGTTGAACAAATGAAACTAATTTATTTATTGAGGAAAATGATTCAATATTACATATTAGTGAGTGGCAAAAGTATGTGAACCTCTAGGATTAGCAGTTAATTTGAAGTTGAAATTAGAGTCAAGTGATTTCAGTCAATGGGATGACAATCAGGTGTGAGTGGGCACCCTGTTTTATTTAAAGAACAGGGATCTATGAAAGTCTGCTCTTCACAACACATGTTTGTGGAAGTGTATCATGGCATGAACAAAGGAGATTTCTGAGGACCTCAGAAAAAGAGTTGTTGATGGTCATCAGGCTGGAAAAGGTTACAAAACCATCTCTAAAGTTTGGGTTTTGGCTTTACAAAACCATCTCTAAAGGAGTCTGGGAATCCACCAATCTACAGGTTTCAGACAATTGTGTACAAATGGAGGGAAATTTCAAGGGGGACCATTGTTACCCTCCCCCGAGTGGTCGCCAACCAAAAGCCCATTCCAAGAGCAAGGCGTGCAATAGTTGGTGATATCACAAAGGACCCCAGAGTAACTTCTGAGCAACTGAAGGCCTCTCTCACATTGGCTAATGTTAATGTTCATGAGTCCACCATCAGAAGAACACTGAACAACAATGGAGTGTATGGCAGGGTTGGAAGGAGAAAGCCACTGCTGTCCAAAAAGAACGTTGCTGCTCATCTGCAGTTTGCTAAAGATCACGTGGACAAGCCAGAAGGCTATTGGAAGAATGTTTTGTGGATGGATGAGACCAAAATATAATTTTTTGGTTTAAAGAAAAGTGTTATGTTTGGAGCAAGAAAAACACTGCATTCCAGCATAAGAACCTTATCCCATCTGTGAAACATGGTGGTGGTAGTATCATGGTTTGGACCTGTTTTGCTGCATCTGGGCCAGGACGGCTTGCCATCATTGATGGAACAATTTATTATGATTTATATCCGAGAATTCTAAAGGAAAATGTCAGGACATCTGTCCATGAACTTAATCTCAAGAGATGGTTGGCCATGCAGCAAGACAATGACTGTAAGAACACAAGTCGTTCTACCAAAGAATGGTTAAAGAAGAATAGAGTTAATGTTTTGGAATGGCCAAGTCAAAGTCCTGACCTTAATCCAATCAAAATGTTGTGGAAGGACCTGAAGTGAGCAGTTAATGTGAGGAAACCCACCAACATCCCAGAGTTGAAGCTGTTCTGTATGGAGCAATGAGCTAAAATTCCTCCAAGCCGGTGTGCAGGACTGATCAACAGTTACAGGAAACATTTAGTTGCAGTTATTGCTGCACAGGGGGGTCACACCAGATACTGAAAGCAAAGGCTCACATACTTTTGCCACTCACTGATATGCAATATTGGATCATTTCCTCAATAAATAAATGACCAAGTATAATATTTTTGTCTCATTTGTTTAACTGGGTTCTCTTTATCTAGAGTTGGAACCAGTGAAGGGTAAAAGGGGAAACAAAGCACAGATCCCGTCACCGAACACGAACACCCCATACACAAACACAGACAGCCATCAGCCAAAATCCGACAAGGGCGAAGCGTAAGCCAAAAACCAGAGTACAAGCACAGTTCGGTAACCAAACTACACACACACACACAGAAATCGCTAAATCAGCTGATGCCACTCACGTGACAACCGGCACGCAGACAGAGGGAGACCAACACATACAGACTTGAAAAGGGCCGGTTATCTGGGGACGAAGTGCCGCCAACGACTTTCCACTTTTTCCTTGCCACTGTCGCCCTAGGCTTTCTCAATTTGGGATTGGACGTAGATATTAGGAGATAATGTAAAATTGTAAAGTTACTTTGAGACAGTGCTCCAAAAGCGCTATATACATAAATCTGATTTGACTTGACTTGACTCGTACATGGTGCAGTGGTTAATGTAATGTTGACCGGAAGCAAGGCCCTTATCCAACAATTTTGTGGATTGTACATTGTAAGATTGAATCAGTTGAATCAATCACTCTTGATAGGAGCATCTTCTACATGGCTAAATGTAAATGAAATATAAAAGATTTTTTGTCCCATATCAACCTTTGTTTGTCCTTTAGTGCACAGAAAGTATTGTTAATGTAAAATTAAAGTTGTTTTACAGAATTGCAGGTAGGGTGATCTAGTGAAAGATTTTAAATCTGCAATGAGTTTGCTCTCTACTACCTTTCCTGATGACGGTTTTGATTGTTGACAGGTTGCACAGCTAGAGTGGTTTTTGAAAGTTTGTGAAACCTTTAGAATCATCTGTATTTCTGCATAAATATGACCTAAACATTATACTTTTATAGTAGTGTTAAACTTAGATAAAGAGAACCCAATTAAACAGATGTGTTTATTGAGAAACAGGGATCTATGAAAGTCTAATCTTTGTGACATGTTTGTGGAATTGCACGAAGGAAGGAGATTCCTAAAGAGCTTGGAAAAAGAGTTGTTGATGCTCATCAGGCTGGAAAAGGTTATAAAACCATCTCTAAATAGTTTGGACTCCATCAATCCACAGTCAGACAGATTCAGATAGAGGTAACTGAAGACCAATTGTTACCCTCCCCAAGAGTGGTTGACCAACAAAAAACACTCCCAAGAGCAAAGCATGTAATAGTCCTCGAGGTCACAAAGGACCCCAGAATAACTTCTAAGCAACTAAAGGCGTCTTTGACATTGGCTAATGTTCATGAATCTACCATCAGGAGAGCACTGAACAACACTAGTGTGCATGACAGTTTTGCCGTGCACTCCATCTGCAGTTTGCTATAGATCACATGGACAATTCTTTGGACGGATGTGACCTGAAGAAAAGAAAATAAGTAAATAAGTGCCCAAGTACATTATTTTTGTCACCTTTGTTTAAGTTAAATAAAGTTATCTTTATCTGCTTTTCAGATTTCTGTAAAAAATCTGATGTTTTAGGTCATATGCAGAAAGATGGACAATTCTAAAGGGATCACAAACTTTCAAGCACCACTGTGTTTACATAAGAGCCATTATAAGTGCTGCTGACACACCATTTACTCCTTCCTTGGTACATCACTGACCAGTAATACATAAAAGATTGTGTTTTGTTTCGAATCTGGTTTTTTGTGTGTTGTAGTTATGCCATCTGATCTATGGAAGTTAAGTTCCTTTACAAAGATGTAAGCCATATTAAATTCAAATTGTTGTTTCGATAAAAAGGCATTTTACTTGCTAAATGACAAAATAGCTTTGCTACATAAAAACTACATCCAATGATTCATTTAACTAATTACAAATAATAGCCAAAAGAAAAGGACAGTTTCTTAAAGAAATTCTTCCTATCAAGAATACATTTAACAAAACCTTTGTCCATTGTCCCTTAAAATTATTCATTCATTTTCATACCTGCTTAATTCCATTCAGGGTTGCTGGGAACCAAGCTCAACTGGTAGCACAGGGCCCATGGCAGCAACCAGTCCAGTGCATTGTAGGACTGGCTGGGATGACTGTTGCTGTTCCTGGGGATGATCCCCTAACAAGCTGGTGTTTGTAAATGCAGCACAATGCAGCACAACTCCACGACTGTGGATATTGCTGATTACCTTATTTCTTAGAATTTGTGTAATAACAAAGTAAAATTCGTACTTCAGTGTATTACATGCAGTTGCTTTATGATCACTACAAATAAACATTTAAATGTACAAATAAATGTGACATTTAATTATCTGGACTCACAGTATCTGACTTCCTCCTATAACACATGATGTGTTTTATCGAACTCCCCGCTACCCAAACCACATCCCATGACATGATAAAAATAAATGTAAAAATGTATCAGTGGATATAGGTGGTGTCTCTGAATGGCATTTTGCTTCTTCCTTCACCGTCTACTTCCTTCCTGTCAGGGACTCCTTATGAGGTCAATTAATAATGCATCTCATTGTGAGAAGGAAAAGGATATTTTACCATTTTAATTTAGACTCGTGCTCTTAGAACAACAGACATTTACTAGGAAGTAATCTGAAGGAAGAACACGACACACCAATCACATACACACATGCGCACGGCAGATAGAGTTTACTTCCTTGTAAATGTTTCTTTCTGTAGGTCTCACACACACACACACACACACACACACACACACACACACACACACACACACACACACACACATAAGGGAGAGATAGCAAGCGAGCAAAGGAAAGAGCAAGCGAGGGAAGTGACAACGAGAGAGAGGGAATGTTTTGAAGAAGCCAGAACAAGGTAGGGATCTTCCCATAAAAAATTATGAGTATAGAGCTCGTATTATCTGAATATTTGTTATATGAACCATTTCCAGGAAAATGTTAATTCAGTGCGATGTTTGACTGTACAGTTATACGCCACTCGGCCACTTTGAAACTTTGAAATTTAGTTCTCGGAGCATATTAACTAGAAAAATTCATCTCTGCACTCATCACTCATACTAGCTTATATGAGTCGAGACACATGACTCGTATGCCCTTCCCAACCGAATCATAGCAGCACATCAGTCTCAGCTCAGTGTAGATCTCCTCTGAAATCTGATGTAAATCTGATGTACATATATTTTTAGTCAAAAAATAAGTCAATATAGGTCCTAAGAAGGTTAGTGATAAAAGCCAACCAAAAAGGAAAACAGTGAAACATTTAAATTTATTTAATGTAATTGTTCTGTTTGTTTTTTTTTGCCTGTGTATGTATAGTGTTTAAGTGTACAATACAACTCACATGTATAATGCATATAATGGCTTATACATTGTGGATTTTCTGGGGTCTGGAACAGATTAATTCAATTTACATTGTTTCTTATGGGAACAATTCTCTCAGTATTCGCCATTTTTGGAACTCAGCATGCCTTCTGGTACAAATTAACAACAAGTATTGAGGTACCATTTGTACTTTTACATTTTTTATTGCTAGTCTGTCAAACACTGGCTATATAAAGTTTTACACTGATCAGAGTCGATCTGAATAGCAGCTTGTAACAATTTTAAACTGCAATTATAATAATATGTGCAGATATCCTTCCTTAAAACATTTTGAAAGGGACCCGTTAACTTTTAGTCCAGACTTGACTACCCATGTTCATTTGGACTTGATCTCAGATGTTTGGGTCTTGAACTTGTTTGGACTCAACAAAGTTGGTCTTGACGGCAGACCTACAAAAGCTCAGTTCCCACTTCCTTCGTACCTCATTATTAACCAGTTAATGCAATGGTGGATGGCATGTCCTGTTTCTACGAGCGATTTTTCCAAAACCGACCATTCAGAAACATTAAGAACTAGAGAGGTGCTTTGCTTTTGTGGTTGTTATGCAGTAGTGTAGTTGTGTAACACTGCAGAGGTGTAACAGTGGGCGTAGCGTGTCTACTCTCATTCCAGACTCCCACACGCTGCAGTACTGCCCACTACACTGCTCCACACACGGCCCTTCTCCTCTTTCTCTCCTGCTGAGTGAGGAGGCGCACACAAATGTGAAATCACACCTAAGGTTTCTGCCAACCTGGCCACACAACAGACTCTCTCTTTCTCCATCCATTCCTCTCACACATCCACATGACTTGCGTTCGCATACACATACATGCGGCATTATCCGCTTAAGGACTAATCATCTCTCTTTTTCCCTCTACTGGTCTCGCCCTCCCCCCAGCCTTCCCCACCATGGTGGATAACCACGTCAGCCACAACTCCAGCATGGCATACATGGGAGCCATGGACTCCAAGCCTGTGTACCCACCCCCCCAGGTCACCCCCTCCCGATACTCTCCAGTACCTCGCCACATGCTGGGGGAAGATGACTTCACCAGGTCAGCTCTCTACCTTTTCTGGTTCACAAACACAAATATTGTGCCACTTTTCATAGAAAAGGGTTGACAGGCTGTGTGAAATCACATTCATCGTCGTATTAGCTCAGGACAGGTATTGTTACATTAGCACTTTATTTGTTTGAATTTAGATTGCATACTTTTCTTTACTTTTGACTCAGAGATTGCATGATAAAGGCCGAGGCAGAACAAAGGAAAGCATTTTCAAATACACTGGTGCTTGAAAGTTTGTGATCCATTTCAAATTTTCTATAGTTCTGCATAAATATGACCTAACACATCATCAGATTTTCACACAAGTCCTTCAATTAGATAAACAGAACCCAATTAGTCCTGTTAGGGGGAATTTTAGTCCATTCCACAACCGTGGAACGTTGGTAGGTTTCCTCATATGAACTGCTCACATTCTCTTGGGATTCTCTTCATGGACAGATGTCCTGACATTTTCCTTGGGATAACTGAGATGTAGCAAAACTGGCCCAGACTGTGATATTACTACCATGTTTCACAAATGGGATAAGCTTCATATGCTGGAATGCAGTGTTTCCCTTTCTCCAGACACAACGCTTGTCAGTTAAACCAAAAAGTTTTGTTTTGCTCATATTTGTCCACAAAAATTTTAGCACCAGTAGCCTCTTGGCTTGTCCAAGTGATCTTTGTAGCAAATGCAAATGGGCAGCAATGTTCTTTTTGGAGCAGGAGTGTTGCTGGACTACATGTTGTTCTGGGGCACACACTGCTTGCCAATCAGTCATAGCTGCACAGCTGTGCATGAAAAAGCCTGTTAAACACTACATAATTTTTATTAATTGAATTAACTACACATATAGCTATGAGCTATCATAACCTTGTCTGCAGCATGGCTGGCTTTCGTTTAAATATTTGCAGATGTCCAATACTCCATGAGGGAAAAAAAACTAGCTCTGACTGAAAGCATTAGCCGCTCAAAGTTTTCAAAAGATGCTGGAGCATAATGGAAAATGTAGTGCCTATAGTGATGTCCATTGGCATGTCCTGTAGCTCTTCTCAGTGATCCAGGAAAAAGACATTTTACCCCCTGTTTTGGAGAGCAGTAGCTTTCTTCTTTCAAATGCTATCATAAGCATCACTATTGTGTGGTGTTCTCCTGGTGGTGGACTCATGAACAATAACATTAGCCAATGTACGAGAAGCCTTTAAAGACTTATCCTGGCTTCCTTTACACACTTTTGATCTTAGAGTGATCTGCTGGTCAACAACTCTTGGAAGGGTAACAGTAGTCCTGAATTTTCTCCATCACACAGTCTGTCTTATTGTGGAATGGTGTCCAAATACTTTAGAGATGTTTTTCTAGCCTTTTCCAGCCAATGAGCATCAACAGCTGTGTTTCTGAGGTCCTTGGGAATTTTTTTTGTTCATGCCATGCTATACTTCCACATACATGTATAGTGAAGATCGGACTTTGACAAATCTCTAGTCTTTAAACACAACAGCTACTCACACCTGAATGTAATTTCTACTTAATTTCACTTTAGCTAATCTGCTAATCCTAGAGGTTCACATACTCACTCACAGATGTGTAATATTGAATTGTTTTCCTCAGAAAAAAATAATAGTGTAATATTTTTGCCTGATTTGTTTAATTTCGATCTTTTTATCTACTTTTAGGATTTCAGATATTTATGCAGAAATATATAAAGAGTTCACAAACTCAAAAGCACCACTGTAGATAATGGGTGTGGAGTAAGGAATGTCCACGCATCTGTGTCACGGTTTGTTTGTGGTCTGTATGGAAGCACGAGAGGGAAATGCAGTCTCATTAATCTTATGGGAGCATACTAAACGCAGACAGCTGATTCTGCCATAGGCTAAAAGAGACTGACAGCTACAATACAACGTTTAGCTGTGAAAACTGCCCATTTCTTAAGATCAGTTTATGAGTCCAGTCTTTACTTTTGCCAACTAAATCCAGGGACATGACAGCTCTCTAGTGCATTGTGTTGAATATGTGATGCATACATGTTTACTGATGCATGAGCGTCTGCAAATTTGTGTCTACATGTGTGTTTTTGTGCACAACATGCCAATGTCTGTGTCTGTTTTGTTTGTGTGTTTGTTCTTTCTGTGTCTGAGGCAGCCCCATTCACTGTGTGATTTCTGTACTCCCACTAGGGCCGAGCCCATTTACAGTGTCATCCAAAAAGCTTTCGGGGAAATGAGCCCTCCCTCGCCCCATCTGTGCAGAGGGGTGACTGGCAGGTACTAATGCACTGCTTCTTAGCCTACAAAGCCTACCCTAGCCAAGCCAAACTAACCTGACAGTCACCCCCTGTACTGCCTTTATTCTGAACCCCCCTACTGCTACATCACATTGGTTATGAGAAATTACAGGAAAGCTTGGACCATCATGGGACTTAGCAGGGTAGAGAGCTGACTAATTAGCTAATTTTGTTCCGTGTATTTTGGATTGAAATGCTGGGCACTGAGTTACACAACCAAATTTTAATTTCACATATTAACAATCAAATCAAGCAGTAATTAAATTTGTAACAGTTAAACTTTGAAAATAGACGCAGTAGTCAGAGCGTAGTCCAGTTGTGTGTCACTTAACGTCCATGATGTTTTTGAAATCACGTTTATATGATCTGGACGTTGTCTGAACGTCATGTTATATTCCGTACTTAGCATTATTATATGGGATACTGTAGTGTAGTGGTGTTGTATAAATCACCAAGATACTGCAGTGTTTTGTATACAGGTATTCGCTATGTAATGGCTGCATTACGTTCTGTGAAAAGGACGTTGACTGAAATGGACGATGACTGGGCATTACCTAGATATTTTGCTCATAGTGTTTTATTTTAAACAAACGTGTTAATTAAAGTCCAATATGAAAACATTTAGTACAGTACAGTATGGTACAATACAGTAATTCTTATTTTTGTCTCTTAAGTAAAACTTGAAACACTTACCGAAAACGAAAAAGAAAGAAGAGCGATACCATGTTTTTTATGCCTTTCAAGAATGCGATTCTCTTTTCTGACAGAAGGTCTTTTTTTTATATATATATATATATATATATATATATATATATATATATATATATATATATATTAGTCAGATTTTCATTTCATTTCCTATTAGAAATATTAAGACGTCGGCCGTTAAAGCGAATGGACATTGCAGCAAGTAGACTGAAGTACGTACACAAGTAAGTAGATATTTCAGAAGAGAGCAAGGACCTGAATACCTGCAGAAACTGTGAAATATGCACAAGGCCATGAGAAACTAGAGCATTTAACTCTGGTGGCTGCTTTGCAATAACGCAGTTCTTCTTACTGTGTGTTAATCACACACCTCCCGCTTGTGCAGCCTCCCGCTTTACCACGCCCCCGCTGCCACGGTCTTATTTGCATTTTAATTTGCGTTTTTTGAATGAAGCATAATACCTCACATGAACAGTGATTACAGATTGCTTGTCTAAGGTCTCTGAAGTGATTCCAAATGGGCAACATTTTTACTGTACATCTGCAGCTGCTCAAACTGTCGTGCAGCATCAACAGTTTTAGCACCTCTCCAGAATATGAACTGACAGACACAGAACAACACCTTCTACTTTTTATTACCAATAAAATTATTTATCAGGTGTTAGATTTTGACATTTGATTTCAGATTTAATTAACTGCCATGCCTTCTCACTTTCCAGTGTTCATGCTCTTACACACCCTTATCCCATCCCTGCCAGTGTATTTATTTAACTCACCTTTTCCTTATTTCCCTTCCCATCCTCTGCTATTTGAAACCAGTAGAAGCCGCATGCGTCAATGTTTAATGTTGGGCTGAACCATAAAGGGGAGATGTGTGCCGAGCCCAATTTCTTGTTCTCACAAACTGTAATAATAGGAAAGAATAAAAAAAAATTGCAATATGAAAATGATACACAATATAAATATTAATAGAGATGTACAGGTGAAACCTATTTCAATGACTAGGTGTAGGTACAGTGGTGCTTGAAAGTTGGTGAACCCTTTAGAATTTTCTATATTTTTGCATATGACCTAAAACATCATCAGATTTTCACACAAGTCCTATAAGTAGCTATAGAGAACCCAGTGAAATAAATGACACAAAATAATATACTTTGTCATTTATTTATTGAGGAAAATAATCCAATATTACATATTAGTAAATGGCAAAAGTATGTAAACCTTTACTTTCAGTATTTGGTGTGACCCCCCTGTGCAGCAATAACTGCAATTAAACATTCCCCGTAATTGTCAATCAGTCCTGCACACCAGCTTGGAGGAATTTTAGCCCATTGCTCCATACAGAACAGCTTCAACTCTGGGATGTTGGTGGGTTTCCTCACATTAACTGCTCAGTTCAGGTCCTTCCACAACATTTTGATTGGATTAAGGTCAGGACTTTGGCTCGACCATTCCAAAACATTAACTTTATTCTTCTTTAACCATTCTTTGGTAGAACGACTTGTGTCGTTGGGTCGTTGTCTTGTTGCATGACCCACCTTCTCTTGAGATTCAGTTCACTGACAGATGTCCTGACATTTTCCTTAGAATTCTCGAATATAATTCAGAATTCATTGTTCCATCAATGATGGCAAGCCATCCTGACCCAGATGCAGCAAAACAGGCCCAAACCATGATACTACCACCACCACGTTTCACAGATGTGATAAGGTTCTTATGCTGGAATGCAGTGTTTTTCTTTCTCCAAACATAGCGCTTTTCTTTTAAACCAAAACGTTCTGTTTTGGTCTCATCCGTCCACAAAACATTCTTCCAGTAGCCTTCTGGCTTGTCCATGTGACCTTTAGCAAACTGCAGATGAGCAGCAATGTTCTTTTTGGAGAGCAGTGGCTTTCTCCTTGCAACACTTCCATGCACACCATTGTTGTTCAGTGTTCTTCTGGTGGTGGACTCATGAACATTAACATTAGCCAATGTGAGAGAGGCCTTCAGTTGCATATATGTTACCCTGGGGTCTTTTGTGATCTCACCAACTATTGCACGCCTTTCTCTTGGAATGGTATTTGTTGGTCGACCACTCCTGGGGAGGGTAACAATGGTCTTGAATTTCCTCCATTTGTACGCAATAGGTCTTGACTGTAGATTGGTGGGAGTCCAAACTCTTTAGAGATGGTTTTGTAACCTTTTCCAGCCTGGGTAGCATCAAGAAATCAGAAATCTCCTTTTTCGTGCCATGATACACTTCCACAAATGTTTATTGTAAAGAGCAGACTTTGATAGATCCCTGTTCTTTAAATAAAACAGGGTGCCCACTCACACCTGATTGTTATCCCATTGATTGAAAACACCTGACTCTAATTTCACCTTCAAATTAACTGCTAATCCTAGAGGTTCACATACTTTTGCCACTCACTAATATGTAATATTGGATCATTTTCCTCAGTAAATAAATGACCAAGTACAATATTTTTGTCTCATTTGTTTAACTGGGTTCTCTTTATCTACTTTTAGGACTTGTGTGAAAATCTGATGTTGATTTAGGTCAGAAATTTAGAAAATTCTAAAGGGTTCACAAACTTTCAAGCACCTCTGTAAATAGACAGGCCTTGAGATGAAAAAGGCTTAGAAACCCTGGTGTAGAACTGGTACTGGCAGAAGATATACAATCAGTGATCACTTTATTTCTTCACTCATTGTTCATTTTATCAGTTCCACTTACAATATAGATTCATTTTGTAGTTGTACAACAACAGACTGTAGTCCATCGGTTTCTCTACATACAGTGGAGCAAAAAAGTATTTAGTCAGTCACTGATTGTGCAAGTTCTCCTACTCAGAAAAATGAGAGAGGTTTGTAATTTTCAGCATAGGTACACTTCAACTATGAGAGACAAAATGAGAAAAATAAATTCAGGAAATCACATTGTAGGATTTTTAAAGAATTTAATTGTAAATTATGGGGGAAAATAAGTGTTTGGTCAATAAATTTGGTTCAACTCAATATTTTGTAACATAACGTTTGTTGGCAATGACAGAGGTCAGACGTTTCCTGTAAGTCTTCACCAGGTTGGCACACACTGTAGCTGGTATTTTGGCCCATTCCTCCATGCAGATCTCGTCTAGAGCAGTGATGTTTTGGGGCAACACGGACTTTCAACTCCCTCCACACATTTTCTATGAGGCTGAAGTCTGGAGACTGGCTAGGCCACTCCGGGACCTTGAAATGCTTTTTACAGAGCCACTCCTTTGTTGGCCGAGCGGTGTGTTTGGAATCATTGTCATGCTGGAAGACCCAGCCACGTTCCATCTTCAATGCTGTCACTGATGGAAGGAGGTTTTGGCTTAAAATATCATAATACATGACCCCGTTCATTCTTCCCTTAACACGGATCAGTCGTCCTGTCCCCTTTGCAGAAAAACAGCCCCAAACGATGATGTTTCCACCCCCATGCTTCACAGTAGGTATGGCGCAGCTGAGAATTCATATGCTCTTCAGCCGGGCCTGGACATGTACTGGCTTAAGCAGGGGGACACGCCTGGCACTGCAGGATCTGAGTCTCTCTTGGCATAGTAGCCTTTTTACTTTGGTCCCAGCTCTCTGCAGGTCATTCATGAGGTCCCTCTGTGTAGTTTTGGGATTTTTGCTAACCGTTCTCATGATCATTTTGACCCCACAGGATGAGATCTTGCGTGGAGCCCCAGATCGAGGGAGATTATCAGTTGTCTTATATGTCTTACAATTGCTCCCACAGTTGATTTATGCACACCAACCTGCTTGCCTATTGTAGATTCACTTTTCCCAGCCTGGTGCAGGTCTACAATTTTCTTCCTGGTGTCCTTCGACAGCTCTTTGGTCTTGGCCATGGTTGAGTTTGGAGTCTGACTGTTTGAGGCTGTGGACAGGTGTCTTTTATACAGATAATGAGGTCAAACAGGTGGCCATTAATACAGGTAACGAGGGGAGGACAGAAGAGCTTCTTAAAGAAGTTACAGGTCTGTGTGAGCCAGAAATCTTGCTTGTTTGTGGGTGACCAAATACTTATTTTCCACCATGATTTACAATTAAATTCTTAAAAAATCCTACAATGTGATTTCCTGGAATTGTTTTTTCTCATTTTGTCTCTCAATGACCAAGACCCCGACAGGACCACCACAGATCAGGTGCTATTTGGGTGGTGGATTATTTTCAGATCACCTTAGACTGGACTGAAAATAGTCCACTAACCAAAAATATCCAGCCACAGTCATCCTTTAGGCAGCACATTCTGTGAGCACTGATGAAGGATTAGAGGTTGACTAACACAAACTGTGCAACAACAGATGAGCTACTGCCTCTGAATCTACACCTACAAGGTGGAGCAGTATAGTAGCTGTGTATAATAGAGTGCACAGTGAGTGATCACAGTGTTTAAGAACTCTGATCCACTCATACCTGCACAACACACACTAACACACCACCACCACATCAGTGTCACTGTCTTGCTGAGAATGATCCACCACCCAAATAGTACCTGATCTGTGGTGGTCCTGTGGGGGTCTTGGTCATTAGAGAACAGAGTAAAGGGGACTAACAAAGTATTTATAGAAACAAATGGACAGATACAGTCTGTAATTGGAGAACTACAGAATGCTCCTAAATGGGAAGTGGAACTGATAAAAATGGACATTGAAGTTAGAAACAAGGACTAGTACCTAATAAAGTGATCGGTGAGTGTAATTACCATAGTTGTTCTATTGTATGTAAATGTCTGCACTTTTTAATCAGTTAAACCTAGTTCACACTATGTGATTTCAGCTGTACTCAGTCATCTCGTGACTGGTTGTAAGCAACTGAGTCATGTAATGTGAGTCTTTGTCATCATGAAGTGTGCAACATCATGTAGGCTTTACTGTAGCAAGGCGTAGTACTCTGACCTTGAAAAGCACCAAAATTACTTGCTCACTCAACTGTGAAAGGTTCAATAGATAGCTCATACAGAATTCCTGTGGGGACAAAAATTACTGTTTGATTGATGTTGGCACTTTTTCTGTTATTTTTTTAAACCATGCACCTGGACAGTGTTGTCCAACAAATGTTTACTGAAACACGGTGAGCTGTGTATTCCTGTGTCCTCCAGCTCACTGTGTTTTACTCCAGCATTTATTGGACAACAGGTTTATAAACTTTCATTTTGGTCTCTGGTCTGACAGCATCTCAACACCTATAATGCAGGTATGCTTCATTTAACGTCCATGATATTTTCTGTGAAATTGAAAGTTATGCCATATTTATACGTCCAAATTCCATATAACATACTTCTTATTATATAGCAAATCTATGTGGGATACTACAATGTACCGGTATTGACTAAATAGCTATTGTTACAGTCTTATCACTGTCCTACAATCAACGCACAGATCACACAGAGTGATCACTTTATCTTATCGGTGCTTATAAGGAGCACTACGTCAGCCAAGCTGCTCATGCCAATGCCACATGCACACTTGCTGCTTTTGCTGTTGTCTTGCTGACACTTCTGACTGCGTGCTGCTTTATCTCTCTGCACGCTGGTTAATCTGGCTGCACACTGATCATTCGGCTGCAAGCTGACACACTGTTATCTCTTGTTGATTCAGTGTGAGTTGCAGATTACTCTGCAGATTACCGCCCAGCCGGCTGCACCAGGGGCGTCATAAGACCCACTCTACTGGGTCATGTACCCCAGTAAACTGCTGCTGTGCCCTACTAAAATCATGGCAATAAAAAGTAAATGTTATCCTCGATTGCACAACAGGACTACTGGACACGTCACACAAATTCACTACATGCACTACATTTCCCACAATCCCCAAGCATCTATCCAAACGAATGAGAGGCTAATTTTCAGTCAGAGCAAATTCCTTTCAGTTTTTTTTTTTTATATGGAGTAATGGACATCCGCAAATATTTAAGACGGTTAGCCACACTGCAGGCAAAGTAATAACTGTAATTCTAATAAAAGTACATATTAAACCACTAAAGCAAAGGCATTCATTAAACTAGCAAAGGCAACAGTTATGTTAGTATAAACAAAATTAATGCAATCCTTTAGTGTTAATTTGTTCTTCCTTACTCATCCATGGCAGAGTAATGCCCACTTTATGTTAAATTACTTTATCTATTCACTGTTTAACAGGCTTGTTTTTATGCACAGTTGTGCCCCTACAACTGATTGGCAAGCAGAGGGGTACAGCTGTGCCCCCCTAAATTTTGCGTTCCCAAGTACGAAAGGTAGTACAGAAACTTTTCACCTTTTCTTCATCCATAAATTTTTAACTTCCAGTCCTCATTTGCCTACATTGTGTTTAATAAAATTGAAGAATATTTGTACACCAGAGTCTGCCCTGTTAAAGGCATCATTACAACTGTATTTCAGATAATATATACAGCATGTTAAAATATGGATTAAGTAGGTTAATAACCTTAATAATGAGGATAATAGCCTTATTGGACCATGGATGTAGATGTGATTGGACATACACATACCTGTATAACAGAGCAGTTTAATGTAGGCAGCATTGTTCAAAACATATTAAGCCTAAAAAAACTGACAGCCCAGTGCGAATTCACATATATTTGAATTTACAAACATAAGGGATTGCATTATGAGTACAATTAAGAGTTACAGCCATACCATTAAACAATATTTAATAAAACCTTAGGGAATATCATAAATTCTGTACAATCTGAATGCAACTAAATATTTTTTTCAGGATACGTGCACATTGTGACAGGTGCAGGGACGCAAGGACAAGCAAATAGACAAGCTTATACACATGTACAAATACTGTGGAATCCCTTTATCCTAAACCATTATCCTAATCACTAACCCAATTGAACAAATGCCAGTCAGGAAACTAATGAAAGTATACTGCGTCCTGAATGGCGTCTTACCATTTTCTATACTCTCCACTTTCATTTTTACAGATAACATGCAGGCAGGAGAATCGAACTGTCAGTCAACTATATTTACACCAACATCATTGAGAGTAGGTGGAGTTTTGAATATTCAACAACCAGGTAGTGACTTCTCCAGCGAACAAAATGTAAATAGGCTCCCGTTTTCTAATATTCAACATTGAAGTCATTTTTTCACAACGTTCTGATAAAGGGGATTGATTACACTGCAATGCATAGCAAAAGCATACACTCATGTAGCTCAGTATTTAAATATGTTTTAAACTATTAAAAGGTTGTGTGTCTGTGGCATTGAATGAGTCACTGTTGGGATCTAGATCACTGCTCTGCTGATCTGTGCTTTCTCTAGGCCTTCCACTGGCTTATCTGTTATATCTTACATTTGCATATCTGTCTTATCCAGCTATAGCCAAAGAAATATTTTAGGGAGATTCTGTGAAGATGAAGATTTTTGACCCTGTTGTTTGTGTTTGGAAACATAAGTAGTGATTAATATTAGAATTAGAGTTTCTGTTTGTCGGGTGGGCGGTCTGGCTGAACTGGGCTTCGGTCCTCGTGATCTTGACTCGTGCATCCTTGCCTTAGAATAAGGGCAGAACTGGGGGTTCATAGTTAAAGAGTCTTATGGTGATCAGAGACGTTGGGTTGCTGTCTTCTGGCCTCCCGTGGGGGGTTGCCAATGTCTCATGTGATCCCTCTTGGCTGTGTTTCCTACCAGTTCTCCTCTTTCTAGCTATGCTGCTATAGCTAATGGCTGCCGAGGTTCCTCAATGCTACACATTGGCATCACAGTGATTGACATGGCATCAGTGATTGTTAATAGGACACTGTGCTCTTAATCAATAAACTAATTACAGTTTCTGTTTTCTCTCCGAAGACTGCTGTGTTTCGGCAGTTCCAGCCCCACCATACCCCGGGCCACTTAATGCCGAGTGCATACTTCACATTTTATTCGAAACTTTGACTCCATGACTTTAAGTGTTCGCTCTAGATTATCATCATCTACGCCGCCCAAGGAGGTTGGGGTCCCTTCCAAAGGGGGGTTTCCCTTCCTATAACACCTTAGGGAGTTTTTTTCCTTGCCACTGTCGCCCTAGGCTTGCTCAATTTGGGATTGGATGTAGTTATTAGGAGATGATCTAAACTTGTAAAGTTGCTTTGAGACAATGCTCCATTGTAAAAAGCGCTATATAAATAGATCTGACTTGACTTGACTTGTTTAGGTAATGCTGATTGGGCGAGGAAAATAGAGGTTAGAGTGTCAGAATATTAGTCAAAGACAACACAAGCAAACACAAAATGCAGTTTTTGTTGGAAAAGACGGGGTTTAGGACCCAAGTGCAGACACCCTCCTTCAGACCTCAGTGTTTTGAGGGAGAAAAAAGGGAAAGGGGAAGGTTGTACACTTCCCCTTCCTGAGAAGGGAGGATTGCTGAACACCAACCAAACTGCTGGGATCGAACTGAGCATCAGCGCATTCAAAGAAGAGCATGCTACTGACGTGCCATACGGGCGGTGACGTCAGCGCAGTACAAAACGGGGAATGAATGGCAAAAACAAGTGCCGTGGTTAGCGGACTCGAACACAAATGAGTAGCCGACAAAAAGGATCGTAGGAGGGGAGGGAATAGCCCTCGCCAAACAAAAGCTCCCGGCGAAAAGACGGCACGACCACAAACGATTAAAAGCGATAGTAACAAACTAGTAAAGAAGCAGAGTGTAAAGATACAGCGTAAACGAGGTACGCCGTTGGCGTGCGGGAGAACCGCGCAGACGCAGAGCAAGGCCGAGCAAAGCTCGCTCGCGCTGAAGGAAAAGGGGTACAGAAAAGCTTTAAATGTCAAGGTGGAAAAAACACTCCTACATCGGCTGGGACGAAAAGGATTAAAGTGCGTCGGCAGAGCGACTGGGAAGGTCCAAAGCCGTGCGCTGTAGAATAAGTGCAAACGCGCGTGGAAGTTGAGTCCGCTAGTGCAAGGGGTAAATGGCACAGAGCTGCTATGAGAAAGGGGAGAATCTTTCCCTTACTTAGCAGCTAAGCCCTGACAGTTTACCTTGAGCTTCTACACTTTACCCAAATGGCATCATTTGCGGGACCACCCGTATCGGTAACCCTAACGAGGGAAAGGTTCGTGGAACGCTGTGAACAAACAGCTAACTAAATGTAGCGATTAGTGATTGTGCGACGCTGGCCACCGCTTAGAGTGGCTTTTTATGGCCGAGCAGCAGGCGCATCTGGTCCCCGGAGATGGGGGGTCGTGGACGCCGAGTGCTGTCTGCGCATGTGTGCAGGTACGGGTTCGGCAAGCCGACAACACCCTCTAGTGTCGGATATGGGGGTTCTAACATGTTTATTATTAAGGGAGAAAAAAATCCAAACCTACATGGCCCTGTGTGAAAAAGTGATTGCCCCCTAAACCTATTAACTGGTTGGGCCACCCTTAGCAGCAACAACTGCAACCAAGCGTTTGCGATAACTTGCAATCAGTCTTTTACAGCATTGTGGAGGACTTCTGTCTCACTCATCTTTGTAATTAATAATTGTTGTAATTCAGCCACATTGGAGGGTTTTTGAGCATGAACGGCCTTTTTAAGGTCATGCCACAGCATCTCAATAGGATTGAGGTCAGGACTTTGACTATACCACTCCAAAGACTTAATTTTGTTTTTCTTCAGCCATTCAGAGGTGGACTTGCTGGTGTGTTTTGGATCGTTGTCCTGCTGCAGAAGCCAAGTTTGTTTCAGCTTGAGGTCACGAACAGATGGCCGGACATTCTCCTTCAGGATTTTTTGATAGACAGCAGAATTCATAGTTCCATTATCACAGCAAGTCTTCCAGGTCCTGAAGCAGCAAAACAGCCTCACACCATCACACTACCACCACCATATTTTACTGTTGGTATAATGTTCTTTTTCTGAAATGCTGTGTTACTTTTACGCCAGATGTAATGGGACACACACCTTCCAAAGAGTTCAACCTTTGTCTTGTCAGTCCACAGAATGTTTCCCCAAAAGTCTTGGGGATCATCAAGATGTGTTCTGGAAAAAATTGAGACGTGCTTTAATGTTCTTTTGCTCAGCGGTGATTTTTGTCTTGAAACTATGCCATGCAGGCCATTTTTGCCCAGTCTCTTTTCTTATGGTGGAGGCATGAACACTGATCTTAACTGAGGCAAGTGAGGCCTGCAGTTCTTTGGATGTTGTTGTGGGGTCTTTTGTGACCTCATGGATGAGTTTGCCGGCCACTCCTGGGAAGGTTCACCACTGTTCCATGTCTTTGCCATTTGTGGATAATGGCTCTCACTGTTGTTCGCTGGAGTCCCAAAGCTTTAGAAATGGCTTTATAACTCTTTCCAAATTGATAGATCGCAATTACTTTCTTTCTCAATTGTTCCTGAATTTCTTTGGGTCTTGGCATGATGTGTAGCTTTTAAGGATCTTTTGGCGTACTTCGCTTTGTCAGGCAGGTCTTATTTAAGTGACGTCCTGATTGAGAACAGGTGTAGCAATAATCAGGCCTGGGTGTGGCTAGAGGCAGTGTGATAAACCATAGTTAATTTATGTTTTAACAAAGGGGGGGCAATCACTTTTTCACACAGGGCAATGTAGGTTTGGATTTTTTTCTCCCTTAATAATAAACACCTTCATTTAAAAACTGCATTTTGTGTTTACTTGTGTTGTCTTTGACTAATATTTAAATTGGTTTGATGTTACGAAACACTTAAGTGTGACAAATATGCAAAAAAAAAAAAAGGAAATCAGGAAGGGGCAAACATTTTGTCACACCACTGTACATCACCCTTATCCAGTACCTTAACCACTAGGCCACCATTAGCCTTAATACAATCAAATGTCTACTTAAACTGAAGATTTTACAGGCTTATATGGCAGTCGTGTAAATTCAACAATTCAATTCAGACATGAACAGTATAACCCATGTAGAAAAACTGCACATAACCCAGCCCTATGAGAAGACATGCTTTGCATCCCTAATTCAACCTCATGTTTTGTTTGTTATTTTCAGTTCATTACTGTTTACCAGCATTGATTGTTAATGCAGAGGAGCAGAGGCAGACTGTTCTGCTTGATAGGCACTGTGGTGTATGTAAAGACGAGTGGTTGAACAGCACTGTCAGAGCACACACGCAGTACAAGGCAGGATGTGCAGTTACCTGTGTACATGTACTGGTGTTTTTCATGATTCATCAGTGACTATAAAATGGTCTCCTGTTCCTCTTCCTCATACACTGACACTCAAATTACCTATATCTCGTGTGCACACATACACTCAACCACACACACACACACACACACACACACACACACACACACACACACACACACACACACACACAAGAGTATGTAATACAAGGATGAGCAGATGCTAACCTTGGCTCTGTTTGAACTGAGTGTTCTGAATCAGTCAGGGGGATTATGAGCAGTGCACCGAGGTCTGTATTACTAAATGTGTGTCAAAACATCAATTACATGATTGCATCAATTACGTCATCCCATACAAAGCTAAGCCCTGGGTTAAGCTCCACCCACAATCAGTGATTGACACAATCTTCTCAAAAAATTTATTATGAAATAATAATGAGGCTGGAAAAAGATGTAATTTGGAAATGTATCAATTTGAAAATAATTATTAAATAAATCAATAAAAGTTGCAAACTAGATTTCTTTTTCTTGTCCTGTTGGTCTGGTGCCGCTCCTGGAGAACACAGGGCACTGTTACAAATGTGTTCTGGATGAGATGCTGGTCCATCATTTTAGTCTGTTAAAATGGATCACCAGCATTTTAGTATGCTGCATTAACCAATCGACAGAATGTATTTTGAAGTATAGAACTTATGATACCCTTTTGCATTGTTATATTATAATAATTGCATTTGTAAACAATATTTATGATAAATATATTGTTGTTCATTATAAATTACAGTGTATAAATACATTGTTCTATCATATATAACTCTCCAATTAAACTGCAGAAGGTTGTAAATTTGGCAGCTTTAATCACGCTCCTATAATTAAACTGTTAATCATTTATCACACCTAGTTTATACTTAGCAGCACCAAAAGGCTTGTCTGTTGCTGCAGAGTTAAAGAGTTTTAACTTGACAGTTTAAAGACAAACTGACATTTTCTACAGTGTTTGCTCATCTCCTTGGTCACGCTGTTTTGTCACATTTGTCTATAATATTTTCCATTAATGTGTTCACATTTTCCCCTGTCTCTTATGTGTAACAACCCCCAGCACTGCATGGATGTCCCCAAGCGGACACTAGATCGCAGTGCCGGATCCACACAGTTCACACAATCGTGCATGCATTAATTGATTGTGCCACGATTGCGCTCAGCTGTCAGCGGTGTTATTTAAGAGCTTGCTTGCGTGCTGACAGTTGTTCCACCCTTGCTCATTGCTACGTGGATCGCGCCTCGCATTGCTTTGTTTTTGACGATTGCTTCTCTTCGCACCGCGTTCTCTCGAGACCTCACCCATCTCCACTTTCTTTGTGTCAGCACCGGTAGGGAAACTGGTACGGCTGGCATAGAAGATGGACCGAGTAGAGCTGCAAGGCTCAAGGTATGGTATTGGGGCTTAGCCGTTAGGCTAGGGAGAGCCTTTTCTACCACCACTAACCTTTTTCTCCTTGCACCTCTTCCGCTCTCTTGAGTGGTTGCCGTGAGTGTTATCTCCCGCAGACGCTGCTAGTGCAGCCTCCGCCTCTCAGTCGCGTCGCCATGCTGCGCACCTGCATTTCTTGCGCAACTTGAGACTCCTTGGCGCTGCCGAAGTTCTCAGAGAAGAGACCGGCCTCTCTAGCGTCCGATCCTGGCCTGCGCACGCGCAGACCGCTGTTTGCACTCCACGCTTTATTCGTATAGTTTTCGTTTTCCGTTTCGTTTCTTTCCTCGCCTGCAGACGCTGAGTGCTCTTCTGCGTCTGCGCGTTTGGGCAAGTTGGTGATCCACTTATCACTGACGCAGCCGTCCAGGGTTCAATTCCCAGCCACTGAGGTTGCTTTCTTTATTGTTTTTATTTATTTTTTCCCTTTTGTGAACCACAGTTTTATTTCTATATTTATATTTTGGTTCACTTATTCCATCTGGAGCTAATTGCGAATGGGTCCTCAAAATCCCTTATTCTTTTGTTTTCACGGTTCGCCGTCCTTTGAATATGGCGAACCATTACAGAAGGGTGGAACCAGTATTGGACCCAGCGTTAGCTCCTGGGACTTCCCATATGGAAGTCCCCACTTATCCTAAGTGCAGTTTGCTCATGTTACCTGGATCTCGGTTACCTCTGGGGGGTCCGTCAAGTTGCCTTAGTTCAGGCGTGGCCCCGCTTTGGCAACCTGACATTGTAGAGCTGTCCAGTCCCCGCAGCAGACGGCGTCAGTGTCCCGTCCGGTCCAAAGAGCTATTGGCTCCAGCAATTGAACGGGAACCAGGGTTTGACCCCGCTTTTGCTCCCGACCCTCTCTCCAAGGAGCGCCAAGTTTTTGAGATCACTCAGGGCAATGAGTCCGTGGCCGTGTATGTCAAGAAGTTCCGGGTTGCAACCAGAGAGAGTGGTCTGGACGATCATCTACTCATGGCCATGTTTGAGAGGGGCCTTGATGACAGGGTGGAGGATGCCCTGATTCTGTTCCTTCCAGCCTCCTCCCTGGCTGCTATTTGCATGTGTCACTTCTCAGAATCAGAGCCAGGGAGCGGGAGGTAAGGGCTTACTCCCCGTCATCTCCCCCTCTTATAGACCACCCTAGCCTGAAACCGGAGCTTGAGCAGGAGCTACAGGGCACGTGGGAGCAGATCTCAGTCCTAAGAGCAAGGCTCTTCTGAAGCTGGGACCTTTAGCGCGTTTAAGGTCCGTATCTGAGCAAGCAAGCCCCATACCTGAGCACGCTGCGTCCTTCAGCTTTGTACCTGAGCACGCCTCGCCCATAAGCTCTGTAGCTGATCAAGTAAGCTCCGTACCTGAGCATTTAGCGCCATCGAGCTTCGTACCTGAGCACACCGCGCTCTTAAGCTCCATACCTGAGCACGCCGCACCCCCAAGCTCCGTACCTGAGCATGTTAGCTCCATACCTGAGCAGTTAGCGCTTGGTAGCCTTGTACCTGAGCAGTTAGCGCCTCGTAGCTCCGTACCTGAGCAGGTAGCACCCTGTAGCTCCATACCTGAGCACACCCCACCCTTAAGCTCCATGCCTGAGCAAGTAAGCTCTGTACCTGAGCATTTAGCACCGCCTAGCTCCGTACCTGAGCACACCACGCTTGTAAGCTCCGTACCTGAGCAAGTAAGCTACGTACCTGAGTATTTAGCGCCACCCAGCTCTGTACCTGAGCACGCCGCACTCGTAAGCTCCATACTTGAGCATTTAGCGCTGTCAAACTTCGTACCTGAGCTCACCACGCCCATTAGTTTTGCTACTGAGCAGCTAGTGCCACCCAGCTTTGCACCTGAGCTCACTGTGCCCATTAGTGCCGTACCTGAGCATGTAAGCTCCCTTGAGCAGCTAGTGCCGCCCTGCTCCATACCTGAGCTTGCCGCACCTAGTAGCGACATACCTGAGCACGTAAGTTCCATACCTGAGCAGCTAGCACCGCCCAGCTCCGTACCTGAGCTCGTTGCACCTATTAGCGCCGTACCTGAGCAAGTAAGCTCCGTACCTGATCTTGGCACGCCCAATAGCTTTGCAACTGAGCAGCTAGTGCTCCCAAGCTCTGTACCTGAGCATGTTAGCTTCATACCTGAGCAAGTTGGCTCAGTTTTGAAACTCGGGCACCGGTCACTACTGCCCGTTTGCGTCACAGTCATCTTCATCCACTCGTTTGACCAGGCGATTGCCACTTGGCACATTGACCTTTCTATTGCTGGGCTGAGCCCTGCCCCTGAGTTACCTGTGCCGAGCTCTGACCCTGAGCCACCTGTGTTGAGCTCCGCCCCTGAGTAGCAGTCCTGGGCTCTGCTCCTGGACTGTTTGGGGCCGGTCCCAAGCCAGAAGCCTGCTATGTGCCTGGCTCGTGTGGTCCCGCCCTCCCCTCTGGTCCCTTCAGGGTTTGCCCTGCTTATCAGGGCCCCCCGGTACGCAACACGCTCAATCCTGCGGGTGTTTGTCAGGGTAGAGAGGGGTTGTAGATGGGCTAGGAGGCATCGGGACGACGACCCTTGGGGGGGCATTCCACGCACATTTCTTGTGCGCCTCGGGACTCCTTGGCGCTGCCAAAGTTCTCTGAGTAGAGACCGGCCTCTCTAGCGCCCGATCCCAGCCTGCGCATGAGCGGACTGCTGTTTGTGCTTTATTCGTGTAGTTCTCCTTTTCTGTTTCGTTTCTTTCCTCGCGTGCGGATGCTGAGCGCCGTTCTGTATCTTCCAGTGAGTAGCGCTGTTCACGCCGTGCATGCACTTTGCAGCGTGCCCCCTCTTTTTGGGCTCACTCGCACTGGTGACGTCAGCCCCCTCCCTTCTCTCTTCCTCCAGCGTGTCTGAGCTTCTGTGTGTGTGGGCTTCCCCTCACACACAGGAGCTCGTTTTTGTTAGTTATATGTTTGTTTCTTCCTCAGTGGTCTGGTGGTACGTTTGGTTATTCTCCTCATCATCAACACAGCCGTCCAGTGTCCACTGAGGTTGCTTTCTTTATTGTTTTTATTTATTTTGGCCCTTTTGTGACCCACGGTTTTATTTCTATATTTATATTTTGGTTCACTTATTCCATCTGGAGTTAACTGCGATTGAGTCCTCAAATCCCTTATTCTTTTGTTTTCATGGTTCGCCGTCCTTTTAATATGGCGAACCGTTACATAATGGCTTTTGAATTGTCACACCACTATGCATTTGAGAGTGAGACAGGACATCACATCAGTACCTCTACCTCCCTAATCCAGGTACTATAGCAAATCTACATATTCAAGCTGAAATGTCCAAACTGTGTGTCACATACTAAGTAGTGTGCCTAAATAGTAATAACAATAATAGATATTCTGTAATAGTGTATGGTATTTTAACAAAAGGTTGTCTTATAGCTACTGAGCTAACATCAGTATAATAGCTTGCTCTGCTGGCTGTGAAAGCTCTGTTCTAATCTCTCAGCGGGTTGCTCATTCATAGCCATCCATGACAACCACAGTGTTACTGTGCTTGTACTGTAATATCAGACCAAAGCAGAGATCCAAAAGAATCAAGTAGTTATCTGTGCTCTGATCTGTCAGCATGTTGTTTTTTTTCTAAGGATTAGTTTGAGTTTAATAGTTTTTTATTTGTTGAATGAAGGGTGATGTCTGTACTGATCACATATTCTTCAGCTAATTTGGGAGGCAACTGGTCTTCTACAGTTCAGGTTAGTGATTAGGGCTTAATTCTTTGTGTAGCATATTCTGTGTTGTATTTAACATAAAACACTACTTATATGAAATTATGAGTAAGTTTAAAGTTTAAATTAAACCTACACAACTGTACCTGCTGTCAGTACGCAGTTTTCAGCCTAACAAGGGCTTTACTGTGCTATGCTCAGAGGTATATGCTGTGTATCTGAGCTGTTATCTCTTCACCTTGTTGTTCTGCCTTCTACATTGTATGGACAAACTTTTGTGGACACGCCTTCTATGTGATATTACTGTTATTGTTATTATTTCATTTACACCCTTCACTAATAGGTCCACAATATGAAGCATGCAGGAATGGAGTCTCCACATGTAAACAGTAGCAGAAGAGCGGATTGTACCAAACATCTCACTGGCTATTAATGTAACACTTGCATTCTGAAGGTAGTGGTTAACAGTGATGCCTCACAGCTCCAGTGGTTAACAGTGATGCCTCACAGCTCCAGAAACCCAGGTTAGAGTCCTGGCCTTTCCACCCCATGTGTGGAGTTCCCCATGTTTGCATCGGCTTCTTCCTTCCTTCCACATTTCATATACATGCTGTAGGACAGTTGGCATGTCAAAAGTGTCTTTGTGTGACTATGAGCAAGTGTCCTGGGATAGACTGGCACACTGTCTAGGGTTGGTTCCTGCTTTTTGCTCCAAGTTGCCAGTCAGGCCATGCAAAATTGAAGTGGAAAACTCATCTCAAACATCAAAGAAAAGTGAGGAGCAATGGAGCAGTGAAAAGGGGACATACTCCATACTGATTGCCAGGATTCTGGATGTGACTTCTGGGTATCCACAAACTTTTGGCTATATGATGTACTTTGAAAATGAAATTATCATATTAAACTTTGAAATGCATGGTGACATAATCGGCATCAGCAATCACTGATCAGGCCCTGGCTTGCTCTTGGGGATCTCTTGCTCTTGGATAAGTTGCCTTGGTTCAGGCGTAGCCCAGCTTTGGCAACCTGACCCCGTAGAGCTGCCCAGTCCTCGCTGCATAAGGCGTCGGTGCCCCGCCCGGTCTAAGTATACACTGCTGGCTCTGTACCTGAGCTCGCCGCACCCATTAGTTTCACAACTGAGTAGCTAGCACCACCCAGCTCCGTACCTGAGCTGGCCTCACCCAGTAGCTCCATACCTGAGCAACTAGCGCTGCCCAGCTTTGTACCTGAGCTCACTGCGCCCATTAGCTTTGCAACTGAGCAGCTAGAGCCACCCAGCTTCATACCTGAGCTCGCTGCACCCATTAGCTCCGTACCTGAGCAACTAGTACCGCCCAGCTTCATACCTGAGCTCGCCGCGCCCATTAGCTTCGCAACTGAGCAGCTAGCGCCGCCCAGCTCCGTACCTGAGCTTGCCGCACCCAGTAGCTCCATACCTGAGCAACTAGCGCTGCCCAGATTTGTACCTGAGCTCACTGCGCCCATTAGCTTTGCAACTGAGCAGCTAGAGCCTCCCAGCTCCATACCTGAGCTCGCCGCACCCATTAGCTCCATACCTGAGCAACTAGTACCTGAGCAACTAGTACCAGCTCAGCTCCGTACCTGATCTCTCGCCGCGCCCATTAAGCTTCGCAACTGAGCAGCTAGCGCCGCCAAGCTCTGTAAACCTGAGCTCGCCGCACCCATTAGCTTCATCAACCTGAGCAGCTAGTGCGCCCAGCTTCTGTACCTGAGCTCTCTGTGTCCTTTTTAGCTCCGTACCTGAGCAACTAGCATCGCCCATCTCCGTACCTGAGGTCACCACGCCCATAAGCTGCGCAACTGAGCAGCTAGCACCGCCCAGCTCCATTCCTGAGCCACACCCATTATCTTCATACCTGAGCAACTAGCACTGCCCAGCTTTGTACCTGAGTTTGCTGCGCCCATTAGCTTTGCAACTGGACAGCTAAAACCACCCAGCTCCATACCTGAGCTCGCCGCGCCCATTAGCTCCATACCTGAGCAGCTAGTGCCGCCCAGCTCTGTACCTGAGATCGCTGTGCCTTTTAGCTCTGTACCTGAGCAAGTTAGCTCCGTACCTGAGCTCTCTGTGCACTGGTCTTTAGCGCCAACCCCTGTGCCACGGTCTTCAGTACTGATCTCTGCGCACCGATTGTTAGCGCCATGTCTTGTGCTACGGTCTTCAGTACCGATCTCTGCGCACCAGTCGTTAGCGTCCCTGTGCCACGGTCATTAGTACCACTCCCCCCATGTCGTGGTTGCTACCACCAACCCCCGCACCACGGTCTTTAGTGTCGATCCCCGCGGTCGTTGCCACCGACCTCTTTACCGTGGTCACCTTTATTGGCCTCGGTGCTAAGGTCCTTGGCCTCCATTTGCCCAGCCAGGTGACTTGCGCTGACCTTTTTCTTGGGCCTTACTGGCTCTAGCTCCACCCCTGAGCCGCCTGTGCTGAGCCCTGCTTTTGAGCTGCCAGTGCTGAGCTTCGCCCCTGAGCCGCCCTTGGCTAGTCCTGAACTGAGCCTTGCACCTGGCTCGTGTTGGCCCGCCCTCCCATTCAGCCCCTATTGGAAGGTTGTTCCCACCTACTGGTGCCTACCTGGTCGTCACACACTCAACCCGGAGCATGTTAGGCAAGCTAGGGGAGGCATTAGAGTCATTTAGAAGCATTTAGGGGCCCTTGGGGGGGTACTATTAGGAGTCGCGCTTGGGCCATGGGAGGCCAGCGCCGACTCAATATGGCAGCATGAGCATGCTCAGTGCAATTCTGCATGCACCAGTTCAATTATTCCTTTGGGCTGTCGCATTTTTGCCTCAGCAGCACTATCGCTTTGGCGTGCTGCACCAGCCCTCACACAGCTCTTTTGCTTTGTTTTTGAGAGCTATTTCTGGTTTTGTTAGGGAAACGGTAGACTAGCGATTTGTAGATTGCCAGTTGGGGGCAGTCAGATACACATTCCCCATGCGATCAAGTGCTGAAAAGGACGCTGCGCTTTATTGAGTCTCATTCTTTTCCTCCCCGAGTCCGTGCCACGCTCCTGCAGGCGCTAATTAGGAGGTTTTTGTGGCACGCATTCGTGGACGCTCCGCTCAGGCTTCTGGTGCTTTGCGCATGCATGGACCTGTACGCCGTTGGCGCAGCAGAGCCACGTCGTAAGCATATCTGGGAATAGCGCCACTGTACGCTCACGACATGGGTTTTCTTTATTGGTTTATTTTAGTTTTTGTTTGGTGACTATTTTGGTTTCTTTTATTTATTTATATTTTGGTTCACCCATTCCATCTGGAGCTAACTGCATTTGGGTCCTAAAACCTTTATATTTTTATTTTCACGATTCGCCTGCCGAACAGTAAGAGGTATGTGCTGTTTAATGCCCGCATTACGTTCTGTGAAACAGGACATTGACCGAAATGGACATTGGCCACATAATAGTTTACAATACAGTAATTCTTATCTTTGTATCTTTTATAAAACTTGAAACACTTATCCAAAACAAAAGTGAGTGGAACGCTACCATGTTTTCACGGTTTTCAAGACTGTGATTCTGTTTTCTGTCAGCAGGTGTCACAAAGGTTCACTCGTACTAGACTTCTGTCATTTAGACGGAAAAAGATGTGAATAGATCAGGTTTTTTTTTTTTTCTGTTATAATTCTTAAGACCTAGGTCATTAAAGCTGGTTTCAGAAAAAGTTTTTTAAATATGTTTTGTGCTGCCTGTAAACACATTGCACCAAGAGGGCTTGAGCTTTTGCCAAAAAGAATGTGTTTAAAACAGAGACTTGTGTGTTTGTGGAGAGATATGTCTGTTTTGTTCACCGTTAACACCTAAACAGAGCCAATTAAATGTGAACACAGAGGGGAGAGAGAAAGACAGAGAGAGCTGTGTACTGTTCAGTGTGGCCTAGTTACCTCAGAACCTTGTGGCCCCGTCCACATCACTGAGGTTAGGGAATTTCAGAATTTCAGGCAGTTACACAGCAGACTGGGGGGGAGGGTGATAACCACAAACATTATCAGAGGAGGACAGATAGCAAATGCAGCTGAATGACGGATGGAAATGAGATTAAGCAATTGATATAAAAAGAAATTATTTTCCATATTGCCTTTCATGTTCACATTGTTAGCACTAGTATGAGGGGAAGAAGCCCCATGACATGGAGAATTTGCTAGTTGTGTTAATACACTTTGGAATGTACTCTTTTGTTGTCCTCACTAGCATTGTGCAAATAATTCTCTACAGTTATCCTCACTTTTTCTTAACCTGACATGGTTCAAGATTAGCATCCATAACGTAGCTGAGCTGTGCGATGTTCAGACTTCGGTTTTCCACACTTATATATCAGAAACTTTATTTCACTTTCACAAATTTGTGGGAGCTATTGTGGAGCTAATACAAATGAACCCTTTTAGCATCAAAATACATAGACCCCTTATGTTTGCAGCATATTTTAATCCCATACAGGTAAGCACTGTTTAAGGTCTATCCGATCATTTTCCATTGGCTTTAATGGCTGTCTTAAATTAGGAAATTATAATAAATTATAATTGAAAATAAAAATCTGTCCTTTCAACTTCGGACATTACCGCCATAAACAGACAATCAACGCTGCACATCCACAAACAGAGGTGGGAGCTAAAAAGCAGAGGTTAAAAGTTTACTATCTTACTGATCATGTGCTCACTTGCTCATTAGCTCATATTTGGACTAGAGACTGTTCTAACTTGAGTTGATGTGTTTAGAGACTTTTTTTGTGAAGGTTACTCGTGTTTGTACTGTATTTTCTATAATTATTCCCATTAATTACAAATGCTGTGGCATTATGGATGCTGTGTAGATGGTAGCATTCCACTATGAAGCATTTATGTATCGTTTGCATGCTTTTTTTCTTGGGAAATACCCTTTATATTTACATTACAGTAGCCAAACAGACTGCGATAATGTCTGGTTATCGTCCTGTTTCACAAAAGGCAATGCAGAAGTTAAACGGTGCATACCTGTACTTATTAACATAAGTCCAGTATATTGAGCAAATATGTATCATAATGTTTCTTTATGGGGCAGTGACCTTTAGTTCCTGTATTTTTTCTCTCACCAAACTTAAACCAAGTACTTTAGTCCCCAGTACAGTGGTGCTTAAAAGTTTGTAAACCCTTTAGAATTTTCTATATTTTTGCCTAAATATGCTTGAAAGATCATCATCATCAGATATTCACACAAGTCCTAAAAGTAGATAAAGAGAACCCATGTAAACAGATGAGACAAAAATATTATACTTGGTGATTTATTTATTGAGGAAAATTATCCAATATTACATATTAGTTAGTGGCAAAAGTATGTGAATCTTTGCTTTCAGTATCTGGTGTGACCACCCTGTGCAGCAATAACTGCAACTCAGCGTTTCCTGTAACTGTTGATCAGTCCTGCACACTGGAGGATTTTTAGCCCATTCCTCCGTACAGAACAGCTTCAACTCTGGGATGTTGGTGGGTTTCCTCACATTAACTGCTCACTTCAGGTCCTTCCACAACATTTTGATTGGATTAAGGTCAGGACTTTGATTTGGCCATTCCAAAACATTAACTTTATTCTTCTTTAACCATTCTTTGGTAGAATGACTTGTGTGCTTTGGGTCGTTGTCTTGCTGCATGACCCACCTTCTCTTGAGATTCAGTTCATGGACAGATGTCCTGACATTTTCCTTTAGAATTTTCTGATATAATTCAGAATTCATTGTTCCATCAATGATGGCAAGCCGTTCTGGCTCAGATGCATCAAAAATTCCCAAACCATGATACTACCACCACCATGTTTCACAGATGTGATAAGGTTCTTATGCTGGAATTCAGTGTTTTCCTTTCTCCATTGTTCCAATAGCCTTCTGGCTTGTCCACATCATTTTTAGCAAACTGCAGATGAGCAGCAATGTTTTTTTCTGAGGTCCTCAGAAATCTCCTTTGTACGTGCCATGATACACTTCCACAAACGTGTTGTGAAGAGCAGACTTTGATAGATCCCTGTTCTTTAAATAAAACAGGGTGCCCACTCACACCTGATTGTCATCCCATTAATTGAATACACCTGACTCCAATCTCACCTTCAAATGAACTGCTAATCCTAGAGGTTCACATATTTTTGCCACTCACTAATATGTAATGTTGGATCATTTTCCTCAATAAATAAATAATCAAGTATAATTTTACTGTCTCATTTGTGTAACTGGGTTCTCTTTATCTACTTTTAGGACTTGTGTGAAAATCTGATGATGTTTTAGGTCATATTTATGCAGAAATATAGAAAATTCTAAAGGATTCACAAATTGTCAAGCACCACTGTATATATAAACATTTACCTATGAATTTACTGGTAATTTTCTTTTTAGGGATTATGTGTAAAAGCCCCGGAGTCAGAATCTGTAAACTGTCATCAGGTTGAGATCTAATACAATTACTAGAACAGCTCGTGTATTAAAACAAAGTATGTTACTACTTAAGGTGCTCTGATGTTGACTGTTGATGCGGGTAAATAAAAATAGTAGCACAGTGAGGGCACCTGCTGGGGTTTATATAAAGAAGATGAGAAATGTCTGTAAACTAAAGGGAATCAGATGTGGGGAGCTGTCTGCCATTTGTGCAGAGGATGAAGTTCTTCATCGATTAGTCCCATGACTTTTGAACAACTTGTCTAGAACTAGAAACATTCTAGCAAGAGTTGCTGAGTAATCTCGATCATCAGCACATTATTAAAAATATGCACCATCCCATTTTATCTCTGCTTATCCAGGTCAGTGTGATTTGGGAGGCCCTGGGGCCTAAAGCAGAATTCAGTGCAGAGGCACACCCTGTGCAGGATTCAAGTCTGTCACAGGATTCTGTAAATGCACCATCTGACATTCATGTTAGAAGCCCTAAGAGAAATTTGAATCCAGGCGCTCCAGCATTTCACACTTTATCACTGAGCCAAGGGAGTTTATTCACTCAGTCAGTTTCAATACCTGCGCAATTCAGTTCAGGGTCACAGGGGTGGCCGGGGCCTAGGAGCATGAGGTTACAGGCAGGAACCATCTCTGGACAGGGTGAAAGTCCATAGCAAGGTACACACACACACACACACACACACACACACACACAGAACACTTTAGACTTGGCATTTGACCTACCCGTCTTTGAAATTTGGGAGAAAATTTAAGTACCTGGAGAAAAAAACATGCAGACACTGGGAGAACATGCAAACTCTACACGGGCAGTAGTTTGGCCGGAACTCAAACCTGGGCTTCTGAAGCACCACTGGAAATATGATGTCCTCCCACTGCTGTGGAGACTCATGGTTAGAGTTCCAGCGTTGCCTTCCAGCTGGTTCAGGTTTCATATGATGGGGGGGATCATCACCAGGCACAGCAACAGCGACCCCTGCCAGGACCTGGTTATCTCTTGTGACCCTAGTCAGGACTAGTCGAGTTGAATCAGGGAAAAATGGTCCCTTTTTAATCCTGCTTTAATCTAAACACAGGGCTCAGGCATAAGCCTGATGGAGTGTCAGTCCATTGCAGGCTGAGTAGTGGTCACTTGACATGTCTCCTCTTCCTCATACACAAATAGTCGGGTCTGTTTGTGACTCCTGACTCTGCAGTTGTGGGCAAGCATCTGCGCCACCCAAGTGCTTGGAATGAAAAACAAAATGTAAATCTGCTTAAGAGGACTGAGATGATGGACTGGTATGTTTCTTTGTTCATGAAGTGTTACTGCGGCTTACATGAAAGATAAGCACTAGAGTGTTTCAGAGGCCGTTTCATCAAGTTCTGTAACCTTTTGATAACAGAGGCTAAACAGAAAATTTTGGTCAACAGACAAGCATGGCTGCCAAAGATGTGTGCAGGAATATATCCTGTTTTACTTAATATTCAGAGAAACCTTGTCGAATAAGGGTATGTAAGAGTTAAATCTTACATTGCTGCTGATGCATGACTACCAAAGTGGTGCTGTTTCCCATCACACCCCTGGAGCCAGAGATTCCACACACTTACAGAGAAAAACAGACACACCATACCAGAGACAAGGAACTAGACAGTGTTAGGATAACAGGCTTCCAGCCTGTTCAGAGTAGTTTGAATCTGACACCATGTTCACCGTGAACATCTCCTCTTCTTTGCCATTGGTGAGGTTTAATCTGGAAGGACAGGGTAAGAAAAAAGTTTCCTTTTGGACCCAGCAAAAGACTTTCAGGTAATTATGTGACTGAGGAATACTATGCAGTGTTCTAAGCATTTTCTTCAGAAATGAATTTTAAGTTTTATGATGTATTTTTCTAGAAGTGGTTTCTGTCAGTGTTTGACGCCGCACGGAATAACTGTTTGGCTCTGTGTGCTTTATCTGTATGGACAATGCATGTTTGGGTGAAACACACCACTGTTGACTAAAAATCCAATATATATTGTGTGTTACTGCCTGTAACAGGCGATGCTGAATAACTCAGCTCAGTAATTACATTCCAGGTTCACTTCATATATGCCATCTGTAAACTAGTAGTACTGAATGTACAAGCAAGAGATTTTCAATACCTTAATAGGTCATATAAAGCACAAATTTTTGTCTGATGCAAAATTTTGGTCACCCCTGCTCAGAATACACAATTTGTTGATTTTCGAAATGAAAATAAGCTAACTCAACCTGTGTAGGTCACAGACGTAAATATGTCGTATTTCTGCAAATTTTAATGACTCATCAAGAAGTCAGGTTCTGAAACTCTACTCTACTATATCCTCAGGTAAGGTGTGCAAATGTTTGCACATATTGAATATTTTACTGCAATGTTTTTACATTAAAATGTGTTGAAATATATCCAAGTTGGTTACCCAAACTTGCACAAGACAGTATGATTGCCTTTTTCTTCCGTTTTTGAGTGAGTTAAATGATTGTTTGTTTTTTAAATGACTTAGATAGTCTTTACTGAATACCACTGATTATACGTGCTGTCATCAGCAAAAGAAAGTACAACCAGAGAAATGAAATGCCAAGCTATGGAAGTACTTTAATGAAAAACACCATACCGTATAAGCAAACGGCTGAATTGTCTGTGATATATAATATGTGAGAGTGAGAGTATTCCTGCCGATGGATAATTTCTTCAGTGTTTAGACATGGTTAGTATTTGTTCCTTCAGTTAATCAATCATTCAGTCAACGTTTATTTTTACTGAGAGATAAATTGAGGGTGGCTCTCATTTTAGTGCACACAAGCATTTACAGACGAAAGAGACTGAAAATAAATGTAAATGGAATTCAATCAGTTTAAACTAAAATGAAGAAAACTACATGAACAAATCAACAATACTGTTCGACTAAAACAGGTTCAGACTGCCTGAAGGTGGCCTGAAATTAAAAGTTTAAAATGAGTGAGTGATCTCAGCGAGCTGAGTTTTTAATACTCCTGTATTTGTTCCTTACTGGGGCTCAGGCTCATTGGGATGACAGGACTGGGCAATCTGGAATGCTTCAGCTTGCAGATGAGTCACTGAAGCTAAAACACGAGGCAGGAACAAGCTTTGTCTGCAAGTGCTTTGTGTGTTTGTACAGTGGTGCTTGAAAGTTTGTGAACCCTTTAGAATTTTCTATATTTCTGCATAAATAAGACCTAAAACATCATCAGATTTTCACACAAGTCCTAAAAGTAGATAAAGAGAACCAGTTAAACAAATGAGACAAAAATATTATCCTTGGTCATTTATTTATTGAGGACTTTGACTTTGACTTGGCCATTCCAAAACATTAACTTTATTCTTCTTTAACCATTCTTTGGTAGAACGACTTTTGTGCTTGTCTTGCTGCATGACCCATCTTCTGTTGAGATTCAGTTCATGGAGAGATGTCCTGACATTTTCCTTTAGAATTCTCTGAGAGAATTCATAATTCGTTGTTCCATCAATGTTCCATCAATGATGGCAAGCCATCCTGGCTCAGATGAAGCAAAACAGGCCCAAACCATGATACTACCACCACCATGTTTCACAGATGGGATAAGGTTCTTATGCTGGAATGCAGTGTTTTCCTTTCTCCAAACGTAACATCTTTCTTTTAAACCAAACAGCTCTATTTTGGTCATTCATCCACAAAACAGTCTGGCTTGTCCACGTGATATTTAGCAAACTGCAGACGAACAGCAATGTTGCAACCCTGCCATACACACCATTGTTGTTCAGTGTTCTTCTGATGGTGGACTCATGAACATTGACATTAGCCAATGTGAGAGAGGCCTTCAGTTGCTTAGAAGTTCCCCTGGGGTCCTTTCTGACCTCACCAACTATTACACGCCATGCTCTTGGAGTGATCTTTGTTGGTCGACCACTCCTGGGGAGGGTAACAATGGTCTTGAGGTTCCTCCATTTGTACACAATCTGTCTGACTGTGGATTGGTGGAGTCCAAACTCTTTAGAGATGGTTTTGTAACCTTTTCCAGCCTGATGAGCATCAACAACTCTTTTTCTGAGGTCCTCAGAAATCGCCTTTGTTCGTGCCATGATACACTTACACAAACATGTTGTGAAGAGCAGACTTTGATAGATCCCTGTTCTTTAAATAAAACAGGGTGCCCACTCACACCTGATTGTCACCCCATTGATTGAAAACACCTGACTCTAATTTCACCTTCAAATTAATTAATTCTAGAGGTTCACACAGTTTTGCCATTCACTAATATGTAATATTGGATCATTTTACTCAATAAATAAATTACCAAGTATAATATTTTGGTCTCCTTTGTTCAACTGGGTTCTCTTTATCTACTTTTAGGACTTGTGTGAAAATCTGATTATGTTTTAGGTCATATTTATACAGAAATATAGAAATTTCCAAAGGGTTCACAAACTTTCAAGCACCACTGTATATATTTTTATATATGTTCAGATGAGTAAAAAGCAAATTCTTGAAAGGCTACAAAGTTTTAACCAGAGCGTTGTTTTATGACAGCAGTATTAATTTTGTTTTCTTTGCTCTGTTGACTTTGTATTACAAATCATTCATTTTCAGGGCACATATCATATGTAGTGTAACCTACATTTATGAAATTAGAAAAGAAATAATTTTTCTTACCTGTCATGGATGGGAATCACTTCATATGTTGCATTACTGTTGGAGTGTCTAATTATGCTGGCCTGTTCATTTCCTTAGTAAAGGTATTCACTGTCAAACATGTACAAAACCTGCTGCTTCACACTGTCCAAAACACCATACTTGTTCATCCACCCATCTCTTTTTGTGCTGTACCAGTGTCCCTCTACCCCAGGCTTTGTGCTGTTAGGTGGCCTGAACCATAATATATGTCCTAAAGTTGTTGCTCTGTTTGGCAGGGAGCCACGGAAGGTCCTGCTACACAAGGGCTCCACGGGACTGGGCTTCAACATCGTGGGTGGGGAGGATGGTGAAGGAATCTTCGTATCTTTCATCCTGGCAGGTGGACCTGCTGACCTAAGTGGCGAGCTGAGAAGGGGAGATCGAATCCTATCGGTTAGTTATTACTAGTGATGACATTAAAACCCCGAATGAACTTTAAAACTTAATTTCTTAGAAGTAAGACCCAGGCATGCCTGAGATGGCTAGAAGAATGGGGTGTAATTTTCTTTTATACAACAGTTATTTTCGACCTTACAATCTGATTGGTTGAGTGCTCATCGTGCTGATACAGTATTTGTGATAACTTTTTAGCTTTTTCACACCAAAACGGTCTCAATCCACTGAGGTGTTGCCAAGTAACTACAAGATTTGTGCAAACAAAAATATAACATTTACAAATAACTCAATGACACAAATAAATGACTAATTATATCTTTTAATCTTTAATTAATTAATTTTTTTTGTTTAACCCTCCTGTGATGTTACGGGTCAAATTGACCCATTTTGAGGTTTGAAGATCTAGAAAAAATAGTTAAGTATTTAACTATTAATAGAAGTATGAAACTTCTTCTGCTTGCCTTAATTAGTGTAATCAACATATAATATGAAATAATAAAACATGCACCGGGTAAAATTGGTACAGGGTACACCATTGCTGTTCCTAACAAATTAACATATTAGGAGGGTTAAGTCCTTCTTCCTTTCATCTCTGCTGTTTTGCACTTTGAATTTCATATTACTAACATTACTTGGTAGTGCTATTTAAACCTTTTGTAGCATACTGTGGGGTAGGGAATTGAATTGTTACCATTACATAGCAAAAACTCATTTGTTGTGGATCTACTTTTTGGTATAAGGTATTGTCAGTATTCAAGCACATTCAGTATGAAATCAGAGGTGTTTTATAAAAGCAATAGAACACTCAAGGTTGTATGTTATCGCGAATAACCTCATGGCTGTGATGGTCTATGGCATTAAGGCTCCTGACTTTTCCCCGTGACCCAGGAATGGATTCATCACAGTTAAAGACTAGCATGCTTAGAAACACTTGAATGAATTCTCCAGTTAAGCAAACAAGTTTGCTGGCATTTTGATGAACTGTTCTGTGTAAATGTGTTTTTTTTTTTTTATTAAATTAACAACTATGTAAAAATATTCTAAACTATAGTCACAATTGGCAGACTCATAGCAACTCTTTTCTCAAAGTCTAAATCTACTGTTTCAGGTGAATGGTGTGAATCTGCGAAATGCCACTCATGAACAGGCTGCAGCTGCACTGAAGAGGGCCGGTCAAACAGTCACCATCATTGCTCAGTACAGACCAGAAGGTATAGCTGCTGTTTAAGTATTAAATTTGTCTTACTAAGCAGTAAGGCGACATGGCATTTTACATTTTACTGTAGTTTGTACTATTTCTGTATATAGTTGATCAATTTCAGCATGCTGAATGTTAAAATAGCTCAGTGCTACCAGGAGAAATGTTCAGCTTTTGTGAATTGTCCTTGCTAAACCAAAGATGGCAACATACAGTGAGAACTGAAGAGTACAAAAAGGAAAATTTGTATTATTATGATGATTAAATGGAAGTCAGTGGGCAGGTCTTGTTGGTGGCTTGGGTATGATACATTTCAGCATGTTAACTAATTTATTAACCCTGTCAGTCCTGTTCGTACCAAATGATGGCAGGCTACAAAAACCTGTTTTTCACGAGTTCAATATTTTTACAGCAAATGCATAATAAAACCTTGTCATTTAAAATCACATTTTATTCAGTAGGTGTCTCCACTGTATTGTTGCACAGAAATAATTGTTTTTGCTTCATTAAAATACATTCAGGACTGAAAGGGTTAATGCACTTGCATTTTTTGAATGTGAGATGTATACATTTATGGATGCAAGTCAGAAAACAAAATTTTTGCTGTTTTGAAAGACAAGATTGCATCTTACTTACCCCCAAGACACATTTTGGGCAGAAAGACAGCGAATGACAGTGAATACTGATAGAATTTTGTGTATGACTATAATATGGTGGCATCAACAAGTTGGTGAAAAAGCATGGGAAAAATAAAGAAGACAAGTTGTGTCACTGTGTATCAAACTGGAGATAACTTAAATCCCAAGAAGCAATGGTCCTGTTGTGCCATTGTCTAACTTTAGTGAGGAGGCAACTCAGCTCCCCAAATCCAAGATGGTGGCATAAACTAGTTGGTGCAAGGTTTATAATTTAATCTGCCAGAGAATTGTAATGAGTAATACATTGTGGAATCTCCTGTCTGTAGTACTATGGAGCTGTGGTCAAGGCTCTGGACTTGCAAGTGAGACGTCATGAGTTTAAATCTTTGTTTCATCAAGCTGCCACTGTTTGGACATTGACCAAACTATTTAACTGATCTGCTCTGGATAAGAGGGTCTGCTAAATGCTTTGTAGAACGAAATGTTTTGTTTAGTTGCGTAAAATACGTGATTAAATCATTTGTTGTTGCTCTATAGTTAGTGGTTATCTTTTAGATGACCGTTGTTGGGACTTAATCTGAGCCCCCAGACGGGTTTGAACATGGTGCCGCCCTTATGCAAGTGAGCTTTCAGTGCATGTATGTGGGTTTCGTTTTAAGGCAGGTACATTAATGCCTCGCCTAGTTCATGAAAGGGACATGGCTGGTGCAGACTGATTGGTCGGGTTAATAGAGGATTGCTGTGAGCTGCTGGAATTGTATTGGGCTCATAGACTGGAGGCCTAATACCGCACACCATCTGCCTGATTCATTCGCTACTGAAGGGGAGGGCTTACTGAAACAATCCGGCAGGACTGGAAAGTGGAGGGATAGACAGCAGCCGAAACTGTCGGGCTACATGGATATGAAACGCTGATCCTCTGCACGGAATCGTTACTGGATATTCAGCGGTGGATCGGAGTACAGTTTTCCGGAGAGCATGAGGAAACATCCCGCGAAGCTACCAGTGTGATCCTGTGCTAAAGGGAGGAGCAAACTAGCGAAGACCGAAACGCTTTTAATCGTTTGTTATTTATCATTTTTTAAAATCTCAGTTTCGATGAGGAGCAGAAAGACTGCTTTGGTATCGACGACAATATGCCATTCTGCTAGTTTATTCTTTCATGCCGCGCTCTTAAACTCTTCCATGTTTTCCCGAGTGGACTGAGGAAGCAGTAACTTGGCTACGGCAAACAGAAGGCGCACTAACCCGGCAAGTAAGGGAACCCCAACTGCTCTCATGCACAGGATTTAATTCAGTGATAATAGTAACAACAATACCATCAGCATTGGCGTTTTTTAAGTTACCGTCGAAGTTTGAAAGAATACGAAGTACGGCTGAGTTTTAAATGAACTAAGGTGAGCGGTTTTTTTCTCTAACGCCTTGTATTGTTTCCCTTAGTATTGCTAAGTTTGTACGTTGTTTGTTTGCTTATCCAGGTCGTTTTCGTATTGAGCACGTTAAACCGCCTTTTAAATGTTATGTTTGTGTAACTATTTTCGAGTGGCTTTCGGTTGATAGCTTGTATGAACGCTAACGATTGAACAGAGGTAAGCTATCGTAATGTGCTGGAGGTAGCATTAAGTGTTGGCTACTTACTGAGAGGTACACAGAGAACTCTATGCCAGTACGTTATGTACTTATTTAGGTGCACTATATGTTTCTGCGGTTTATAACAGGACATTTATGTTGGTTGAGAAGGCCTTAGAACATTATAAACTGAACAGGTGTGTTGAAACTCGACGTATCAGTTATATTAGTAAATTAAACAACCAGTTTATTCTAGACATTGGTATATCCTTAATATCTACATTTTACTTTTCTGTTTATTTAAATTAGCAGCAGCCGCACACCATTGTCCATCTCCCTTAGCTTGTACTTTGGGTGAAATAGCAGTAGGTACTATAGCTATATGAATGCGATTCCTTCAGCGTAAACTATGAGAGGAATGTAGCAGTAAGTTATCTGTTGCAGCATGCTCACCCTCCTGTTCTTGATCTAGAATATAATTGGACCACTCCTCTGTCCCATGGGTTTCAAGTCTGAATAGAATAAGACGTGACACATTAATTTGGACCAGAATAGATTGTTTGAACTTATGTGAGACTTTGTAGACTAAAAGGGACCACAGCTAGTGCTTCTGTTAAGGATTATTGTGTGTTCATGTTGTGTCAAACAAGCCTTGTGTATTAATAGTGATTTAATGCCGAACACGGGCCAACTTCTCTGTTTGCTCAGGTTTGATTTGACTGTAATCCTTGTTTTGTTTTACTTTTTTTCATCATATGTAGACCTCTGTGGGGAGGCTACACAACTTTGTAATGTACAAAGGTGGTAACATGTTAATGTATAACCAGCTCCCATGATGCTGTCAAGTACATTCTTTTTAGTCTACCCTTTTCTTTCAAATTTAACTGGTAATGTCACCTTTATGGCGTATGTAGCATGCACCATGTCTAGATGGTCTAATATTGTATTCCCATTGTATCTTTACTGATGAAAGATTTATGAAGGACGTATTACAATTGGCAGTGTACAAAGCTGGTTAAGGTTAATGTGTAACTTGCTTCAGGGAGTGTTATTCTTTTACCCTGACATTTACATACACCAGTACAGTCACAGTTCTGACCTAATCAGCGTTTCCCATGTTTGACTAGTCTCCTGTTATAATGGTCAAGGCCACTGGTTCAAGGAACAGCTAGGGGTACTGAGTTGGTGATTCAGCAGTGGTTTCTCAGATGTCTGCTTGGGCATGGTGTGTAGTGCTTGTCTGAGGCACATAAGCCTCAAATTTCAAATGTCTTGCATACTTCTAATTCAAGACTTTCTAATGAGTTTATTTTTTCTGTACGTTGGTTGTTTACATGCATGATTGCCGGTATTGGGACACTTCCAAGATTCATTTAATGGGCTACTAATTGCTTCAGATTCCACTCTACCCTTGTTACGTTAGCCCATTTTCTGGAATTGAATGGTTATGAACATGGAGATTTAAAAAAAAAAAAAAAAAAAAACCTGTTTGATAACTTTGCTCTGGGCATGAAGAGTCTGGGAGGCATGGCTTAATGACACAGCTTTACTCTGGGTTACATTTTTGTACTTGTGCCATCATACATTTCTGTGTGTTTTATTGATGTATTAAGCCTTGTCAGGTTTTTCTTTTTCTGGTCAGGGTCACAGGGGCTCTGGTGTCTATCAGTGGAGAATACAGAACACAGATTCAGGTGTGCCCCGGATAGGATGCCAGTCCATCACAGAACTGGGTAGAGGTTGCTGTTGCAGGGCCAGAGAATAATTTCCCCTACTGGCTTCCCATCCCTCATGCACAACATATCTTGTCTGCTTGTGATGTCTAACATGGCTGGAATCACCACTGAGGCAACCTAAGTCTTTGTGACAGTAGGGTACTAGACAACTGGGCCACCCGAGCTTCCCCTATTTTGTGATTACCCATAATATTCAGTATATTGCCCACAAAGCAGGTTGTTTTGGTCAGTCAAACCATGTCTGGACATATACTCAGTGGAGGTGCTATGCCAGTGTTAGGCATGTTCAGTTAGATGATGGCAAACTAAGCATGTTTAGCTTGCTTAGTGAGGTTAGATGCTGGCAGACAGGCTACAAAGGGCACTCGCATATACAGATGCTGTTTGGCTGCATGCTGACACATTCTTCATGCAGTAGCATGATGTGTATACTTAGCAATAGAATTTGCTGTATTCAGGACGATTTTATACAGCACAAATGTCCCATCTGTGTCACAGCAACTACACTGCATACTGTTATATCTGTGCTGTGTATATGCTTAAGACTTGAAGGCACACCATGACTGCACTTAATAAGGATTCCTATGAGCTCTTCTTCGGATGTAATTTGGTGAACATGACAAACGATTCATCAACTAAAGAGCTTGTCCCAGAGTAACATGTAAGTTGGTGCCATTGGCAGTCCCTATGATATGGTGAGAACAGAAGCCTCACATCTTTCTGACCAAAGTGTCTGGCTTTTCTGCTAAATATAAGTCTTTTGAATCCCCAATTTGCCATCAGCCATGAAACCAGTGTCTCTCGATGAAAGTACCAGTACCAAAGCCACTAGAGACATGGAGCCTAGATGAGGCAGATGATGCCACAATGCATGAACCAGATAATAACACTGGAAAGCGTCACTGATCCAGATGTTGAACTGTTTATGCCTGGTTATCCTCATCTGATAACGTTGCCAGAATTAAATGGCTAAGGCTAAAGCAGATTAAATTATTAAACTGTTATTCAATAAATGTATCCACATTCCTACATAATTCTGCAAATCTGAAATCACTTTTGTGGTCAGTTTGATATCTCACATTTTTCAGGAAGCAAAGCTTTTGGGGGGAAGAATGTTGCCAGTGTAATTTGCATTTGTTAATTGTTCCGTTGTTTGTTGCATATACATCAGGCTGTTGTATAACACACAACCATGTCTGACTGTATTAGTACTTCCTATTTCTGACATGGCAGCACAATAGATGGAAAAAGAAAGCATAAATTTTCACACAGACACCTGAGTGATCCCTAAACAGAGTGATGATTGAACTGCTTAGTCTCACACTTTAAAGACACTTTTCTTAACTTGAGAAAAGTTTCACCAGACTTGCAAATAAACCATCCCTTAATTGAATCAAGTTGACATATGTAGAACAAAAGGTGAGACCTCCATAAGCTAAATCTATGCACTGCTCCTTCATACACTTCATGTACATGTCTGATATATAGATAAATAGGCCACCGTGCTTGCAGAAACAAAAAGCCTTCCACTAATTGGGAATGAATAGCATGGGATGGAAAACATCAAGCTAGGCCAATTTCTCCTTAAAGATTTCTTATTTGAAGATGGGTGGCTACTTCTGATCAGTGTCTGATTATTGATGTGGTCCAGAGCTTTCTTTTGCTGTACATGTGGTTTTTCTTTGTAGAGTAAAACCAGAATCATTATAAAACTGTGATTGGACTTCTTCAGCACACTTATGCCAAGGTTGGTTTTAACCCTGCTTGACAGTGCTCAGATTTTCAGATTCTACTGAATAACTTGAGCTTTATTACAAATAGGTCTGTCATTATCTGTTAATGTACCAAACAAGTGTGCCCAGTGTCGTCATGGTTAATTGAGTAATCAGTTTGTGTCTAAGCATTTATAAACTAAGAGTAAAGACAAAGGCTAGTTTGTATGAGTTGAAAATTCCAAGCTGAAGTACATGGGAAAAACGTAACACAGAGACGTTGGTTTAATGAAACATGGTTCAGTTAGATTTATAGTGTTGGCTACGGGGGTGTTGTTTTCTCACAGCTCCAGAAGTCCCTGGTTTCATTCTCATTCTGTACTTCTCTTGCAAGCAGTTTGCATGTTCTCCCCCTCTGAGTGTATTTTCTCCAGTTTCCCCCCACAGTTCAAATATCTGCGTTACGTTGGTGATCAGAATTCGGAATTTTCTGACGAGTTTAAAGGGGACGATACATAGTATTTATGAAAGTGTGTGTGTATACACACGTGTACGCTTACTGGTCACTTTATTATGTACTGGTGTTCAACTTCTTGTTGAGGCAAACATCTAATCAGCCAGTCACATGGCAGGAACTCGATGCATTTAGGAATGTAGACATGGTAAAGATGACCTGCTGAAGTTCAACCTGACCATCAGAATGGGAAATAAAGGTGATTTATGTGACTTTGAACATGGCATGGTTGTTAGTGCTAGAGAGGTTGGTCTGAGTATTTCAGAAACTGCTGATCTACTGGGATTTACACACAGCCATCTCTAGGGTTTACAGAGAATGGTCTGAATAAGAGAAAATATCCAATGGCAGATCTCTGGATGTAAATGTCTTTATGCCAGGTGTCAGTGGAGAATGACCAGACTGGTTCAAGCTGATAGAAAGGCAACAGTAACGCATATAACTACTCGTTAGAACTGAGGTATGCAGAAGAGCATCTCTGAATACACAACAGGTCGAACCTCGAAGCAGATGGGCTACTTGAGTTTTGTTGCAGCATTCAGATGGTAGGATCTGAGTTTGGCGTAAACAACATGGAAGCATGGATCCATCCTATCTACGGTTCAGGCTGGTGGTGGTGTGATGTTGTGTGGGATATATTCTTGGCACACTTTGGGCCATTTGAGCTCCAATTAATACCAATTTGTTTGGAGGATAGGGTCTCTGAACATTGATGTATTGCTACATAAACATTTACAGTAGTAAATTACATGAATATTGCTGGATGTAATGTCAAGATCTTCAGATTTCTTGCTACATTTGTAAATTCTATATGCGTTACTCGGTAGCACAGTAATGCACACACAAATTTAAATTGTTGCCGTGTTACTTGTGGTTCTTATTTGTAATGTTGTGTAATGGTTCCCTAGTGTACCTTGACATTTTGTTTACAATGATCAGTTAACAAACTGGAGACAGGGTGTTGGTGCTCAAGTCTCACTGCTGCGAGAGAACAACAAATCCCATCTTGTCTGGTCTGCTACTGTGGTACTCGTCTCAGAAATGTTTAGTGCTGGTTATAGGAGAAATGTGATACAACACATAGTGCAACACCCCCTGCTGAGTATGCGGCTGCCTGGTCGGGTACTGGTCAGTGCTCACCAGGCTAACACCTGTACACCATATAAAGTGACGACAATAGGTACATGTGTCAGAACAAGAGCTTGGAGCAACGGAAGATGGTCATCTGGTGCAGCTTCTCCGTTGCATTTACTTATCGTTTGCATTTATATACATTGGGGCAAAAACGTATTTAGTCAGTCAAAAATTGACAAGAGAGATTTCTGGCTCTCACAGACCTGTAACAATTTCTTTAAGAACCTCTTCTGTCCTCCACTCGTTACCTGTATTAATGACACCTGTTTGATCTCGTTGTCTGTATAAAAGACACCTGTCCACAGCCTCAAACGGTCAGATTCAACAATGGCCAAGACCAAAGAGCTGTCGAAGAACAAGCAGGATGGTGTGAATAAATCAACTATGGGGCAATTGTAAGAAAATGGAAGGCATACAAGACCATTGATAATCTTCCTCGATCTGGGGCCCCACGCAAGATCACATTCCATGGGGTCAAAATGATCATGAGAACTGTGAGCAAAAATCCCAGAACTACATGGAGGGACCTGATGAATGACCTTGAGAGATCTGGGACCAAAGTAACAAAGGCTACCATCAGTAACACTACGCCGAGAGGGACTCAGATCCTGCAGTGCCAATCATGTCCCCTTGCTTAAGCCAGTACCCGTATGTAAGCCAGTATGTCCAGGCCCGTCTGAAGTTTGCCAGAGAACATATGGATGATCCAGAAGAGGATTGGGAGATTATCATCTGGTCAGATGAAACCACAATAGAACTTTTTGGTAAAAACTCAACTCGTCGTTTTTGGAGGAAGAAGAATGCCGAGTTGCATCCCAAGAACACCAGACCTACTGTGAAGCATGGGGGTGGAAACATCATGCTATGGGGCTGTCTTTCTGCAAAGGGGCAGGACGACTGATCCGTGTTAAGGGAAGAATGAATGGGGCCATGTATCGTGAGATTTTAAGCCAAAACCACCTCCTATCAGTGAGAGCATTGAAGATGGAACGTGGCTGGGTCTTTCAGCATGACAATGATCCCAAACACACCGCTCGGGCAACGAAGGAGTGGTTCCGTAAAAAAGCATTTCAGGGTTCTGGAGTGGCCTAGCCAGTCTTCAGACCTCAACTCCTTATAAAATTTGTGGAGAGAGTTGAAAGACCGTGTTGCCCAGCGACAGCCCCAAAACATCACTGCTCTAGAGGAGATCTGCATGAAGGAATGGGCCAGAATACCAGCTACAATGTGTGCAAACCTGGTGAAGACTTACAGGAAACATCTGACCTCTGTCATTGCCAACAAAGGTTATGTTACAAAGCATTGAGTTGAACTTTTGTTATTGACCAAATACTTATTTTCCACCATAATTTACAATTAAATTCTTTAAAAATCCTACAATCTGATTTTCTGTATTTTTTTTATTATTTTTGTCATTTTGCCTTTCATAGTTGAAGTATACCTGTGATGAATGTTACAGATTTCTCTCATCTTTCTAAGTAGGAGAACTTGCACAATCAGTGGCTGACTAAATACTTTTTTGCCCCACTGTATACTTTTACATCAGCATGTAAACTGTGACTATGGTAGTAGCTGGTCAGTGTCCGTTTTAGTCAAAGTCCTGTTTCACTAATGTAGACATTAAATGGCTCATACCAGAATTTATTTTAGCAGAGCAGAGTTTAAGCTGGGATAGTAATTGGTCTTGGTCATAGGTTATTCGGACATAATGTGATGTCTACTCTCAAGTCAAATCTTTCTACTGCTCTGTTCCTCTGTTCTCCTATCTCAGATTTGTGTTCTGGTTTGTTGTTGGTTTCCTGTCTGCTCTCTCTCTGGACAGGTGTGTTGGTTGGTTGGTAACTGCAGCTAGACCATACTGCTTAGTATTTTCATACTGGTGTAGGTTACAGTTGTTATTAGGGAAGCACCGATCCAATATTAGGATCAGATATCGATCTCTATATTAACAAAATTAGCTGGATCGGGTATCAGAAAATTAAGCCAATCCACTGGACCAATCAGTTCACTTTAATTTTGTGAAGTTGGCAAAGTGCAACATCTGCAAAACAAATGTTTCAAGGAGTTGTGGTATCCCTGTGAAATGCAACATATAATATTACTTATTAATAATATATAAATATAGTTTTAAATTTTGAATTTGAATGCTGTCTTTTAGTGACAAATACCGTATTTTCCGGGCTATAAAGCGCACCGGGTTATAAGACGCATTAAATGAAACAAACTCTTAAGTTCCGTCGGAAGCTCAGTTTGGTCTTTACCTGGTGCAGGGCGTCTTCTTGCTTCCTCCACTTCCGTACCATTGATTTGTTAATGTTGAATTCTCTCGCAGCTGCTCTATGACCATGTTGTACTGCGTGACTGATAGCGTTGTGTTTGAAATCTGCTTCGAAAATAAATGAATGAATGCACACACCCTAATGCTGAAGCACATACCGTATTACTCCGCTGTGCTGCGCAGTACGGTTGCCGTAAGCTTCGTAACTTACCAAGGCCGTGCTAAAACATTTTGACAGATTTATGAGCGCCGTGTACCATCTACAATCGGTTGTTGGTCAGAAAGCACAACCAGAATTAATTCATACATTAGGCGCACCGCATTTTAAGGCGCACTGTCGATTTTTGAGAAAGTCAAAGGATTTCAAGTGCGCCTTATGGTCCGAAAAATACGGTATATCGAATTGGACATATTCTACTTAACATGCATAATTAATTACCTGGCAGTAGAGGCTAGCATGCACAATTAATATCCCATCTGTTTCTGAAGTAGTTACTCGGGCTATTGTTGGCTGCTGGGCTTTACTTTGTCCTGTGTGCTCTTTTCTATAGTCTCTAATTGACTGTTTGTGTGTTTTTACAGAGTACAGCCGTTTTGAGTCTAAGATCCACGACTTAAGGGAGCAGATGATGAACAGCAGCATGAGCTCTGGATCAGGCTCCTTGCGCACTAGTGAAAAACGCTCCCTCTACGTCAGGTAATGGACACGCATTAAAAGAAACCTTCCACGTGCATTTAATGGTGCTTTGGACATAATTTATGGTAAACAATTGTATGCAGTTGGCTTGCTGAATAGCCCTCTATGTGTGGTTAAATATTTTATTTGGTTAACCTTTGTACTTTGCCCTGACTACTGACATCTGCTAGTGTTATCGGACGACACTTTTTACAGTGTCTCTGTTTGCTCTTGGTGTGAATGGTACTGACGTGTGACTAGTAATTGCATGGATCTCTTTTAGTTAATGTAAAGAGTTTATTACTGTTGCTTTCCCCTTTGTATCAAGTTGCAAAAAAAGGCACCACCCACTTTTCCCTCCAGTCAAAGGGTGAGCAGTTTGGTTCTGTATTTTGTGTTAATGTGTAATGACCAACATTGCAATGGTCTGTCTTGCATTGTACTCAAATCAAGCTGATCAGTCTAATTTAACTGGGTTGGGTGAGACGACCTAAATTGCTTGTTTTGCAGTTGTTACCTAGCATTGCTATATAAAAAAAACTTTCCACACGCGCAAGTGATGGAAAATAGGGGCTGAAGGAGTGATGCTGGGTAGGTTTTGAAAACATTGCTGCTGATGGGCTTGATAGCCCGCAGACAAAATATGGCACCAAAAAAAGACTAGAAATCCACTACAACATAGACAGAAGCTTTTTTTATAAGCTCTGTGAAATTGTAGGGTTTTAATCAACTCCTTAAAATTAGCCTGTTTATATTTTTGTTCATGTTCAATATAACTCAAATAAAAAAAACAAAAAAGATCTAATTTAAACTAGTCTTTCTGCACTGTCTGTGACTGAGCAAAAAAGTAACAAAAAAGAAAGTAGGGGATTAAATTATCTGCGTTTGGATCCCAAAGCACATTAGACATTTAAAACAAGCTGTTTTAAACAGATGCAGAACAACAGATGCAAAGTAATTCAGCCAATTTATTTCAAGTCTTCCACATCAGCTCGCAAGTCGTGCTTCTCTACTGTAATATCTACTTCTGAAGTACATTGCCACAATGTTAAACTTTTTAAAAACGCATGCTGTGTTTGAAAACTGGTAAAATGCAGAGCTATTGCTAACACCTCGTTACAGACTCACAGGTCTGGCGCTTCACTTAAACTAAATGGTACATGCATTATTGAGTTTAGTGTGCATATAATCTGCATTCGGGATAATTGATTTGGATTGACAAGTGTCTGTGCATGTAATGAGAGATGCCTTTTAGTTGTTTAGAAGTTACCATGGTTTCCTTTGTGACCTTGTGGAGTATTGCACGCTTTGCTCTTGGAGGGATCTGTGTTGGCTGACCACTCTGGGGGAGGGTAACGATGATCTTGAATTTCCTCCATTTCCAGTCTAGTAGACCAGGTTTTCAAAGTCTAAGAATGTGGGGCCCCCCAAAAAAGCTACTGCCTATACAGACACTGCTGTCATCTGCTCTCAACATCAAGATTTTAGTATATTTTTAAATGTTGAACACACTCGTCTGTATTTAATTTTTAAACACACTTTTGAACACACATTAGAAAGCGTTCGGTAACTTCAGTGGGGAAAAATTATTTTGTTTCTTTGCACAAAGGAGGCTGATGCAGGGATGCACTGCAAGCCTTTGGTGCGTTATGATTTTTAAAGTCATAGCAGTTTAAACAGACTGGGTATCTCGCACTTCCCGACTGAGTTTTGCTGATCTTCATGGTGAATGAGAAAAATGTCTATGGCACACTAAACGATTATGGATCACACACTACACGACTCGTCCCTCAACCGAACCGAACACGGAGACCCAGAGTAAAGCTGATTGGTTCAAGGCTTCAGAAAGCTTTTTTCTGCATGGTTGTGGTAGTTTTTGGAACTTGCATTATATAGGCACTCATGCTCCTGCTACAACTTGGTTAACTTGTCCTCCATTGTATAGGACCATTGCATGCATGAAGAACGTTTGCACACGAAAAGTAAACACAGGATGATTTTGTGCTCAGTTTTCATTGGCTGTTGACTGGACCTGTTCAGATTTAATCACTGAACACCGAACACTACTAGATCAAAAAAATCAAACGTTAGATATGCTCCGACTGGTCTGAAATGCGACACACTACACCGAGAGGGACTCACACCTGGCACTGCAGGGTCTGTCGCCCTGCTTAAGCCAGTACATGTCCAGGCCCATCTGAAGTTTGCCAGAGAGCATATGGATGATCCAGAAGAGGATTTGGAGAATATCATGTGGTCTGATGAAACCAAAATAGAACCTTTTGGTAAAAACTCAACCCGTCGTGTTTGGAGGAAGAAGATTGGCGAGTTGCATCCCAAGAACACCATACCTACTGCCCAAAACATCACTGCTCTAGAGGAGATCTGCATGGAGGAATGGGCCAAAATACTAGCTACAGTGTGTGCAAACCTGGTGAAGACTTACAGGAAACGTTTGACCAACAAAGGTTATGTTACAAAGTATGGAATTGAACTTTTGTTATTGACTAAATACTTATTTCCCACCATAATTTACAATTAAATTCTTTAAAAATTCTGGATTTCCTGGATTTTTTTTTCTCATTTTGTCTCTTATAGTTGAAGTGTACCTATGATGAAAATTAGACCTCTCTCATCTTTCTAAGCAGGATAACGTGCACAATCAGTGACTGACTAAATACTTTTTTGCCCCACTGTGCTTATCATGGGCATTGCGGAAAATCCGCTCTCACATTCATACTTCGTCTGTTTTCTTGGTACACATTCTTTCTCCTCTCTCTGTCTTTACGTACCACAAATCAAGCCATTCCCCACACATTCATTAGCTACCTTGCGTGTTAGTTGTTTACTTTTTTAAAAATCCTTTTCTTGTCTAGTGATGCTTGCGATATACTGTGGTCTAGAAATGGTTTAGTAACTTTTTCCAGCCTGATGAGCATCAACAACTCTACTTCTGAATATATCACTTCCTTAAACATGTGTTGTACAAATCAGACCATGCTAGATCCCTCTCTTTAAATTCAACAGGGTGTCCACTCGCACCTGATTGTCATCCTATTAATAGAAAACACCCGACTCTAATTTCATCTTCTAGTTAACTGCCAATCTTAAAGTTTTACATTGTTTTCCTTGGTAAGTATAATATTTTTGTCTAGTGTTTAACTGGGTACTCCATCTGCTTATAGGACATCTGAAGTTTCAGGCCATATTTATGCAGAAATTCCAAAGGGTATACAAACCTTTAAGCACCACTGTACACTAAGAAGCTTATACAGCGAATACAACAGTTCCAACACCCATCCCCAAAGATATTTACGCTAATATTGGCAGACGTGCAATTTTGCAGCTTGTAAAACGCATTATAACCTCGTTGAAATCATAAACACACTCCTGCTTTCATTTGTAGCTGTGGGTGGTACTTGCTGTTCTACAGTTAAGCTCTAAGCAGTGTTGTGTCTGGCAATATGGAAGAGTATTGAGTATTGTTACTGTCCTGTCAGCAATACCAGTTAGGTCTCTAAATTGCTGTATTTTTTAAGGAAGCCTTGATGTTACTTACTCTGTGCCAAGAATGACTTTATCCAGCTACGTGTCCACTCTGCGCACAAGCAATTTCCTGACATTATCATGTTTTTGTTATAATCTTGTCACAGTTATGACAGATCATTTCCACTGAGCTGACTGCTGTGAATCTCATAAGACCATGATGAAAGTCACATGATGAGCTTGAAATATTCCTCATGCATTTTTAGAGTATGATGGTTTTTAGTATGATTGTTCTTGTGGTCCCTCTCTGAAGGCAGATCATGGAGAAAGTTTAATTGTTTATGACATAAAATCAGAATTGGCTGATTATGTTAAAGAAAATTGGAAATTTGAAAATAGTCATTGTTGCATATCTTTACAACATACTTTAGGTTTGAGGTTTGACAAGAGCCCTTGTGTGCAGTGGTGTCATCAGGACCTCTACAGAACTGTTTGAAGGATATTCTGTATTGTGGTTGTTCTTGTCTATTATTATCATGGTTCACTAGTATATCACTAGTTCTGACCCTACATATTCACATGCTGCTTGGGAACATTGAAGCTCTGCTTTTGTCATTTCAAGAGAAGAAATTAGTTGCTTGTTATGTGACAGTTTGTTAAAACTGTGCTTTTTATTCCAAAATAGTCATCACATTTCGAAGTGAAGTAAATAGGTATTTACTTAGCTATATAGGCAATCACACTATTGTTATCCGATTCTGAACATTCCGAAATTTTCGATGCGTATCAACTGCCGCAATTTTCGAGATATTGAGCCCGTTCCAGTGCCGTTGCGTACGGTCTGGTTGGGAATGGTGTGCTTGTATAGGGCTTTCCGGCCGGACTTCGGGGGGCCCCACAGGCACCCCTGTAAAGTCCCAAATATTCAAATAGGAAATTAATGGGCCCAAATTTAACGAACCATAAATCAGTCAGTTGTCGACCTACGGCCACAATATTCGGCAGGCATGGTCCTGGGTGCAATCTGAGGTGACTTGTGATGTCCATTAGGCCCCTGAAGACCCCGGCTGGGCACTGGGGCCCCTGGCGAGCCAATGACTGTAACTCAGTCAGTTTTCGACCTACGGCCACGAATTTTGGCACGCTTGGTCCCGGGGGCACCCTGGGGTGACGTGATGCCCATGGGGCCCATGAGGTACACTAAGGGTCGGCCATTGCAGAGTGGCAATCACACTCGCACTTTCCTCAGGAAATGCACCTCTCTAGTTTTAAATGCAGTCTCTCTACCTCCCGTTCATATAACGTTTTCTTTTATAACTTTGTATGCACTAAGAATTGAACATACAAGCAGGTTTCTTTTGCATGCAAGCACGCCCAGTTTCTTAAAAGTTTTTTAAATTAAGTTACCTCCAATTAGTGTAATGTTTACAGCCTTACAGATATGACTTGTAGAATTGGCGATTACTTCAAAAAAGGAGTTTTCTAGGAGGAAAATTCTTAGGGCAAACGAAACAATGCAGACGACATCTGATAGGCACCGAAACAGTAATAGTTAACGTGATAAAATAGGCCATGCTGTAATATGAAAATTGTCGTTTTCTTCAATTATATGTTTATTAGAACTTCTAAAGTGTGTTCCTTGTAAAATGAGTTTGAGATGGTTGATGCACACTCCTCACTTTTTTGCCTAATTTTGAGCTGGGAAAACCCTGTATTAACCTGTAAACCCTGTTGCATTCCATATGTGAAGTCTGTGCATCAAAGAATTAGCAACAAAGTGCTAATCGATTTTTCTGGTTGGTGAATCCATATTTTTTCCCTCTACTTGTTCTTAAAAAAAGATACAAATTTAAATTATTTAATTTGTTTGAGGAAGGCTTAACAAAGACAGTGATCTGCTTTTAAGCTGTTAAACTTTATATTGTTTATTTGCTGCAATGTTAAAAGTCTGGACGAACATGCAAGTCATGGTGTCTCTGCCTTAGTACTGCGGCGCTCAACAAGTTAAGAGCACTTAGTAAGTATAAACACTGCCATGATGTGTTATGCACAAATGACGCCATGTCTGAATTGTACTCCCACCTACTCTGGTTTCCTCCCATCACTTAAAGGTATTTGGGTGGGTCTGTGTGAGAGTGAGTGAGGTAGATTATAGACCCAGTATAAGCTTTTACTAAAGGTGAATAAAGCTCTTACAAACTTTTTATGTTAGGCACAGTGAACTTTGGCTATTGAGAGAAAAAGGAGTTGGATTTAAAGATGAGGGTTATTTTGGTAGTGGAAATGGTGATATTGCCCTTACTTTCGCTATACCAACCAATACACTTGATTACATCATTTTCTATTGAATACTACTTTAAATGGTCAACATACTACAGAGTGTGAACTTGGAAGTGAGACTGTTGGTCCATTTAAGTCATTTGGGTCTCTGTATATGGCACCACAGCGTAGAGCATGTGTGCAGTTGTGTGGTTTAGCAAGTGGTATGGAAACCTTTGGGTATACTACCAGAGTATTTGTGCTTAGTTAGCACTGTTCTGTAGGTTAGTACTGTTGTCATTCATATAACGATTGGCTGACTCAAAAACTAAGCACCAGGCTAATTCCCCCAGTGCATTCCTAGTCTTTTCTGAGAATAAGGATAGTGATTACTAATCTGACCCACCTGGGTTGCACATTGGAATTTGATCTAATTAATCCCTGATTAAAATCATTGGAGTTTAGATTCCACTAGTGCACCTTTTCTTTATTAGCTTTGCCTGAAACATGTGTTTGTGAGTAAGCCGACAGCTATGTTTGCGATGCTGTCATTTAACAGACGATGAAAGTGCTATATGTGCAGTTTTTCCACATTCCTATCTTTTAGAACTTGGCGTTCTTACGTTGTTAATCATTTTAGCATTTGTCACTACATGTTAGGTTTTACTGAAGTATCGTATCTGTTTTACACTTAAATGCATAACATCACTGCAGCTGCTCCCAGCAGATAGCATCTTTTTTATAGGTATTTGAGGTAAAAAAAATTTCAGTTTACATTTTCTCTACCTCTTAATTTAACAGCTGAAGACAGGGTTTAAGTATGGTTAAGAAGCCATTCAGAATATCCTCAACTTTGGTTATTATCCTGATCGCCATTTGTTTTATCAGGATAGTTCAGTTAACAATTTCTTGAATTTAAGTAGCTCGTGCAATGTAGTGGGAATTTGAATACTGGGAATTTGGATAATGGTTTATGACTGTAAATATCATTTTAAACCCCCTTTCTGTAAACTTTTTGACTATGGTTGCATGTCCATTTTCGTTTCTAATATAAGTGATGGACTGCGTTCTATTCTCAGTCAGATTTTCCCCCCCCCCCCCCCCCCCCCCATTATGGGAGCTGACAAAGTACATGTTGAGGTAAAATCCGGTTTCTGTGGCTGCCTCAGGCTCTGTAAACAAGAGACAAAGAACAACAAGAGGGACACCACCTATAATGTCAACACGGTTAAGGTTTCAGATTAGTTTATTCTGAATTCTGTTTAGAGGTTAGATACCAGTCTAGCAGTATGGATAGCTGCTGGGATCACTCCATGATGATGGCATTAAACTGAAAAGAAGCAGCCATAAATGAATTATAACATTACAGTTCTACAGTAAGGGAAATATCTCTGTAGCTATTTTTTGTAGATTTCTTTAGTTTTTCATAAACAAAATTTACAAATCTGAAGAGCAATTTGGCTTAAGAACTTACCCAGACTGGCTAAGGAATGCTGTAGCTAAGTGAGTGAATTAGGCTGCGTAATTTAAAACTCCTTTTTAAATGCCACCTTAAACAAACTCCTAAATTATGGTTTCTCATTGTCCAAAATGCTAAGTTTCCATATCTGCTCATGTGGGATGATTCCTGTGCCATAGTGATGTAATAAAAATTTTTATTGCAAATGACACTGTACTACCTTGTACTACGAGGCAATAACTCAACAACATATTTAGTCTAATCAGTGTGTTCAGTAAAGATGCACAGTCCTTCCCACAATTATTGGCACCCCTGGTAAAAATGGGTAAAAAGAGATACGAAATTCACCTTTTGGTCAGTTAGCATCATATAAGGTTGGAGAATATAAAGCAGGGATCATTGGCATTACAGTATCTCTCCAGATTCTCCTGGGTCCTGATCCTATCTTGTGTACTCTCTATGGCATAGGCTTCCATGGCCAAGCAGCTGCATGCAAGCTTTACATCACCAAGTGTGCCAAGCCTCGGATGGAGTTGTGTAAACTGCTTTTCTATTTGGCAGTCTGATGGATGAGTCCATGTTTGGTGAATGCCATGACAACGTTAAATACCTAGCTATATTCTGCTAAAGTTTGGTGGAGGAGGGAAAATGCTATGGGGTTGTTTTTCAGGGGTTGGCCATAGGCCCCTCAATTCCATTGAAGGGAACTCTTAGTGCTTCAGCAATGCCAAGACATTTTGGACTATTGAATACATCCAAAGGCCCTTTTCTGTTCCAAGGTGACTGTGCCCTAGTATGCAATGCTAGGTCCATATATAGTTGAACTGCAAAACATTTCAATAATAACGTAAATTTGTCAGTGTTAAGCTGGGTGGGCATTGTTTCAGTACAGCTATGAAGATGTGTTGGGTACACCTTATGCTAAACCTTTTGTTATTTCATACAAGGCCAAGGTTTATCTGCTTTTAATGTGGCCAGGTAATGAACATTAGAAACCTGCCAGGTTATTTTTGTACTCTTCTGTTACCTAACCACTGACAAATTGTGTATTGTCGTTCTCCTTATAAATTATTGCAGATTCATTCAGGGAAATGTTTATTTAGGTGCAAAGGACTAAGATCAAGTCTTTATTCTGTCTAAATACACACATTCTAAGTAAATAATAATACAAGCTATCCACAAAAAACTTCTTAGGTTCTCAAATTCCTGATGACCAAGTCATTCCACGCATAGCCAGTAGTTCTGGTGTTGCACCCAGCACATGCAGTAAGCCCTGGAAAGGCAGTGGAGCCGGTCTTTCTACTTTCTGTAGGGCCTTACCTGTCTAACAACATAAAAATAGAGAATCTGAACCAAGAACAATGCATGGCTTTTACTGTGTCAGCTGGCACCTGGAAAACACAACTAAACTTACTAAACACAAGGAAGTTTTGTCCCTGTGGGGTTTTTCATGAAATACATGTTCATATACTTCTTTCTTTTTGTCACTAATAATTGGTTTTATAATATGATGCGCATTTCTTTTACCTTTACAGGGCTCTTTTTGACTATGACCGTACCAGGGATAGCTGCCTCCCCAGCCAGGGCCTGAGCTTCTCATATGGAGACATTCTACATGTAATCAATGCCTCTGATGACGAATGGTGGCAGGCACGGCTTGTCACGTCCCATGGCGAGAGTGAGCAGATTGGGGTCATTCCTAGTAAGAAAAGGTACTGTATTACCAAGAACACATGACAAAATAGTAAAGAGGCACTGAAATTTCAGCTTTTTTGTGTGGTGAAGAGGAGAAATGGGGAAAATGTTGACCATAAAATTCATATTAAAAGATGATGTAAAACTACGACAGCTGCATTGCATCCAAACAATCGTCAGCTTGCCATCTGATATATACCAGACCTTCAGATGCGCAGCTGGAACAAGATAGTCAGTGTTGTTCGATATGTGATCTGTGAGTGGTCATAATGTTGTTGGCTTCATGAAAGGGGTGTAACGATACATTCTGCTCACGATTTGATTCACTACTGATTTTCTCACGATTATTGATTTTACATTCGATAAGACATTTTTCGTATTTCTGAAGTGTAAATAATGCAAAACAATTCTAGGGTTAGGCATCAAAAACCGGTTCCGAGTCGGATCCTACAAACGCATTTTATGCCAAAACATGGTTGCTATTACAGCAAAAATATGTCTGTTATGTGATCGCATACGTCATCATAGTTTTCTTTTAATACCCTCTGCTGTAGTATTAGCGGAAAATAGCTGCTCAAAAGTTTCAGAGGAAAGGCTAAATGCAGTATACAGTGGTATCTCGGTTCTTGGCCACTTTTCATTGTGTTTTTCTTTATTTTTACATCTGCAGTTCTGTGTTCTCAGTGGAAGGGTTTTATTGACTGACAACCGAAAGGGCAGCAGAACACAGGCTGTAGTTCGCATTAGAAGCTTTGCTTTCACTTTATACTTTCAATCCATTACTCACTAAATTACATTAGATTTTTCAACACTATTATAAAATAAGCTTTGTGTTAATGATTGTGGACAACTGTAGGTTAATGTGTTTTAAACATTAACTTGCTTATCATTAAATATCATAGGCTCTGTTATGATACAGTATAGACCGCTCTACCAAGCACTTGTTAAACTATTCAGTTCAGGATACATATAACTTATGATGGATTTGTCGGAACATATACCCATTGTAAATCAGGGAGCACCTGCACAATACAACTCCTATAATGCCTTATACAGTGTGGATTTTTTTGGGGCACTGGAACAGATTAATACAGTTTACATTATGGTGAAAATTTGCTTGGTATTCCATTATTTTCTGTTGTCGACAAGCCTTCTGCAAAGAATTAACGTTGAGAACTGAAGTACCAGTGTATGTGGAAAGCTGATCTGTTATAAAGGACGTGTTACCTTTAAAATGGCAAAACATCTGAGGTACCATTATGATGTTGAGTTTCAGCAGTGTACCAGGGTCAACCGACTGCTCTCCTAGCCCAAATGCTGCATCAGTCAGGAGGGTCTAAACTCTTAATATGAACAAAGCTTTATGTGGCTTAATATACTTAAACAATGACTTGGGAAAACGAAATGTACTACTACTGAGAAGTAATTTATACTCTTGAAATGACGAACTTGTGATCCTAAAGTAATCACTTTTACGTTTAAGCTCTTTCTTCGCATTTAAACCCATTTTACTTGTCTTACACATCTTACTTTCACTTCGCGTCCCATGTTCGTCATTTCAGCAGTAGAGATTATTACTTCCTTATAACAAGTAATAACCGAGAGAAATTGTGTTCTTAGGTCACTGCTTTAGCCAGAGTAAGCTTTTTACTTAAGTTTAAATGGGAAGAAAATAGCTTGACATAAATGATTACATTTTGAAGTTGAAATGTGCAACATATTTTTCACCATTTTTGGAGTTGGTAACTGGAATTGAGATTCGGAATCAGAATGATAAAATGCAAAGAATATCCAACCCTAAAGAATGCAGATTTTTTTGTATAACTTTTTAAACAAACAAACTTTAGTAACCGAGTGAAAGCATTTTTCTGTAGTACTGTGCACTTTTCTTGTATTAAAATTGAAATAAAAATAATTTGCATTGTCACAAACCATTGCTGCATCGCCACTCAATAATGTGTGTGTAATAAACTGTGTAATGATATTGTGCCATTGATGCAATACGTCCTGTCTAAGAATACAATAGATTGGTGACATGAATGCAGATTTCAGATATACCATATATAGTCTGTCCCAGTGCTGCTGAACCTGTACTATATGAACAAGGTCTGTCAACCCAAGTTGCAACCTAACCAAGTTTGTGAACACTGTACAATTTTCTACACTCCTCAACATTGAAATTGCAACACCAAGAAGGAAGGTTATGCAAATTGAGGAAGTAGCAGGTGTCGCCAAGATCTGTAAATGATAAAAGTTTCAAGGACCTAGCTCCAATCTGTGACATGTGGGAGAGGCATAAAAGGCAGATTGAAAGCAAAGTTCTTTTTATCAGCATGAAAGCTCAAGTGGTGTGGGATGATTTTGCGATGCCTCCGTTAAATCGAGATGTTTTGAATATTTTGTTTCCATTTTTTTATCATTTGCATATCATTAACATGTTTATCGATCCTGTGTTTTGCACAATTCCATCACTTTTCCTTATTGGTGGTGCAATTTCAGTGTAGAGGAGTGTATATTAATATGACCTAAAACTTCACCAGATTTTCACACGCATCCTAAAAGTAGATAAAAAGAAGGAGACTAAAAAGGAGACAATAATATTTTACCTTTTACCTTTTTTGTGGTAAATGATCCAATACTTCATATCTGTAAGTGCCAAAAGTATTTGAAAATCTAGGATTTGCAGTAAAATTAGAGATGACAATCAGCTATGACCAGTAGAAATATTGTGGGACATGAAGTGAGTGGTAATATGAGGAAACTCTCCAATATCCTAGAGTCGAAGCTGTTCTGTACAGAGGAATGGGCTAAAATTCCTCCAATCTGATACGATTTAAGTCGTTAGATCATCAGATCAACAGTTTCCATAAACACTTAGTTGCTGTTACTGTAATCATAGGTTCAGATGCACCACAAGTGGCAAAAGTAATATTGGATTATTTTTCCTCAGTAAATTAGAGACCAAGTATACATTTTTTTTTTTTTCTCTCATTTGTGTTATCTTATTTTTAATCTACTTTTACAACTTGTTAGAATCTGATGATGTTTTAGCTCATATTTATGCAAAAAAACAAAAAACTTCTAAAGGGTTCACAGCTGTGTCTGTACATGTGCACTCATTTGCAACTAGATTTTAACTGTCGTGACACACTGTGGTTTAAAACCAGGCAACATTACACCCCTTAATTTATGTATAACATACAATCAGTGTTATGTAAAAGTTGGGGCACCTCTGATCAAATAGCATTCTGTTGATATTCTAAAGGAAACCAAACAAAGTTAACATGTTCTGCAGAGAACAAACTCGAGTGACATTTTTCTGTGAATTGATGTGTAATGCATCAATACTGATTATTTACTGACATTTACATTTGCTACTCAGACCACAGCAGTTGCTTTCAGAATGTCTCATCTACAGAACAGTGCAAAACTTTTAGGTCACCATTAGATTAGATATACCATTGATTTAGCCATTATGGTATAATGACCATGTGTATTTGTTTTTCAGTTTCTCTGTTAGAATACAGGCAGTATTAAAAAACTGAAGGAAAAAAAAAAAAAAAAACAGCTATAGGCTACAGTGGTATTTACTGTGAGCTCCCCTTACACTTGAGCAATAGCAGCATCCGACAGCTTCATCAGAATGCCAAGTTGACCTTTCAACAATTTGAAGAAGCTTAATCAGGAATGGTGTTATTGGAAGGATAGCAGCCAAGAAACCACTTTTATGGAAGGGGACCATGGTGAAAAGAATAAGATGTGTTAAAGCTCACAAAGATCGGAATGAAGATCAGTGGAAAAGATTGTTATGGGGCGACGAATCAAAGTTTGACATTTTTTGGGGCAAAACTTTACTGCACGTCCTTGAATCGTTTTCTCCAACTTCCATGTCTTAATGGCAACTTTACACAGTGGAGTCAATTATTTTTATTTTCAGATCCTCAAGCCCATGTCTGTTGAATTTAAGACCCTGAAAGGTTTGAAGGGTCACAATTTTTATGCTCTGTAATGGTCTGTGCCTGGTTTCCAGACAAGACGATTATATTTTGAAAAAATGTAGTGAGTCATCTGGAAAGATGCCCAAATTTTGCCCAGACCCAATTTCTTTTTCTCCATCTGTTTTCAAAGTTCAGCAAATAAGCAGTAATGAGGCAATTAAAATTTGTGCTCTATAATAGGTTAAAGTTCCAAGAAAAGGAATAGGAATTGGGCTGAACAGTACACTGGAGTTGGAAGAATGAATATTTTTAAATCACCGTTTACAGTTTAGTTATTTGTCCAAGGAATTCGTGGCAGTATGTACACAACAAACGTACACACACACCATAAACAAATGGCTAAACATTCTTCCATGGTGTTCCAAAAACAAAGCCGCAACTTGGTACCTTTTTAACATTATGGATACCATTTTAAAGAAGCTTTACCTAAACATCTAGTGCACATTTAATGGAGCTGAATGTTTCCTCACTTTCACATGAGCAATGCTTGTAGGCATTAGTTTTTGCTAACTTTTATATGACCACTAATTGCTGAAAGATAGCTGAAAAGCAACATGATTTACTGAATAAACTCTCTTTCCCTGTAGGGTTGAGAAGAAAGAGCGTGCCCGGTTAAAAACAGTCAAGTTCCATGCTAGGACAGGCATGATCGAATCCAACAGGGTGAGTGTGGTCCCTCCTAACTTTTAACTAGCCTTTTTATGGGATGTACTGTAGCTGACCCACTTAATTTGGAGTATGGGAATTGGAACATTCATGCTCTAGTCGAAGTATAATGGGCTCCTATTACAGAGCCATCTCATATGTCGCTGGGTGTGTGGAGATCAGCAGATATGCATGCGTAGCCGTAGTCATACAGAAGTGCCATCATCATGTGATGGTTAGGGATCTAAATACATGGCTCATTACTCAGTATTTTGCAGTCACTGTTCAAATAATAATGATGCAATGGTTGTTTAGAGTGCTGTTTCTTTTTGTAATATTACACATCTGCAGTTTGTTTCCGTTGTTCTCATTCATTGTCCCTGGTTCATTACATTCCATAATTTATTTGATTTTTCTTGTCGTTCTTGTGTTTTGTTTCCCCCTGCATGGTTGTGGTAAGTGTGGGTGTTCTGCTGACTGCATTAAAACCTGTTTGTTCTGTTTGTTTCATCTCTCATTTTCACTCCCCTCGTGGTGTCAACTCCATGCAGCCAGTCAAAGTAAAGCGCAAAAAAAGCTTCAACCTCTCGCGCAAGTTCCCGTTTTACAAGAGCAAGGAGAATATTGTGCAGGAGTTGGTGGAGTCTGAACGTGAGTACAAGTGTGTGCAGGGGTGAAAGGGCTCTAACACTGTCCTTCATGCTTCATCCTCCTCTCATACACCTTGGGGACTGCGTGCAGATGGCTTTTGTTGCTTCTTGTCTTCCCTGTAAGGTCCTCTCGTGAGACAGCAGAGCCCCATGGAGTACAATGTACTCTCTGGCTTCTGTGTGCCCTGAGCAGGACCCTCAGATATCTGTAGCTCACTGGTATGGAGATACACTAACCCTCAAGTGCTGTGCTGAAATCACTCCGGGTTCCTCCCACGTTCCAAAGACATGCGTTAGGTTACTTGGGTGCTCTAAAGTGGCCCAGTATGAACGTGTCTAACTAGTATCGATGTAACCTTGCGCCTGTTGCGAATGGTCATTGATGCTGATGCGATGGTAAATAAAATGAGTAAACTGTGCTGAAATCTACAAACTTAAAGTAAGTTGGGACATTTTGGAAAATGCAGTTTGAAAATTACAGTTGTCTTGAACCTTTATTTCACTGACACAAGTACCAATACAAAGAGTTGCAGTGTTTGCATTGACCAAAGTTCTATATCATGGTATAAACCAGTAGAATTTGATGCCTGCAACACGCTCCGTCTGTGTGGAGTTTGCATGTCCTCCCCTCGTCTGCCTGGGTTTACTCCGTCTTCCTCCCACATTCTAAACACATGCATTTAACTGATTGCTCTAGATTGGCCCAGTATGAATGTGTTTAGTATCAATGTAACCTTGTTCCCCTCATGAGCAGCCATTGATACTAATGCACTGTTAAATAAAACTAAAAAACAAACAGACGACATCTTACCTTTTAATTTCACTCTTACATCGTTTGGGGACAGTAATTGTTGCAGTTTTGCAAGTGGAATTTTTCAAGCTCCATACAAGACTTGAGCTGCTCAGCAGTCTGCAGAGTCGTCTGATTCTTCTTCATGACGTGCCATACATTGTCAAAAGGAGACAGATTGGAGCTGTGGAAATGCCAATTTGCTGCACTTTCCCTGCATCTACCAAGCCATGGTGGTGTAGAACGTGCAGAATGAGGCTTGCTGCTGTCTTGCTGAAATAATGATGGCCTGCCTGGGAAAAGGTGTCGCCCTGATGGCAGCATACATCACTCTCTAAAATCCCAATATGCATCTCAATGTCAATGGTACCTTCAGACATGGGCAAGTCACCCATGCCGTGGGCACTGACGCACCCCTACCCCATGACAGATGTTGGCTGTAGCACATTTTGCTGATAATAGTCTGGATGGTCCTTCGGCTTTGGCCCGGAGAACTTGATGTTCATTTTTCCGAAAACAAGCTGAAACATGAGCTTCCACTGTCTTACAGACCATCTGAGAAGAGCTCAGGATGGAGAACTCAGCAGTGTTTCTGCATACATTTCATGTATGGCTTTCTCCTTATCTAATAGTTTTGTGTTGCATTTGTTGATGCAGCAGCAGATTCTAATAATTGACACAGTAGTGATCGACTGATATGGCGTTTTTAATGACTGATGCAGGTATTTAGAGAGCAGGTTGACCAATGGCTGAAAGATGAAGCTGTTATCACACTTTAGAACATGTAGAACTAATAATGATAATCAAATGAGAGACAAAAATGCTCAAAGGTCACACACATTCAACAATGGTTCTCCCATATCTTGCATTGAGGAACGTTCATCTTGATCTTTTGGTCAATTCTCTCTGTTTGGCACAAAGTGTAAGCCACAACCCTGAACTTTTGGTGGATGCACCTTTTATACTCAATCATGGTACCATCACCTGTTACCAACTTTCTTATGTAGTGTGCAATGTTTCAGAATGGTGCAACTTGAATGTTCTATTCATTTTCACACTTCTTGTGCACGGGTTTGAGTGTGACAGCTTTGAGTGTCATAGGAATTGCATTCAAAATGAGTTTATATTTAAAAGTACAATTGTGTCAGCCAAAATATTAAATCGAATTTATTTGTATTAATAGATCTTTCAAGAGAATTAACTAATAATTAATTCAGTTTTTATTTATTTATTTCATTTTTATAAAATGTCCAAACTTTTCTGGAATGGGTAGTACTACTCCTGCATATTTAATGTCATGTACCCTCCGTTCACACTGGCAAGAACTTATTTATTTTCTAGTGGGAGCTAAATCAGCAGAACTGTCGCTCGGACTGTTCTAAACAAATACTGTGTATATGCGTAATGTATTTAAATACCAGATTCTTGTTGTACCCATGATGCATCACTGCTGCACTCTGTGACCCACAACTATCTGCACAGTAAAGCATCATGCGAGTGAACGTGAGCCCATGTAATAGCAGAGCTGTACATGTCAGGATTATCCTGAAGTAAACAGTGTTTAGCCATTTAGGTCATGTAATGTTAAATCACTGTCAGGTTGAATGTAGTTTTAGAGCAGTAAGCCTATATGGATAGGTTCCATTTTTTTTGTGTGAACCCAACAGTAAAAATAAGTATGCAAAACCATGCATAAAAAGAACAGAGCAAAATTTGTCAGAGCACAGCCGGGTTGTTAGTGACCGTCCATCCTCAGTGAGCATTTCACCTCTCCTCTTGGCTTTTCACTAACATCTTGTTTTCTTCCTGTCTGCTCTCTTCTATTCTCTTTGTTTCTGCTCTCACCTGTCGGGACACTCAGGACTTCCCAGGGTTAAGCGATGACTTTTATGGATCAAAGAGTTTGAGTAAGTGTGTAGCTACATTTGTCAAGCAACTGTCACTTGAGATCAGAACCCTCCACCTTTGTCTTGCCACTGGATGCAACTATAGTGAATAGTTTTTATTGGGTGTGAGGGGTGTAGCAACACGCGTGTTAAAATATTTCTTTCATTACACTGGATTCAATTAAGCGATCATTCCTGTGAATAAAATAGTTATATTATATTATATTAAAACCTAGTGATGCACCAACATGTTTGAGCTGAGAATATAAGAGAATGCATTATTTTTTGTCACTCTCAGGCTGGGCTACAAAGTGGACATAAATGTAGAGCGTGAACAAATTGAGCTTGGCAAACAAAAGATTGAACTCGATGCACTCTGAGAGCATGTGTATGGCATTTAAATAGTATCTTTAACACTAGCTTGGCTGACTTTTCTCATTTCTGAGGGCATTCACCTTCCTTTCGAAACAGCAGGAGGCTATTGGCCAACTTGAACGTACAGTGGGGCAAAAAAGAATTTAATCAGTCACTGATTGTGCAGGTTCTCCTACTTAGAAGATGAGGTCAGTAATTTTCATCATAGGTACACTTCAACTATGAGAGACAAAATGAGAAAAAAAAATCCAGGAAATCACATTGTAGGGTTTTTAAAGAATTTATTTGTAAATCATGGTGGAAAATAAATATTTGGTCACCCACAAACAGATTTCTGGCTCTCACAGACCTGTAACTTCTTCTTTAAGAAGCTCTTCTGTCCTCCACTCGTTACCTGTATTAATGGCACCTGTTTGACCTCCTTATCTGTATAAAAGACACCTGTCCACAGCCTCAAACAGTCAGACTCCAAACTCAACCATGTCCAAGACCAAAGATCTGTCGAAGGACATCAGGAAGAAAATTGTAGACCTGCACCAGGCTGGGAAGAGTGAATCTACAATAGGCAAGCAGGTTGATCAACTGTGGGAGCAATGGAAGACATACAAGACCATTGATAACCTCCCTTGATCTGGGGCCCCCACGCAAGATCTCATCCCGTGGGGTCAAAATGATCATGGAAACGGTGAGCAAAAATCCCAGAACTACACAGAGGGACCTGATGAATGACCTGCAGAGAGCTGGGACCAAAGTAACAAAGGCTACCATCAGTAACACACTACGCTGAGAGGGACTCAGATCCTGCAGTGCCAGGCGTGTCCCCCTGCTTAAGTCAGTACATGTCCAGGCCCGTCTGGAGTTTGCTAGAGAGCATATGGATGTTCCAGATGAGGACTGGGAGAATATCATGTGGTCAGATGAAACCAAAATATAACTTTTTGGTAAAAACTCAATTGGAGGAAAAGGATACCGAGTCGCATCCCAAACACACCGCTCGGGCAACAAAGGAGAGGCTCCGTAAAAAGCATTTCAAGGTCCTGGAGTGGCCTAGCCAGTCTCCAGACCTCAACCCCATAGAAAATTTGTGGAGGGAGTTGAAAGTCCATGTTGCCCAGCGACAGCCCCAAAACATCACTGCTCTAGAGGAGATCTGCATGGAGGAATGGGCCAAAATACCAGCTACAGTGTGTGCAAACCTGGTGAAGACTTACAGAAAACGTTTGACCTCTGTCATTGCCAACAAAGGTTATGTTACAAAGTATTGAGTTGAACTTTTGTTATTGACCAAATACTTATTTCCCAGCATAATTTACAATTAAATTCTTAAAAAATTCTACAATGATATTTCCTGGATTTCCATAGTTGAAGTGTAGCTATGATGAAAATTACAGACCTCTCTCATCTTTCTAAGTAGGAGAACTTGCACAATCAGTGACTAAATACTTTTTTTTACCCCACTGTAGCACTCAACACACAACCGATATCTAACAGTTCATCATTACCGAGACAATAGACACTGAACGCTTCATAGCAGGGGGCGGGCCACTGAGTGGGCTTTTTACTTTCCGAGAACATTTGTCGCCTTCACCATTTTAGTTTTAATGGAACAAGTGAGGACGGCCAAATCGTGAGCACAGAGAGACATTACTGAGTGTAGCAAGCAGTGCTAAATGTAGAGAAGCTCTGGGGTGTGAGAGCACTTCTGTTTGGTAAGCACTGACGAATGTCATAGACCCTTCTTTCTCCCTCACTCTCCACTGCCTGCATCTCACTCAGACAGGCTGATTTTTAAGATGCCTGGAACAGAATAAAACATTAACAGAACTTATGTTGTTTAAATTGATGTGTGCCAGGACACACAAGCCGCTGTATTGAAACATGTTCTGCTGTGCAGCACTTCCTCAGCTACTACAGCCCTGGTTGAGAGTCACCAATCATATGAGCGAAGATGTTCCTCTTATCCCTGATCCAAAGTTTCGAGTCACGAGTGAAATACAGGCATGAGCATAGGGGTGCTCGCTGGCTGTTCTGTTTCATTTCTAAAGCTGCTTGTTTCCTTTGCTAAGATGAGCTAGTCGATTCAGACGCATTCAGTTTGAGCAGCAGCAGATTGTTAGCGAGCGTGTCAGCTGCGAGGAGTCATTTCAGTCTCCAGAGACATTTACACAAGTGATCTGTAATCCCTGTTCATATGTCCAACTGTTTAAGTATCCATAATAAAATAATTGTTTATTACGTCTCATTTAAAAAAAAATTGTATTTAGGCTCCGTGTGTTCAAGATTTTGCTTTCAGCCAACAATTATTTTGGTGCATCACTAAAAACTAGCTACTAGCAGACGCGAGTTGTAACACCCACAATACACTTGGTTTGTATTAGTAGTTTTCACAGATCTATATGAATGTAAAATGCATTACTCCACCCTCACTATTTCATGGTTGCGGGGCTCCAACACCTATCCCCGGATAGCCCAAATGTGAGTCTGCCCTGGATGGGAAACTAGTCTAGTGCAGGGCTGTATAGGGGTCACTGTTGCAGCAGAAAGGGTGATCTCCTGACTGGTCTCCCCTCCAAATTTGTCTGCATGTGAAGCCTGATTCAGGCGGAAGGCACAGCCGGGACTCTGACCCCACTACATCCAGTGTTAGACCTCGGCACCACAGGAGTATTGTGTTTTACATGCGAGTAGTGTTAAATATAGAATTAAATCCCAGACCATCTTCTAAATGTGATGTGTGCCCCATCTGAAACCTGTATGAAACCACATACCAGTGTTTACTTTGGCGTGAGTTTCTGGTGTAGTGGCACAGGCAAGGCCATAGGAAGTCCTGACCAGGGAGTGGAGCTCACTTGGGACACTGTAGGAGGAAGTACTCTATTTCCTATTACTGCCACCTCCTACCACTTCCTGAAAAAGGAAAGAGTGGGCATGTGGATGCGTAATTTGCCTTCCTTTCATTCTGCTCTTTATTTCCTTTGTTTAGTGTAACGGTGAGACAGTGTTACCTGTTTGAAGTTCCTTTTGTATTTGTGCTAATTTACATTTAAAAGCGTTCAATCAGTGATGTTTACAAACTTCCCCTTCTTCCTGCAGAGTGTCTGACATCTAACACCAGTGACAGTGAGAGCAGCTCCAGTAAGTAACTTTAATGTAGTAGTAAATATTGGACTCTAAATGGAGTTAAAAGCATATCATATTAAATATAATATTTGAATGTGCACTTAAGTCTTAGGCCACCATTAGATATACCATTGTTTTACCGTTATATACCAAGATTTACCATTGTCTTTATTAGAATACAACCAGCAAATACAGCAAATTTGTATTTAGTATTAAAAAACAGGAAAAAAACAGCTTCTAAAGACTACAGTGGCAAGTTTTTAGTGTGACCTCCCCTTACGCTTGTGCAGTAGCAGCATCTGGGAAGTTCATCAGAATGCTAAGTTGACCTTTCTACAATCTGAAGAAGCTTAATCAGGAATGGTCTTTTTGGAAGGGTAGCTGCCAAGAAACCACATTTTTTAAAAAGGAGAACATGGTGAAAAGGATAAGAAATGCTAAAGCTCAAAAGGGTTGGAATGGAGATCAGTGGAAAAGAGTATTAATATGCAGCGACAAATTCAAATTTTTAATTTTGGGGTCCAGTCATTGATGGTGTTTTATGGTGTCCAAATGTAATAGTGTAGTAAGATTTTGGCACAGTTCTGGGGGGGGGGGGGGGGGGAAGTATTTAGTCAGCCACTGATTGTGCCAGTTCTCCTACTTAGAAAGATGAGAGAGGTCTGTAGTTTTCATCATAGGTACACTTCAGCTATGAGAGACAAAATGAGGAAAAAAATCCAGGAACTCACATTGCAGGATTTTTAAAGAATTTAGTTGTAAATCGTTGTGGGAAATAAGTATTTGGTCAATAACAAAAGTTCAACTCAATACTTTGTAACATAACCTTTGTTGGCAATGACAGAGGTCAAACGTTTCCTGTAAGTCTTCACCAGGTTGGCACAAACTGTAGCTGGTATTCTGGCCCATTCCTCCATGCAGATCTCCTCTAGAGCAGTGATGTTTTGGGGCAGTCGCTGGGCAACATGGACTTTCAACTCTCTCCACAAATTTTCTATGGGGTTGAGGTCTGGAGGCTGGTTAGGCCACTCCAGGACCTTGAAATGCTTTTTACGGAGCCACTCCTTCATTGACCGAGCGGTGTGTTTGGGATCATTGTCATGCTGGAAGACCCAGCCACGTTCCATCTTCAATGCTCTCACTGATGGAAGGAGGTTTTGGCTTAAAATCTCACGATACTTGGCCCCGTTCATTCTTCCCTTAACACGGATCAGTTGTCCTGTTCCCTTTGCAGAGAAACAGCCCCATAGCATGATGTTTCCACCCCCATGACTTCACAGTAGGTATGGTGTTCTTGGGATGCAACTCTCAGCATTCTTTCTCCTCCAAACACACAGTGAGTTGAGTTTTTACCAAAAAGTTCTATTTTGGTTTACATCTGACCACATGATATTCTCCCAATCCCTTACTCTGGATCATCCATATGCTGTCTGACAAACTTCAGACGGGCCTGGACATGTACTGGCTTAAGCAGGGGGGACACGTCTGGCACTTGCAGGATCTGAGTCCCTCTCGGCATAATGTGTTACTGATGGTAGCCTTTGTTACTTTGGTACCCAGCTCTCTGCAGGTCAATCATCATCTCCGTGTAGTTCTGGGATTTTTGCTTACAGTTCTCATGATCATTTTGACCCCACGGGATGAGATCTTGCGTGGGGCCTCAGATCGAGGGAGATGATCAATGGTCTTGTATGTCTTCCATTTTCTTACAATTGTTCCCACAGTTGATTTATTCACACCAACCTGCTTGCCTATTGTAGAGTCACTCTTCCCAGCCTGGTGCAGGTCTACAATTTTCTCCCTGGTGTCCTTCGACAGCTCTTTGGTCTTGGCCATGGTTGAGTTTGGAGTCTGACAGTTTGAGGCTGTGGACAGGTGTCTTTTATACAGGTAACGAGGTCAAACAGGTGCCATTAATACAGGTAACGAGTGGAGGACAGAAGAGCTTCTTATTGGTTTTTTTTTTTTCTTTTCTCATTTTGTCTCTCATAGCTGAAGTGTACCTATGATGAAAATTACAGACCTCTCTCACATCTTTCTAAGTAGAATTTGCACAATCAGTGGCTGACTAAATACTTTTACAGCCCACTGTGCATGTTATACTGGTGTGAGTGAACTCCGTAACTTCACGTACTGTAACTGAGCAACGTTTTGAAATGGGCAACTTTTAAATACAGGTGCTGTACTAAGAAATTATCTTAGCGCTGTATTAATGTTGTGTGTTGTGTGACCATATAGAGGGGCAGGAGGATACAATCTTATCGTATGAGCCAGTCATTCGACAGGAGAGTAAGTATTCAGGTTGGCGAACATTCTTTCTGCGCTTCTTTCATCTTCACAACTAGTCTGACTTTCGTTCCTCCTCTTGTAGTCCATTACACGAGGCCGGTGATCATACTGGGTCCGATGAAGGACCGGGTAAATGACGACTTGATCTCCGAGTTCCCTCACAAGTTTGGATCCTGTGTTCCTCGTAAGTGTATCAGTTGCATTCAGGGCACGTGTTTCATTATTTATCATCGTCCTTGCTTTTTGAAGCAGTGCTTGGTAACGAACTTGCAGAGTAAATCATAAATTTCTCACCAGACACGACTCGTCCACGGCGAGAGAATGAGATGGATGGGCAGGATTACCACTTTGTGGCCTCAAGAGAGCAGATGGAGAAAGACATTCAGGACAACAAGTTCATTGAAGCAGGACAGTTTAATGAGAATCTGTATGGGACTAGCATTCTGTCTGTTCGGGCAGTGGCTGAAAGGGTTCGTTAGCAACTTGCACATATTAAGTCAAAGATTCCAGAGAACCCCAACCATTTGCTTGAGATAATGAACTTGTGATTTCATTTGTTTTGTGTGTTATAGGGGAAGCACTGTATTTTGGATGTCTCCGGGAACGCCATAAAACGACTCCAGCAAGCACAGCTCTATCCGATCTCCATTTTCATTAAGCCGAAATCCATTGAAGCGCTAATGTAAGTTGCATTTCTCCATTTTACTGAAGACTATAACAGATTATATGTGTAATAGGTAAGATCTAGTTTAGTATGTTGATTTGCTATTCAGTCAGCTGCAGTATGATGTGCACTCTGGGTAAAAATGGGTTCAGAAGATGGTCTTTGTGGTAGGCAGTTCGGTTAATCTCACCCTAGAATTGAGAGCTAATTTTAATTGCAGTAATTTTTCTTCTAAACTGTGAGGAGTATTATATTAAGATTTTAAATATTCAGCATATAGCTAAAATGCATATGAAGTAGTAATTACTATTAGCGTTTGGTTAACTTGGTGACTAATTTGGGAGTGTGGTTGTGCATCAGGTGTTGTAGGTGACTATTCGTAAAATTCTTATCTGGTTTCTGTCTGTCTGGAGTTTGTGTTCACATGGGTTTCAGGTTTCCCCTTTCAGTAAACCATTTATTCCAATCCCAAATCAGAAACAGTTTCTTTTGCAGTCGGTATGAAGCAAAGATATTTCATGTTTTTTTCTGGTCAACTTCATTTCATTTGTTAAAAAACCCATCCATTCCTGCATAGAAAAAGCAGTGTGTAATTTCATTAAATGATTCAATGTTATCTGGAGGAATTTCAGTCTGTAAAGGCCAAGGGCACAAGCCTAAACTGAAGACCTGTGATCTCCGATCCCTCAGACAGCACTGCATCAAGAACCGTCATTCATCAGTAGCTGATAGAACCACATGGGCAAGGGATTACTTTATCAAACCTTTATCAAGCACTACAATATGGAGTTACATTAACAAATGCCAATCAAAATGGTACTGTGTACAAAAAGAAGCCTCATGTTAAACATGTCCAGAAGCGGCGTCAACTTCTCAGGCCCTGAGGCATTTGGGATAAACCATCACACAGTGAAAACATGTATTGTGGTCAGATGAATCAGTATTCCAGATCTTTTTTTTTTTTTTTTTTTTTTTTTTTGGTCCTGAAAGGACCTGAAAAGAACAATCCAGACTGTTCTCAGCAACAAGTCCAAAAGCCAGGTTCTGTCATGGTATGGGTTTGTGTCGGTGCCTTTGGCAGAAGTCGTTTACACTTCTGAGATGCCAGCATTAATGCAGAAAAATACACTGAGGTTTTGGAGCAACATAAGCTGCCTTTAAGATGTCATCTATTCCAGGGAGGTCCATGCATTTTTCAACATAACAATGCAAAACCACATGCTGCACACATTACAAAAGCATGGCGGTGGAAGAAGAGGGTACGGGTGTTGGACTGGCCTGTATGCAGTTCTGACCTGTCCCCCAATGGAGAATGTGTCGAATTTTGAAACCAAAAATGCGACGACAACGACCCCGTACTATTGCGGAGACAGAACAGCACCTGAAATTAAATCCTCGTGTCGTAGGCCTGAAATGCATTTAATTTTAAATGAAGTTGACCAGACAAAAGATAAAATACCATGGCTTCATACTGTCTGCAAGGAAATGTAAAAGAAACATTGTTTTTAATATTTTCCATGCTGTCCCAACTTTTTCTGATTAGGGGTTGTAATTTCTTTTTATTTGTACTTCAGAAGTATAGGGTGGTGTGCGCACAGACAATTTAGAGATTCCAGTTGACCTAACGCATGTCTTTTGGAATGTGGGAGGAAACCAAAGTACCTGGATGAAACCCAGACAGACAGTGTGTGCAAACTCCACCCAGGCAGCGGCTAGGCGGGAACCTGATCTCTGAAGTTGTGAGCTGACAGCACTAACCACTGCTCTGCCAGCTTTACTCTTGCCTCCCAAAAAATGCACAAAGGCAGATTGGCTACTCGTTGATTGCCTGTGTAAAAGTGAGTAAGTTTGAGTGGAGCTCCTGTGGCTCAGAGGTCAGTCCCAGCTGGAGGAAACAGCAGATCCTTAAGACCTGGGTTGCAGCTTGAAGATTGGGCGGTGCAGGTACAGAACCCTGTGATTGACTGGCACCCTGTCCAGGGTGTACCTCTGGCTTCGCCCAGTGAATTCCGGGACAGGCTCCGGAACCTCCAACGACTCTAACCGGGATTAATGGGAGTAAACAGAAAATATGTGATCCTCTATAATGGACTGCCGCCTTCTGAGTTGGACTGAGTTTATTTCTGCTTTTGCGACCAGTGGTTATAGGTTAAGCCAAATTGAAGTGTTACAGGAAATGTCTGTTTCTAGTTGGGTGTAGATATGGTTTCAACACAGATAAAAATGTGGACTTAAAAAAAAAAAAAACTCAATTCCAAAACAGGACTTGAGTATAACTGTGTAAACTGTAAACTGACGAGTATTCACTCGTGGGAAAAAATGTTTCCAATCAAGAACGCTGAACACATTTCTGAATAAGAATAGTTATCATATTGGATATACGTTTGACATCTTGTAACTGATCTCAGTATTAAAGTGCAAGATGTTATGTAGTTTTTCTGCCTATTAGGGGTACATGGAATATTCTTCAACCGAAATTATTTTGGCTGAAAATGGGCAAAAAAAGCACTTTCGGTATTCAACAGAATAAGTGAAAAGACCAAATAATTTTCACCAAACAATGACGCAGTCAAAACGCAACCAGCATGGAGCGAGGGGCTCTTTGTAAATATAGCAAACACGTTGGCTGTGTGGCAGCGGGGTTCTACAGTGCAAGCATTCTGTTCGCATTCGCCAAATGACTTAATATAAATGTTAACTTGCACCTTCCTTTTAAAGACACGAGTGTTCCATGCCGCCATTGCTTTTACTCAGTGTTCACTGGGTCTGTCTCTATACCTAGGGAATGCCCTTGCTGCCTACTTCCTATGTAGGGCATGCTCTATGCAGAGCTATGGAACCTGGTTACTGATTGCATCACAAGTAATTGATTAAAACTAGTTAAAAGTATTCATTTGTGAAATTTGTAAAAAGTACATTTACATATATATTTAACACCTGTTGCACAGGACAGCAGGTGCAATGTGATTCATTTTATTTTTATTAGTCTTCCACATATTCATCTAACACTGGGGAAATTATCCACAAAGCTGGATCATATCCTCACCCTGCCTGACCAAAAGGTACATTGTTTTTCATGTCCTATCTGGAGGAATAAAGTAAACAGAGAAATTAAAGATAAGTTTGCTCTCGATTAAAATGCAAAACCTACGAAAAAATGTATTTCGGCCATTTGTTTCGGTTTCGGCCAAAACTACGTTATTCCTCTACATTATTCTTAATGGTAATGCACTAGCATACTAAAAATAAATTAGTTAGTGTATAGTTTGACATCACCCCTGTCCTGATATGTTCTCAATGATTGGACTGAGTCCAACTTTTTTCTTTGGGGGAGAAAAAAAAAACCCTCAATCATTTGTGTGACAGTATACGGTCCGGTCCCTATAGAACATCATATCCCTTTTCTTACAGCCTGAAATTAAAACCCATTAAGATATATTTTCCAGCTTTATTTACACATTTTGCTTTATAACATCAAAGAGGAGGATTGGAAGAGGTGATCCCCTGATGTAATACTTTACAGAACATGAAAAATACCTTTTGCAATTTATTGCAGTCAGCATTCTAATTGGATACGTCTCTTTTGCACATGTAGATGGGCAAATGCCCATTCTTACTTTGCAGAATTGTCGAGTCAGATTTTGTGGAGAGTGACAAGTCTATCTACAGGTCAGGTTTTCCAAAAAGTTTGGTCTTGGTGTCACCTGACTATAAAATTTTCTGGAACATTGTCTCCATAGAGGAAATGAGATTTTGTATGGCAGTTTTTCAGAAGAGGCGTCTTTCTTGTCACCATACAGGCCAACTTTGTGTAAAGCTTGCGAGATTGTTGACACATTCACAGATCGACCTGTCTCAGCTGTAGAGACTTTGTTAGTCATTCAAAGTTGATACTAGTCTCTTTGTAGCTTCCCTGATAAATATAATCCTGTTAGTCATCCAGTTGGAGGAACAGGGTGTTGCTGGTGTCGTACACTTTCCACTTCTTTAATAATGCTCTGAATGGTAGTCTGAGGGGTAGTTAAATCCTCTAAAATCTTTTTATCCTTCTCCCAACTTGTTCCTTAACAAAAGGGTTGTACCGAGATTATAGTGATTACGCTAAAGGGGTAGATCACCAGGTATTTAAGTAACTAAATTTTAATAATTGATCAGAATATTTTAATGTTATTTTCACTTGGATGTTGGATATAATGGATAAATACAGGTGAGAAAAGTTGGATTTGATTTATTTTGATTTTCAGGGTGCAATGTGACAAAAGCTAAGAATGACAGGGCACTCCACACTGGCACGCCCAAAGTCATGGGATAGCACTATGTAACTTGATTATGTGAAATGGGAACACCTACGCCTCCAAGTTGAAGGTGTTCTTTTGTGAGTGAGGTTGAACCCTGGCTAGCGTGCTCATAGCAAGGCGTGACTTATTGTTTGAACGGGGCATGATGGTGGGTGTCGGATGGGATATTACACTTCCGAAGTTGTGTTGGTATTTTAACATTCCTCCACCACAGTGTCACCCATACCTGTAATGTCATAGAAGGCATTACTACCCACAGTGGACAGCTCAGTGGCCGCCCACGGGTGCTTCATGATCATGGACTGGCGGTGCCTGGCTAGAACTGCCCTTGCAAACAGACAAGCTGCTTACATCCACATTCAGTGCAGGTGGCCCCACAGGCATATCCCACAGGTCAGTGCAGCGTTCTTTAGCGCCCATGGGATATGAGAGTGGGAAACCCGAGTGGGTGACACCATGACACTGAACACAGCGCCTCACCTGGGCTTTTGAGTTTGCAAACTGGAACCTAGAGGACTGGCAATGTGGCGTGGTCCAATGAGTAATGGTAACAACTGCTACAATTTGATTAACGTGGTTGAAAGGGAGAGTATTCATTTTTATGTTAAGTGTTTTATTGTAGGTTTAAATGGGAAGAAAAAAGCTTGACCTAAAAATGACTGACTACTTTCTCTTTGGACCACAAGTTCACCATTTTAGCAATAGAGATGACTTATGACCATTAGTAATTAAGAGAAGTTTAGTGTTCTTAGGACATTAAACCATGTTAAGCTTTGTCCACATTAAGTGTTAGACGCTCTACAGCATCTGGGCTGGTTCAACCTGGTACACTGCCTGTGGTCTGTTTGCCCTGTTTGAGGTGCAGGCTCCTTTCCAACAGATCGTCTTTCCACATATTGCATTTAGCCTTCCGCTTTCTCTCAAAGCGGAGCCAAACATTCGAGAGCTTCTGAGCGTCCATCTTCTGCTAATGCTGTTGTGGAGCACATCAAAACAAAACCACGTGATGACATGCATCATTACATGATGCACCGGTCCAGCCAGATGGGTGCCTCCTTAATACAGACGTGGTTTTGCACTAAGCACATCAGTGTATTTGAAGCATAAAATGTGTAGGTAGGAACTGATAAGTGGAATCAAAATTATATATTTTTTAAACTGAAACCTGGTTGTTGGAATTTTGTAACCGGTTCTGATTTGATACCCAGCCCTAGTTCTCATGGCATGGGTGGGGTCAGCTGGTCTACCTAAACATGTCATTGACCGGCGCCTGCTCCATTTCACTGCTTGGTGACCATTTTTAGCCCTTCGTGGACTTCATGTACCCCCACTATGATGGGATATTGCAGCAGGATAATGTCCTGTGTTATCAGGCCACAGCTGTTAAATTGGTTCAAGGAGCATTCTGGAGACTTTTGACAAATGGTGTGGCCTGCACATTTGCCCAACATGAACCCAACTGAGCATTTGTGGGATGTGGTGGAGAGGTCCAGTTGCACCCAAAATCCTGCACCTGCAGATATCACGGAGCTGTGGGTGGCTATCCAGAGGCTGTCTCTCAACATCCCTCCAGACACCTTCCATCCATTCGTGGAATCAATGCCATGTTGTCGCTGCACCTTGCCAGGCTAGAGAGGGTCCTACATGGTATTAGATCCTGTCCCATGACTTTTGGCATGTTCGTGTATATTGTACTTTAATAATGTGATCTTTTCCCCTCTTGAATCCTTTAGAGATCGACATAAAATCAGTCAACATATAAATCCAGTGGTACCTCGGGTCTCGTCATTAGTTCGTTCCAGAAGGCTTGTCAAGAACCAAAACCGACGAGGAAAAATCCACACTGTATAAGGCGTCATATGCATTAATGGAGTTGTATTATAGAGGTGCTCCTTGATTTACAAAGGGGATAAGTTCCAACAAATCCATCACAAGTTAAATGCATCATGAACTGGGGAGTTTAATATAGTCTATTCTGTATCATAGTGAAGCCTATTAAACATTAAAACACTTGCATTAACCTACAGTTGGCCAAAATCATTAACACAAAGCTTATTTTATAATAAAGTGTTGAACAATCTCAAGTAATTTGGTGAGCAATGGATTGAAAGTGAAAAGCAAAATACTTACTCTGTTGGTGAACTCGGGGCTCTAGCGTAGCTGCTAAGCTAACTGCAGCCTGTGTTCTGGAGCATTCATTTCCTGTTTTGCTTTCGGTTGGCTCTTATAAGTTAGCTTTTTAGAACCCATGGATATTATTTGCATTAAGAATACAGTACTGTAGATCTAAAAATAAAGAAACATGATGAACACAGCAGAGATCATCACTGTTGTGACACGAAATCACTGTGTACTGTATCAGGAATAGAGTTTTATCGCTCAACTGCTGCAAGTTCAGGCAAGTGCGCCGAGTATCCGAGCAAACAACGAGAACCGAGAAGCATTTTTCTAGTCAAAATGCTTCGAGAACCGAATTCGACGAGTTCCGAGGTGGTCGAGAACCGAGAAAACCACTGTGTGCAGAAATGTATTAAAGAAGCTGGTATTTGTTTGTCTTTTACAGGGAAATGAATAAGAGGCAGACGTATGAGCAAGCCAATAAAGTCTTCGACAAGGCAGTGAAGCTCGAACAGGAATTTGGGGAATATTTCACAGGTAAGCGTTCTTTCCCGAAGCCCATGTCTTGATGATGTCATGCTTACCTGGTAAATATCAGCAAGGAGTTGCTCATGTTCCAAGTCTGCATACTCATTTTTTGTTTCCCGTCTCTCCTCACAGCCATAGTCCAGGGAGACTCACTAGAAGAGATCTACAATAAAATCAAGCTGATCATCGAGGAGCAGTCGGGCCCTTATATCTGGATCCCGTCCTCAGAAAAACTCTGAGCTTGCAGCCTCCAACGTCCACGCGTGCGGAGTCGTATCCTAACCCAGCCCTGCTCCAGCCCGAGTGTTCTCCTTCCCTTTTTAACTGATATGTTTCATATCAAGTTTTAGTGTCATCATTATGTTAATCTGAAATGAAAAGAAGTCTTATCACCATTACTGTGACTGTGCACACCCCTGCATGAGTTTCTCAGCAAATCCATTCAAGACTGGGAATTGCGTTTCAAATTCTTTTTGTCTGGTAAAACAAAAAGGGAAAAACAAACAAATCATGTGTGATTGGATGGACTTGAAGAGAATGTCTCAAGATGAAAGAGCAGGGTTTGGGATTTTAGAAAGCTCTTTGGAAATGGGAGACTGACTGAAAAGCCAGAAGCCTGTATATGTTCATTGTTACATTGTAAAGAATTGGAGACCAACAAGGTTTTCTACAAGGACTAAACTATGACCAAACCTGCTGAAGGTACTGTTCACGGATCACTGAACGTGTGTATAGAAATATAGTGGAGAATCCTAGAAACCGGTGATCTTATGTAAACACAAAGCAGTTTGCTTTTGCTTGGCTGCTGCTGCTGCCGGTCGTTTGTATGGCACGGATGATAAAGATGCCACTGACGGCAGAACAAGTGAAAAACAGAATATGAATCTCTACATTTATATAACTGAAATCACATGGTAAATAAAAATCCTATGGAGTGATTTTATTACATATTATACTATGGTACACATTTTACACTTCACTAGAATTGTGTATTTGGAGGGCTGTTAGAGTTCATCTACTTGTCTTTTGGTTTGTGTTCTCTCTTTTTTTTGTTTGTTTTTTTCTTGTGTTTTTTTGTTTTTTTTAGCTGCTCTTTTATTAAAGATGAGGTAGAGGGGTGTAACTGGGCTCTCTGCAGAACACCAAACTGCCTTACAATGATTTAAAAGTATCTGCAGAATTTCAGTCAGTTCTGGGGGAAGATCTCAATTCCGCAACTGATCAGTGCTTCACAGAAGACTCAAACAGATCAGTGTCGTTTTAGTTTTGTATTATTTATTGGCGGCCTAACCTGTCAGTGCAATAGACTTAAGTGTCTTAAAATCTTTTCCTTGTTGCTTTTGATTTTGTCTCAAGTGACGAAGTGAATTCTAATTTTGGCAGCAGTGGTCCCCTCCCGTTGCGCTATTGAGCAGCAGATAGCCCATTTGCACTTTCTCTGCCTTTCAGTTCTCTTCTCTTCAGGATGAACGGTAACATGGTACTGTCCTGTAACCTTCCACAAGGGGAAGCCTTAAAACGGGTAGAATCAAGACAAACTTGTATTGGATGTTCTTCTCGATATTAAACAGTAGAGCCTGAACTGGTCCAAGTTGCCCAAAGCTGACAGATGTTCTAATTAAATCTGTTGTTTGGAATTGTTTTAAATACTTTCTTTCATGTCTGGCTGGACTTGACTCTGAGTTGACCCTTGTACCAGGGTTGGTGTGAGCTTGGGAAGGGTTGAGCAGTTGCCACAAGATGGGAACTAATCATGTCATTAGAATATTCACTTGTATGGATGACTATTTCCTAGCACATAGACAGGCTGGCATATAAAACACGTAATCATGTCCTCTTCCTTTACTTTGCATTGCTTTGTAAAAGCTGCAGCTGTGGTGACCCTCCTGTGTACACTCTGGGTCAGAAGAGGAAAAGCCCATCTACCATGCTGAGCTGTTCTACTCTGCGAGGAAAGCACTGACTCGATGATGAAATGTTCCTAGGAACATCTCCCTCCCACCCTGCTTCCCTCCAAAACGTCTGAGATGATGACTTCCTCCTCTTTCTGCTCTGAAGAGGATCCATTTTTTTTTTCTTTTTTTTTTTTTCCGTGGATCTGTAAGAAGCAGTCCAGCAATTCTGGTCACAGGAGGGATGGAATTGCTGCGCCCTCTACGCCCCAGCTCCTGCAACTGCAGGCACTTTCTGAGCAGGTGCCAGTCTGCCCGACATCTTCACTAAACCAGCTGTCATACTTGTGTCAAAACCAGAGTTCAGGGAAAATCGAAGGGAACAGAGCCATTTATAAACTGCTTACAGACTGTTTCAAAGGGCGTTAGCTGTAAAATGTAAATATCCCCTCACTTGTGCTTCATGCATGTGTGAAACAACTGGGACAAATGTTTTATAGATCACAAATGTCCGGTAAGTAAACTTTGGCTGATACCGACAATTATTTCCATACAAATGTGCCGTAATGTGGGTATTTCTTTATAGGAAAAAAAAAAAATCTAAAACTGCCTATCAGAACACATTTTCTAGTCAGTTGGGGACTGATGTTCCTACACTAGGGCCTGTCTACTTGTGATCTTTTGTGCATCTTGTCTGAGTGTATAGACAAAACAACTGTAAAAAGTCATTATATATCTATACATATATAAATATATAAAACCAAGAGTCAGATATGGCAATCTTTAGGGAGCAATTAAAGTAAGTCCGGGGCATAACTAATTCATTTAGTGTAGAACTGCTCCGCTCTGGTGTTGAATAAAAGAACAGCTGACTGTTAATGTGTCTGGTGTCAGTCAGCCATGTCAGTAAAGCCCAAAGAATTTTCATTCATTGTACACTTTCTATTGAAGTTGCTGAATTGATTCTGAATGGCTGTGTCTCGGGGGTGTCGCCCTTTGCTCTAGAAGAGTGGTGAAATAAACTTGTTTAAGGGTGGGGCACCGAAGTTTCAGTTTGTCTTCTTGGGTGGTGGTTAGTCGTTGTGAAAGCACACATACAGTAAGAGCCTCCAGTCATGAAGCCTCTGCTTGTACAGGAGTGTCCTTGGAAAACACGGCTTCTATCCTGGGAAGGAGGGAACGCTGTCCTTTTTTTTATTTATTTGGTTTCTTTTTTCCCCTGTTTTCTTTTTTTCATCTGGACAAAAGTTTATTGGAAATAAAATCTGTGCTTCTGTTGAAATGTGACTGTTTTACATTTTCCACCGAAACGGAAGAGGTTCGTTTATACTAGGATACAGTAACACATCAGTAACAATTCACAGCCTTTGAACTTATTCTCAGTTATACCTGTGTTTAAGATTTAAAATTTAGAATACAATTCAATTTAATAATAAACATTTTAAAATAAATACAAAAACCTGGCACTACTGCGGTAGTCACTCCTCCATGGTGAGGCTCTTCCTGGCTTTGTCCAGGCGGTCCAGCACCTCACTGTACAGGCTGGTCATCTGAAAACAGATTTCAATCACGTGACATTCTGCGCTCTGTTAAAGCTTGAGGAATGTGGATCTGAAATGAGACATGCTCACCTACAGTAATGACTACATCATTTATAAGATAATTATAGTTTCGATATAATGGATAATTATAGATGATTAATAGTTTGTGACAGGAGTCACAAACAGGCATATTTACACACACATTTAATGATTTCAGTTTTTCTGGCTGTCTCAAAATCTTCAAATGAAGCCACTTTTAACCCCTTCAGTCCTTGGTGATGCCAAATGGAGGCAGGCTACAAAAACCTGTTATGTGATTGCAATAGTCTTGAATCATTTGGAATTTTACTGAAAACTGCACTTGCATGGTTTTGACTGCTGGAAATCGAAAAACTGAATTTTCAATCCTCTAAACAAACTTATTTGACAGAAATGCTTTTTGCATCATTACCATAAATTCAGGACTACAAGCGTCAAGTGATTTAAATCTTACTGCACTGAACACTCAAGATGTTGTTTTGCATTACAATTATTACATTACATAAAAGTTATGAAAATGAATTAAGTAACTGAAAGGTGCCATTGAATTTGGATGGCAGCCCTCTGCCAGTGCCCAAAAAATTATGATTTGACCATCTTTGAATGGGACATACTAAACTTTACCCTAGCTACACTACTGTGCAAAGGTTTTAGGCCACCATTAGATTTGCTGTTTTAGCAAAAGTATAATGACCATATATGGTGAAATTATTATGAACTCACATAGTTTATTTGGCAAATGTTTTACACCGGATGCCCTTCCTGACGCAACCCTCACCATTTATCCGAGCTTGGGACCGGCACTAGAAATACCCTGTCTGAGCAAACTAGCGGCTGGTTTAGAGCTGGAGGTGGCAGAACTTAAGATGTTGAGGTTCTCTTTAGGAGTGTCTAGGGTGGACAGATTAGGAATGAGATCATCAGAGGGACAGCACAGGTTGGAAAATTGGGAGACAAAATTCGAGAGGGAAGACTGAGATGGTTTGGACATGTGCAGAGGAGGGGATAGTGGATATATTGGTAGGAGGATGTTTTGCCGATGGAGCTGCCAGGCAAGAGAGACGAGAGGAAGACCAAAGAGGAGTTATTTGGTAGTGGTGAATGAAGATATGCAGGGAGTTGGGGTGAGAGTAGAGGATGTGGAGGACAGGGTGAGGTGGAAACGTTTAACTCACTGTGGTGACCCCTGATAAAGGGAGAAGCCGAAAGAAGAAGAAGATAATGACCATATATAACATATTGTCAATGATTGAACCAAAAAAGGTAAAATTCGGATTTGCCTCTCCATAATACTCTTTTCCACTGATCTTCATTCCAATCTTTGGGGGCTTTAGCATATCTTAGCCTTTTCATCCTATTCCCCTTCTGAAAAAGTGGTTTCTTGGCTGCCACTCTTCCAAACAAACCATTCCTGATCAAGCTTCTTAGATGGGTCAACGTTGAATCGCGATGAAGGTGCCAGATGCTGCTGTTGCTCCAGTGTAAGGGGCGGTCACACTAAATACTTGCCACTGTAGCCTATAGAAGCTGGGTTTTTTTTAATACCAGTTACAAATGTCCTGTGTTTTCTGGTTGTACTCTAATAAAGAGAATGGAAAATGATTATATATGATCCTTATACCATTTCTGAAACAATGATATATCTAATCTAAAAGTGGCCTAAGACATTTGCACAGTCCTGTACTTCATCAAGCCTATAGTGATGCTTGAAGTCTGGTTTGTGGGCAATGAGGATGCTTCTGACTATCCATGACTCATTTGTGCTTCTGCATTGGTAGCAAAGTGGCAGTGTGAAGACCGCCTCTGCTGTGTTTGAGCATAAGGGTGGGAACTAGGAACAAAATTCAAGAGCTCTTGGCAGCAAAGTTAATGTTTTGTTTTTAGGTTTGGATCATTATCTTCCTAGCAGAGGCAGTTAAATGTTATATAGAGTCCATGCAAAAAAAGCCAAGCATTACACCATACATAAGAGTGGGGATTAGGTTTTTTGTAGAACCATTACTCGAGCTAATTCTTGAGAGTTCACTGCTAAAAAGCCAAAAAAGCTTTTATCAAAGAACCTGGTTTCAGGAGCATTAAGTAAACTGTGATGGTACAGTAGTACAATGGCCAAGGTACTGGACTGTTGATCAGAAGGGTTAGGTTTAGGCAGGCAAGTCTCAGTGCTACCAAACTCTTGGACCATTGAGGAAGGCCCTTAACCCACAATTGCTTCCATTATAAGACTGTATTAGCTGTACTCTGGATAAGAGCATCTGCTAAATGCTGTGAACTTACATTATGTTATACAGAAACGTTGACCCCAGAATGCAAATCTCTTTGGTCTGGATGAATTTTGCCTTTCTACCCATCCACCTGACCACACATGGGGAATACACTCCCGTTCTCTTTCAATAATCACTCTTTCTAACGCTTTACAAGGCATCTTGCAAAAAAACTTGCTTCAACTTGGCATTCTGACTGCTGATTTTTTTTTTTTTTGAGCTGAAGATGTAGAGAGTTGGATCCTCACCAAAGTCCTAACACTAAACTAGTAGGGGTGTAATGTTAACACTCTTCTCAAGATTCAATTTGATTCTTGATACTGAGTTCACAATTCAGTAGTTTTACGATTCATTGTACAGAGTTCATACTGTTCAAGACCTTTGACCAAATGCATTCCTTTGTATTTCTTAAGTGTAATCAATGTAAAGCAATGCATTTTCTTGTATACGTTTTTAAACAAAATTTAGTCCCCTGCAGTTAAAAGAAATCACCTGAAACAGGTGTAAAATTGTAAACAAATGTTCTATTGTAGCTTCACCAAATCTTAAATAACCGAGTGAAAACATTACCTTTTTATGTCTGAAGAGTAACAATGCAATGTTTACTTTTTATAGTACTTTACATAAAAAATCGAAACAAAAATATTCAGTCCGCTGCATTTAAAAGAAGTTTGTTTTAAGAAATGCTACTGCAACAAAAGGTGCATATTGTAATAGTTTCACCCAATTTAAATAACTAAATGCCATCTTATACTGAAATTCAAAGTCAACAAACAAGCCGGCCTTCATAGCAGAACGGAAGATAAATATAATAAATGCATTCATTCATTCAACAGAAAGAAAAAGATATGACTTTAAAACAAATCCTTTGACACATTGGTAATTACTGTAACTCAGTACAAGACAAATTCAAGGTCATGTGCTAATGAAAACTGAACAAGGTGAGATACTGGTCAGAATGTTTTGTTTGTAGGCACAGAAAGCTCCATCTGTCTCTCTCTATACCATGCTTTCCTGCTATTATACTGTACATCATATACCTGTGTCTGATAGCTCTCCTGCATTGAACCTAGATACTGCAGAAAGCTCATGCCCAGGCCGCACCACTTCTCAGACTCGGTGTACTGTGCCAGACTGTAGAGAAGAATTCCAGTGTTCCATGCTCTAGTCAACAGCCATAAGATCTCCAGTTCAGGAAAGTCCTCTGGCTGTGGGAAAGGAGATACACATACAGTGGTGCTTGAAAGTTTGTGAACCCTTTAGAATTTTCTATATTTCTGCATAAATATGACCTAAAACATCATCAGATTTTCACACCTGTCCTAAAGGTAGATAAAGAGAACCCAGTTAAACAAATGAGACAAAAATATTATACTTGGTCATTTATTTATTGAGGAAGATTATCCAATATTACATATTAGTGAGTGGCAAAAGTATGTGAACCTTTACTTTCAGTATCTGGTGTGACTCCCTGTGCAGCAATAACTGCAACCTCCGTACAGAACAGCTTCAACTCTGGGATGTTGGTGGGGTTCCTCACATTAACTGCTCGCTTCAGGTCCTTCCACAACATTTCGATTGGATTAAGGTCAGGACTTTGACTTGGTCATTCCAAAGCATTAACTTTATTCTTCTTTAACCATTCTTTGGTAGAACGACTTGTGTGCTTAGGGTCGTTGTCTTGCTGCATGACCCACCTTCTCTTGAGATTCAGTTCATGGACAGATGTCCTGATATTTTCCTTTAGAATTCTTTGATATAATTCAGAATTCATTGTTCCATCAATGATGGCAAGTCGTCCTGGTCCAGATGCAAACACCTGACTATAATTTCACCTTCAAATTAACTGCTAATCCTAGAGGTTCATATACTTTTGCCACTCACTAATATGTAATATTGGATCATTTTCCTCAATAAATAAATTACCAAGTATAAAATTTTTGTCTCATGTGTTTAACTGGGTTCACTTTATCTACTTTTAGGACTTGTGTGAAAATCTGATGATGTTTTAGGTCATATTTATGCAGAAATATAGAAAATTCTAAAGGGTTCACAAACTTTCAAGCATCAATGTAGACGAGGTATGATCAGAGAGTACCATTTCAAAGTAAATCAAACACTTCTATGTTCCAGTGTTCCCAATACCTAGGTCTCTGAATTACATTTTAAATGTCATACATTCAAGTCTCATTTAATGAAGCAAATCCCATATAAAACTCGCATATAAAATGTAAATTAGTTGGAACAGTATGGAAAATGAAGTGTTTCTTACATTGACACTGAAACCAAGATATTTCATGTTTTGTCTTGTCAACTTTATTTGCTTTGTTAATATACATCGATACAGCTAGGTCTGCAACACGTTCCAAAAAGCTGGGACACTAAAAGCATTTACCGGTACCACTTAAAAGAGGTTTTGGTGTTTCAAGTGTTATTTTTTCCCATACTTCCCGCAGACACGTCTTAAGATGTGCATCTTCACGTTTAGAAGCGTGTAGAAAGAGAAATATGCAAAATATGCAAATCTTTTCCAGTCTTTCTTTGTTTCTTTGGGGAAAATTCTTTTTAAACATTTCTATTTCTAAACATTTTTAACATTTCATTTTCTAATGCCCTTGTTCACAAACTGGAGATCCTCTGGCCATCTCTGCTCCTCAAAGACTCAGCCTTTGTACCAAATCATGATTACAATTACCTGCTGACATCACCTATTTAAAATTACATGATTATTTAGTTTTTTTACCTCATTACTAGCCCTTAGTTCAGAATGCAGCTGCCCGAGTGCTAACTCGAACTAGAAAATTTGATCATATCACTCCTGTTCTATCATCACTGCACTGGTTACCAGTCAAATTCCGCATTGATTACAAAATACTTCTTATAACTTATAAAGCTCTACATGGCCTGGCCCCACATTATCTGAGTGAACTCTTAGAGTTTTACAATCCAACTCGTCTGCTTCCTTCGTGGGTGTCCCGGTGTTGGCCGCCCATGCACCCATGCTGGCAGGGGGTGCCCCCAGCGTTACACTCTCCTTGGCTCGCCCACCCCGGCGCTCCGCTCCCCCGACGCGTGCCCTCGATACTCCTCCCTTCCCAGGTTCCGACAACCCGCGCTGTACGATCTGCCTCTCCCGCACAAGCCCACCGTCAGCCTCAACAGGCCGCACTAGTCAGGACCACACTCAGACCTCAGGTGTCCCACCGAGGGAAGGGAGACAGACGACATAGGCGCCACGGCGCGTCCGTAGGCTAGAGTTAGGCACGGCACGAGAGGCAGCGCACAGCAGGCCCGCGGGCCCGCCGCAGAATCGCGGGGGGTCATAGCCGTCAGCAGTGTGATACAACTTTTTCGGCGCCGCGCTCAAGGCGGCCGGCAGTGGGCCCGACGGTCCGGCACACCATCCGCGGTCCCGGCGGGAGATAGGGGCAACAGGCGGCAGCTCCGCATCCCCCGCACCGTATGGACCCGGCCCGTGGGAGGAGAGAACCCACGTGGGTCGGGGGCGCAGGGAGGATACGGCGAGGCTAAGGTGTGCGGACCCATCTTTTGAGCCATAGCCACGCGCTCAGAACACAGTTTGACACTTGTCCCCAGAGAGGGCTGCCCAGGGCTGGAGGACTTCGACAAGAGTAGCCAGTAGAGACGATGGGGCGAGAGTCTGAGGCCCCGGAAACGAGCGGCCGAGAGCGCAAAGGAGCAGCTGCGCGGGACGCAACCTTGAGAGCGATCAGGGAGAGGCGGGGCAAACGGTCCCCCCTGATGGTCACGTGAGAGGTAAACGGAGGGCAGCAGAGGAGAGGGAGGGGGGAGGCCCCGCGCCGCGTCGGGCCCGGAACTGGCGTCGCCGTAGAGAGCGGCAGTAATCGTCGCCAGGGTGCAGGACTTCTTTTAGTTCCTAGAAATTAAAAGTCACGCAGGGGAAAGGCTTTCTCATACATTGGCCCCCAACTATGGAATACAACTTCCCACTTTCGTTCGAGATTCAGAGTCACTCTCCAAAGTTTTAAGTCTAGGCCTAAATACATACCTATTTACACAGGCTTTTGACTAGATTTAGACCAGGACTGCATGGCTTTGGGTCACGGGGCCGGAGTCTGGAGTCGTGGTCTGGCCCTGCCTGCCTGTCCGCTAGCCGGGAGTGTGTCGAGTGGGCGGTCTGGCTGAACGGGGCTTTCGGTCCTCGTAATAATCTTGACTCATGGGCATCCTTGCCTTAGACTAAGGGCAGAGATGGGGGTTCATAGTCAAAGAAGTCTTATGGTGATCAGAGACGTTGGGCTGCTGTCTTCTGCCTCCGTGGGGTTGCCAATGTCTCAGTTGATCCCTCTTGGCCTGTGTTGTTTCCTACCAGTTCTTCCTCTTTCTAGCTCTGCTGCTATAGCTAATACTGCCGGGGGTCTCATGCTTACACATGGCATCAGTGATTGTTAATAGACACTGTGCTCTTAATCAATAACTAATTACATTTTCTGTTTTCTCTCCGAGCTGTGTTTCGGCAGTTCCAGCCCCACACATGATGTTCATCCGCAGTAGCTTCACTCAAGCTGCTTCCGTCATCAGCTTCAGCCCCATCATACCTGGGCCACTTAATGCCGATGTGCATACTTCACATTTTATTCAAACTTTGACTCCATGACTTTAGTTTCGCTCTTAGATTTATCATCTACGCCGCCCAAGGAGGTTGGGTCCCTTTTTGAGTCTTGGTCCTCCCAAGGTTTCTTCCTATAACTCAGGGAGTTTTTCCTTGCCACTGTCGCCCTAGGCTTGCTCAATTTGGGATTAGACGTAGTTATTGGGAGATAATCTAAACTTGTAAAGTTGCTTTGAGACAATGCTCCATTATAAAAAGCGCTATATAAATAAATCTGACTTGACTTGACTTGACTAAATAGAAATAACAGGTTTTTTACCTCATTACTAGCCCTAAATACAAACACCAGTTTTTTTTACCTCATTACTAGCCCTAAATAGAAATACCAGTTTTTTTTACCTCATTACTAGCCCTACATGCCCTGTCCCAACATTTTTGAAATGTATGAAATGGATGAATATTAGCAAATGAAATGAAGTTGACCAGACAAAACATGAAATACCTTGGCTTCCTACTGTCTATAATAAAAGTCAAAGGAAATGTAAGCCACGCTGTGTTTTTTTTTTCTTTGCAATTTCCATACTGTCCCAACCTTTTCTGATTTGGGGTTATATATCATGGGTGTTCTTAATGTCAGATTAACCCGAAGACAAATGCTACAAAAAGGCTTTCAGTTTAGTGAATTAGCAGGAAGAGGCTGGTGAATGGAGCATCTGCTAGCTGAAGTGTAGCTAACAGCTCATTGACAGAAAAAGGAGATTCTTTTTGACTGAGATTTTGATAATTGCTGAGCCTCACTAGCTCGTGTGTGATGGAAGCTGAGTCACGCTGGCCAACTCACAGCTGCTGTGATGATGGACAGGGCCTCCTCAAAGTAACCCCACACTTCCTCTAAAACACGGGACTCTACTTCACAAACACCGCTGGGCAGAGACAGCTGGATCAGACGGTGCACACAACTACTGTCGGGGCACACCGAAAATAACAGAAGTTCTGAAAGATCTGAGTCTTTAATACCACAATATTTGGAAAGAGACTTATATGAAATGACCATTTTAACCTGCACCGTGTCAAGTTGGTTTGTGGGTCCTGTCTGTATAGAGAGAGGGCAACCCTCAGTGCTTTCTTAGAAAGCAATGGGAAGTGGGCTGGGGGTTCCATTGCTAAAACTGTACACACAAAAACACATCCATATCACATCCCAGTATATTAAATATGCATTCTCAGATGCCTGAATATTTAAGGCTACCACATATTTAAAAATCAATTACCTACATCGATAAAGAATATATCTTACCTGCAATTGTCTCCAACATTTTGGTATCAACGCTATTAAGTTCCAGAACTGACTCAAGCACAGACTCAAGCTTGGGGTCATTTAACTTGGCACGTGCTTCAAACTCGTACAAAAGTAACAAGGTTTCAGTTGGGTCTTTAGAATATTCACCTAAAAAGTGTCAACATTAATAGCAAAGTTTGCTGCATTTATGACTGTGCAAATAAAAAATGTTTTAGAAAACAAGTTACCAGTAGCTTTGAGAGTCCTCCACACCTCCCAGCAAATCTGTATGTGCTCCAAAGCCTGTCTTAAGAGCTCGGTCTAAAATGCAAAGTTGAAAGATTGAACTTAAAGCACCCTCTGCTGGATCACTGTGGTAGCAACTGTGCATCTGTCCCTTTATTCAGAAATTGAACGACAGTATCTTCATTCAATTTTATATTCATGTATACATGCAAAACATATCGTTAAAAATCATTATCATGTTCTATTTTCGTAGGTTGAAGTTAATTCAGGGCTTGGCTTTAACTAAGTACACTGATCAGCCAACCATGCCATGCATCCATAAGGTGTCAAATTAACATCTACAAATGCCCAGACCCAAGGATCCTCTGCAGAACATTACCCAAAGCATCACACCCCCTCCACCGGCTTGTATCGTTTCTAAACTGCATCCTGGGACAACCCCAGGTAATTGGCTCTCACATACCAACCACTTATGTGATGGAAAAGAAAAAGAGAGACTCATCGGACCAGACAAGCTTCTTCCATTACTCCAAGCTCAAGTTCAGACACTTGCGTAACAATTGTAGGAACTTCTGACATTAGACAGGGTGTAGCCTGTGTGTTGTGACACATCCTTCCCATAACCAGTATTAACCAGTTCTGTGTCTTATGTCGCAGTCACTCTTCTGCCCAAGTGGGACAGGATTTGTTGCTCTTGTGTACTGATCTGCCTTGGGCAAAAACACCCTGTCGGTTCAAGATGTCCCTCCTCAGACCTCCCAATGCTGACTGCGAGCACACAAGCAGACACTGCAAAGCAATTTTCAACTGAGTTATATTATTCTCCTTTTTTTTCTTTGATTCTCATTTTTCTTCAAAATTTAGTTGCATAATTCGTCCCACAGTTTTCGAGATATCAACACCATTCCAAATCCAGCCTTTTTTTAACCACTTAGCAACACCATAGTAACCACATTGGAAACCACAGCAACCAGATAACAACCTCCTAGCAACAACTTAGCTACCACCTTGGAAACCATAGCAACCACTTAGCGATACCATAGTAACCACCTAGCAACCATGTGGCAACAGCATAGCAACCACCTGGGATACCATTGTAACCACCTAGAAATGACTTAGCAAAACCATAGCAACCACTTACAGTGGTGCCTGAAAGTTTGTGAACCCTTTAGAATTTTCTATATTTCTGCATAAATATGACCTAAAATATCATCAGATTTTCACACAAGTCCTAAAAGTAGATGAAGAGATCCCAGTTAAACAAATGAGACAAAAACATTATACTTGGTCATTTATTTATTAAGGAAAATGATCTAAAGATCACGTGGACAAGCCAGAAGGCTATTGGAAGAATGTTTTGTAGACGGATGAGACCAAAATAGAAATTTTTGGTTTAAAAGAAAAGCGTTATGTTTGGAGAAAGGAAAACACTGTATTCCAGCATAAGAACCTTTTCCCACTGTGAAGCATGGTGGTGGTAGTATCATGGTTTGGGACTGTTTTGCTGCATCTGGCTTGCCATCATTGATGGAACAATGAATTCTGAATTATATTAGAGAATTGTAAAGGAAAATGTCAGGACATCTGTCCATGAACTGAATCTCAAGAGAAGGTGGGTCATGCAGCAAGACAACGACCCTAAGCACACAAATTGTTCTACCAAAGAATGGCTAAAGAAGAATAAAGTTCATGTTTTGGAATGACCAAGTCAAACTCCTGACCTTAATCCAATTGAAATGTTGTGGAAGGACCTGAAGCGAGCAGTTAATGTGAGGAAACCCACCAACATCCCACAGTTGAGGCTGTTCTGTATGGAGGAATGGGCTAAAATTCCTCCAAGCCGGTGTGCAGGACTGATCAACAGTTACAGGAAACGTTTAGTTGCAGTTATTGCTGCACAGGGGGGTCACAGCAGATACTGAAAGCAAAGGTTCCAATACTTTTGCCACTCACTAATATGTAATATTGGGTTATTTCCCCTCAATAAATAAATGACCAAGTATAATATTTTTGTCTCATTTGTTTAACTGGGTTCTCTTTATCTACTTTTACTTTTATCTACTCATATTTATGCAGAAATATCGAAAATTCTAAAGGGTTCACAAACTTTCAAGCACCACTGTAACAACCACCTAGCAACACCATAGCAAGTACCTAGTAACGAATTAGCAACACCATAAAACCACATAGATACTACCTACCAAGACCATAGCAAACTTATACTATAGAAACTACCTAGTAATCACTTAGCAACATCATGGCAGCCATATAGCAACACCATAGCTACCACCTGGGATGCCACAGCAACCACCTAGTAATAACTTAGCAACACTACAGCAACCATGTAGCACAGCACAGCCACAGCCCCCACCTACCAAAACTGTTGCACTTTACTGACCATGTAGCAATAGCCTAGCGACTGGAATCCACTTTAGCTGTGCAACCATCCTGCGTTTCCTTCATTAAATGTGCTTTTATAGTTCTTTATGAGACGCTTCAACCAAGTTATCTGGCCATACTGATTTGTCCCTTGTTAAAGTCAAAGTCAAGTCTAATCCTGAACATTTCTCTCACATCCAACATGTCAACAATGAGAAGCGGAATTTCACTTACCATCTAATCTATCCCAGAGCTTAACATTTGCTGATGTAACAAGATAATCAACATCATTTGTTATTCAGGTTCCATGTCGTTGTAATGTTTTGGCTGATTGTTGCAGGTGCAACAACTGAATCCTAATGTTAATAAATAAGGTGGCAATTCTGAATAATTTATCTACCTGTTGTTCAGACTGGGGAGACATTCTGAAGATCTCCAGACAGGCAGCAGCAACCATCAGCAAGCATGTTTTCTGCCCCAACAGCACAGCTCTGTCTGCAACACACAGCTCTGACAGCTGGCCACAAAGATGCAAGCAGAAAAGTATTATTAATATCTAATTGTTTTCTTGCTTTTAATCAGACACACTCCATAACTTCTGTATCTCTTCCTAGTGAACATACCTGGTAGGACAGAACAAAGAAATCCCTCATCCTAACAGGGCTGCCCTCGCACTGCAGTGCTGTGTTCCATGCTGACAAAGTCATTGAAAAGACAAAATTTATAGAACTGCATGGCAACCAAGTCACACAGTCCTTCGAAAGAGCAATCCATTTCAGCACAAATTAACTGAAAACTACAGCTGCACCTATCTTCCTGAACCAATTGGCCTCTTCAGAGTACTGGTCAGCCTCTTGGCCTGACACATGCTTGAGCTGGGAGACATTTTTCAGTGCTACAGAAACACAACCACAAATTTCTCTCAGTCCTTCATATTTACTTTAGAGGACAAGAAACCAAATTTATATTATACCAACACTCTTAACCGAGATTTATGAGACACAAATATTACCATCTGTCCTGCCAATTTTATCATACCTACCCATCCTTAGATATGTCAAGAGAGATTCGAGACTGTCATCCCTGTGGCATTTGAATGAAAATTAGTTTCAAACAGCATTTTCAAAAATATCAGGTATCAACTATCAAATATCCAAATATGCTTCAAGTGATATATGAATTAGTGCCTGTATCTGTGATAATAAGTAATAATACAACAAATATCAGCTAACCTGTGTTCTTCCAAGGTGTTCTCCATTGTTGAAAGCACAAGTCGAACTAAACACCTAAGAAAATATTGTATACAAATATTTCAAAACACACTGCAAATTACTGTCAGGATATGCTAACACTACTGGCATACTGGCATAAGACACTGTATTCGAAATGGCATACTACATACTACTCACGTACTAAATCTGCATAACAGTAGTATGTAGTATGCAATCAAAATGAAGTGCCCTAGGATGGTGTACTACTTCAGTCGTTTTTTCCAGTATGCAGGGGGAGCTTTCTACACAGTGTACTGCATCCCATCATGCACCGCATCCTCACCAGCTCAGCCTGCTTCACCAATAAAACATGGGAGCGATAACACTGCGGAGGAGACTGCTTCCAACTCTTGAGTATAAATGTGGTTATAGTGGTTGTACTGGGATATGTTCTCATCAGAATGACGCTAAGTAAGATATGTTTGAGGTAAATTCACAGTAAATGGTTAATGATGGTGGCTCAGTGGATAGTGTAGTAGTATGCTACCGTGATGCTTCAAAGTTTATGAACCATTAAAAGTTTTCTATATTTCTGCATAAATATGATCTAAAACATCATCAGATTTTCACACAAGTCCTAAAAGTAGATAAAGAGATCCCAGTTAAACAAATGAGACAAAAATATTACACTCAGTCATTTATTGAGGAAAATGATTCAATATTACATATTAGTGAGTGGCAAAAGTATGTAAACCTTTGCTTTCAGTATCTGGTGTGACCCCCCTGTGCACCAATAACTGCAACTAAACGTTTCCTGTAACTGTTGATCAGTCCTGCACACCGGCTTGGAGGAATTTTAGCCCATTTCATACAGAACAGCTTCAACTCTGGGATGTTGGTGGGTTTCCTCACATTAACTGCTCGCTTCAGGTCCTTCCACAACATTTCGATTGGATTAAGGTCAGGACTTTGTTGTGGAGAGCAGACTTTGATAGATATTTGTTCTTTAAATACAACAGAGTGCCCACTCACACCTGATTCCTCATTTCACCTTCAAATTAACTTCTAATCCTAGAGGTTCACATATTTCTGCCACTCACTAATATGTAATATTGGATCATTTTCCCAAATAAATACATGACCAAGTATAATATTTTTGTTTCATTTGTTTAACTGGGTTCTCTTTATCTATTGTTAGGACTCAAGCACCACTGTACATTGTATGACAGAACTTGTTACTGTATTGCATACTACATACAGGAGGTAGTCTGCAGAACATACTAGTGTAGTATGCAGTATAGTAGTGTGACATTTCGAATACTGCCATTGTTTTTCACAACTAACATACACAAAAGTGAGAGGTGTTATGTGACAGACCTAAGGGCAGCAAGAATTTGAGCTTCATCCTGAGAGTGTTCAGACAGACTCTCCAGGGCTTTAATGGCTATATCTTGCTGTTTGTTCTGCAGTAAACAAAAAGCCTTTTTGTTTAGTATGTATCAGAATGATACTCTAATAAAACAGGTCTATTGGTAACAACGTTATTTAGAAAAAAAGTAATAATAATAGAAGATCTGATATGTTATAGGAACAATATCTCCATGCTATATTGGTACTAACCTCCAGGGCAAACTGAGCAGCCAGGCTAAGGAGGTCTGCTGCTGTGATGCCTGTTACAAGAAGCTTGTCCTCGCTGCTCACAGGCACCTTAGCCAATATTCCAATCTCGTTTATTGCCTCAGCAGCTGAGAAGCACGTGATTTAACAGAGCAGTTACCACTTCATTCTTAAAAAATACATTTAATCACAGTTCATCAATTATTTGATTAAATAAGATTCCATTTTTACAGAGTGTGGTACAGATACAGATACCAAAATGAAGAACTTCTTTAGTATTAGATCAGGGTTTCAACCTGTTATCACTGTACATTAGTGCATTGTACCATAACATCTAAATCACCATCATACTAATCGTAAATGTTAAACTAATTTATGCGAGTGTTTTAACTTTGACTTGTATTTTCATTGCAGGCAATATTAACCCAAGATATTTCATAGTTTTTTTTCTGGTCAACATTTCATTTGTTAATAAGCATCCATGTGTCTGCAACACATTTCACTGTTGGGACAGGGGCAGTTTAGGGCTAGTAATGAGGTAAAAAACACTAAATAATGTTGTGAATGTTGTGTTCAGTCCTATGTGCATGCGCATGCTGCCATACTCGTAGTCAGTCATGTTATAACAATCTACTGAAACAGATTTCACAAATTAGTGGTAACATTGTTCTCAGGCAAATTTAAAAAAAGGTCATTTAAGGTGTACCTTAACATATTCTAAACAGTAACATTCATTCATTCACTTCCGCATTCATTTACAAATTCAATTCATCCGCTTAATCCTGGACAGGGTCGTGAGAGAGCCGGTGGCTAGCTGGCAGCACAGTGCGCAAGGCGAGAACTACGCTAGACAGAGCGCCAATCCATCGTAGGGCACACACTCTCACACACTCATACACACACTCAAGCCACTTTAGTGTAATTAATTAACCTAAAGCATGTCTCTGGAATGCGGTAGGAAACCGGAGTAGCCAGAGTAAACCCACACGGACACTGGGAGGACATGCAAATTTCACACAGGTAGGACCCAGACCGCTCCACTTGGGATTGAACCCACTGTGCCACCCTAAGCAGTTACATATCATGGCAAACTGCAAAATTCAAAATTATTTTGTTTTCAGTACATATAACACCAAGCAGTTAACTTAATTAGATTCTACAATGTACATTAGGCTGATGTCACATGGTATCACGTAATGTTAAATGTTATATTATTTATAAGTAGCAAAACTAGTGTTGGTACTGGGGCATCATTATCTGGGTTTCTTTGCTTATTTGCCACATACATTACAGCTGCTACTGACCTTTTTCTATATCGTTATGCAAAACAGCAATCTTGTAGGCACAAAAATGTGTGAAAATGCTGTTCGGATCACACCTAGCCGCCTCTGAAACAGCTTCCTTGGCCTGAAACAAAGATTCACATTGACAGATTTTTACTATAATATGTAAACATGTCAATATCTCACCACAATACTGTCATGACTATGAGGTATGCACAAACATTACCTTGACTAATTGGTTTAAATGGAGAAAACAGAAAGCTCGGTTCCTCTGCAATTTGGCCAGGTTTTGATCCAATTCACCCGCCTTATAAAAACTTAATGAATAGTTGTACCACTGAAGAGCCTCTGCGAAGTTTTTGGCCTGGACAGCAAAAATGTAAAATGCGTAATACCTCTACTACTACAATTGTTTCTAATAATAATAATTAATAAAATAAGCACTAATAATAATTAGGCAAATTTATATCACCTCAAAGTTTTTAGAAGCTTTATCCCATAGGAGAAGATGGAGGGAGGTGAGAGATTGTGGTGAAAACTGTCTTCCTGCGTAATGACCTACACAGTAATCAAACGGTGGTAATAATGGCATCTCAAAACATTTACATTAATTGTAAAAAAACTCACAAAGAAAGATTTGTTGGAATAAAAAAAACTTTACATGTACAAATGTAATAATGATATGTAAGTGATTACAATATTAGAGCGAAAGGACAAGTTTATGGGGGAAAACTGTATTGGTAGGAGGCTCTAGTACCCTGTTATGCCGCCTCTAGCTTGGATACAAGATGAGATACGGTTGGGGACTGGAGGCAAACAGGTTCTGTATGCTATCCTGTGGCACATTTTCCCGCAGATATTGCAGTTGGGCCTGTAGATCCTCATCTATCACACCAGCAGTCGGGTCAGTGTGTCACTCCACAGCAGAGGCAGGATTGAAACACTCACCTTGAGGCCTCCATACTCGAACCCGACCATTGTCGGTACCAGTCTGTAAGCAGTCCAGGTTTCTCTTTCAAGACACCATTGCAAACGATGGCAGAACAATGGCAGGACATGCAATGGGTGTCGTGACAACAAATTTCCTTCTGCTAAGCACCAGGAAATGGTCCAGGCAGAGACAGGCGTGTGTAGTGAAGGTGCCACCTGTGTCTGGATGGTGGACAACAAACTGTGGGAGCTATTCGTGCTTGTTAGCGTATCAAACAATCCTCTTTACTGGTGGTCTGTCCGCTCAAACACCTCCTAACAGCTAGGGTCAGGACTGCCTAGATGGTGGACCATCCTGCTTTTCTCAGAGTCATGTCCAGCAGTCAACAATCTCTAATCAAGTGGTTCACTACACAAAAGTAGCCTCTGAGAGCCTTTTTATAGGGCAGCAATGGAAAAGACACCTGTAATCATTTATACCCACATGCGAGTTTTGCAGAAATCAAGCATTTCTATCTGGGTGTATTATTTATTTTTTTCTCAATGGGTATATATAAGAATATTGCACAGTGTGCATCTACTCAGTGTAATGGGAGCCGATGGAGTGCTGAAGGTGTTCTTACCACCACCTACGTCCTCCACTTACCTCCTATCTATAAGTATCCTGAACTGTTCTGAACTGTATTACAGGTTAATTATGGGGTTATTATTTTTTTATAATACACCAGAAGACATTTTACTGTTTTTGTTTAGGCATGTGCACTTTTCATACAGAAGCAAGTTTGAGGAACAAGGTATATAATGAGAGTGATCTTAGTGGAGATAATGACTTCCCCAATACAGATAATAGGCCAGAAGGGCATATTAGAAAGGTGCCATATCACTAAAACTAGGCAGGAAGATTTTTAATATGGGTAAAATGGGTACATAATTCAAAATTCCAAATACTGTATTCCCTAGGCAAACTGTTTTTCAGAATGAGGTACTCTTTTCCCCACATTAGTGTGGCTGCAGATTTCCTATCCATTCAAGCAGGAGCGACACAATAAAGCTAAAAGTTTGTGGACACACACAAAAACTATATCTAAAAACATGAGTATTAGTATAGAGTTTGCACTTCTTTGATGCTACAAGAGCCTTCACTCTAATGTGAAATCATTCCATTGGAATATGTAATATTTTCTAGAAGTGACATGTATCTCTAGTCTAGCTGGAATGAAATTTGTAGGTCGGTCCCCCCGTCTATACATGTCAACCTTATTTTGCCAAGGTTGTCACAATGAATAAATGTTAGGTTATTAACTGACCATACCTGTAATTGCGTCCACAATCTTCTGCTTGCCGAGTAATTCTTTGCCTCTCATCAATAACAGCTCAATATGCAACAAAAGTGCAGAGCCCAGCTGTGGGGATGACTCAAAATGCTTACAAGCAGTCTTCAGAAAGTCAAAGGCCAGAGTTTCTCTGAAAATGCAACACAACATTAGAATTAGTGTTGCACCGACACTGATACCGGTGCCAATACTGACGCTTACACACAGTAAAGGTATCGGTAACAGAGAGCACCGATACCATGAAGAGGCCAGTAACGCACATCATCCCCTTCCTCATGGAATTATAAGGATCAAAATCTGGTCAAAATGCAGTTATTAATGTAGTTATACTTATTCTGTGACAAATCCTTAACATTATCTGAGGTGTTTTAAGTTTTATGCATTTTGGACTCTTTATCTGCGAAGTCGCTCATCTGTGAGAACCAATTGGAGCTTCGAATACACATAAGCGGACCAATCAGGTTCCTTCTTCTTTACCATGTCGCCCCATTCTGCTCAATGACTGTGGGTAATGGAACGGAGAAGAAAAAGCTTGGTGAAGTCCATTGTTTTTAGATGATTGGATAATGTTAATTTAAAAAATAGGTAGCAGAAAATGTCTACTTTTGTTGTTTTACTTAATAATTAAGATTAAATCCGGCAGAGCCGGTGCATAAGGAACAAGACAGGAATAACCCTAGACAGGGCGCAAATCCATCATACACACACACACACACACACACACACACACACACACACACACACACACACCATGATCCTATTCAGAACGGAGAAGAAAGTGAGTGAGTGAGTGAGTGAGTGAGTGAATGAATGACATGAAATGTTTATTTTAATTGTTAACAATTCAATAATTTTAATAAACCATTTGTAATTAATAATTAAATAAAAAATATTAATTAAATGAAATTAATAATTCAGTAAGTATATTCTAAGGTTGTATGCTTTGTATGCCTAAGTTTATAAACGTTTTTGAAAAATTAAATATTGCTGAAACAGTGCCTGTCATCTTATGGTTCTTTAAAAAGTCTTATTTCTTACGTTTTGTAATACTGAGCCTGAAAGATAATTAAATATGTAATTAAAAATGATGTCTTAATTACAACAATCATTGATTTTCTTAATTCAATCATTTTTTAATTTTTCTTCCAAAATAAGACATTTTGGTGCATTAAAGTCAACATTTGTGATATAAAATCAAACCTAATGCTGTACTGCTTTTATACGGACCTGCTACACTTATTTGCTGGAGCAGCTTATCACAGTAGCTGCGTGCTGTCTAACCTAAAGCAAAGTTCTCCTACCTAAAATTGACTGGACAAAATATTTATCAATGCCCCTTTTACACCTAACTTGCAATGTTTTTCTGAATAAGAAAATTCTGATTTGTCCTAAGACAAGAAATGCCATAAAAACGAAATAATAAAAATGTCATAGAAAAAATGACATTTTATTTTCTGATACACGCAGACAACATGTTACATCTGGTGCATCTGTTACGACACTAATTTCATGTTTTAAAAACGAAATGAGTAAACTGTCTGCGTTCCCTGAAAACCATTGCTTCTTTTCATGTTTTGCCAGATAGAACCTTATAATTCCAAGAAGAAAGTGAGTTCTTAGGAATACAAGATTCTACATTTGACCTGCTCCAAAAAAACTCAATTACAAATTTGGTAGGATTTTGATATTGCACATTTAGAATACATTTAGGATGTTTGTGATTTTCATGAATGAAAGAGCCTTGTTCCACATATCAGTTTTACTATTTAGAATGAAAAATTCTTTGAAGCTCAATATCTCAAAACTACTCAGAACACAGCTAGAACCTTATAATTCCAAGGAGAAGACATAAGCGCCACTAAACGAAGCTTCACTCAAGCTATCTGCGGTGTGTTATCATTTCTCGCTTGAGATTATTTCTCACCAGCATTTTGAGGGGTGTCTGAAATGTAAATATAAGATTAGTAAGATTATGCTTCCCTATTTGTGCTTGTTACTGCATTATGACCAATTTCTTTTTTCATGGCTCTAAAACTTTTCAAACTCAAACAGTAAATACTATTATTTCAAGCTTATTTTATGTTATTTGGAATACAGAACACTGGTTTTACCAAAATAAAGGCATGCCAATCTATAAAAAGTGGAACGTTATAAATATCAGGATTTATAGGCACCTGTTGAGTAGTTAAGTTAGACAGAGTTGGTATCGTATCAGTATCGGTATCAGCAGATACTTGAAATTCAGATATCGGTATCAGAAGGATAAAAGTGGCACCGGTGCATCCCTAATTAGAACGTCACATAACATTCTAAACAGACAGAGCTCATGGGAATATTTAAAGATATGTGAGTTACCGATCCTCGGCCATCAACAGTTTGACTGTGCTCAGACACACATCCAAAGGAACCTCAGAATCAAGTAGTTTTTTCAGCTCTATCATAAAGTAAGAAAACAAGATGTAAAATGATCAGGGATAGCACTACGCAACACTTATCTACAGTCAAGATACAGTGCCAATAGAAAATCATCATACCCTACCGAAATGCTTGCCTTTTGTCGCATTATAAATGAAAATGAAAATAAATAATGTCTAACTTTTTCAGACTGTATTTACGCATTATAACACTCTTAATCAAAAAGGAAATAACACCACTGGTTGGAAAGGTGCTTTCAAAAGGGCTCAGTGATAAAGTTGTGGAAAGTCACAAGTTAGTAGAAGGACACAAGAAGGTTTCGGTGGCTTCAACTAACCCTGTGAGTACAGCTCAGAGCATTACTGGGAAGTCGAAAGTGTATAGCACCACCAACAACCTTCCGAGATCGGGTGGTCCTTCCAAACTGGATGACCAAGTCAAGAGAATTTTAATACATTTAAAATTCATAAATTTGATGAAGAATCTCTGGACGCACTTGAAAAGAGAAGTGCATGGCCGGTCATCACAAAATTTAACTGAACTCGAACAATTTTGCAAGGAACAATGGGCAAATATTCCCCAGTCTAGGTATGCAAATGCAAATCAGGGGGATGAGCACTTTCCAACCCTGTTATTTTACTTTTCATTTTTTTAATATTAACTTTCAGAACGATTTCCTTTTTCTCCTTATTTGAAGGTTGTAAAAGAAAATGTGTAAATAAAGTTGGAATAAGATACTGTTTTTGTGAGTTCTGTTTTCAGGCTGTAAGACAAAACAATGACTAATTCAAAGAGGTTTGAAGATTTTCTATAGGCACTCTTCAGTAGTATAAAAAAACAGTTCTTCAGACAGTATCACTTGACTCACCCAATTCAACAACTTCATCTGGTGTTCTGCACTTCAGCAAAATGCGGATCTTCAAAAAAAGGCCTGCAGGATGTAAGTTTTCCTAATAAAATCAGAAAAAGCTGAATCAGTTCTTGCAAATTATTAGACAATTTAGTACATCTTAGTTTAGTACATCTTATGTATATATATATATATATATATACATAAGATGTACTAAATAGATTGTTTCGTTTCAAATTGTCAAATTGTTTAATAATTAGATAATATAATAGTATATACACACTGCTCAAAAACATAAAGGGAACACTCAAATAACACATCCTAGATCTGAATGAATGAAATATTCTCATTGAATACTTTGTTCTGTACAAAGTTGAATGTGCTGACAACAAAATCACACAAAAAGCAAACCAAAAATCATACATGGAGCAAATCAAATTGATTAACAATGGAGGCTGGATTTGGAAAGTGGCGACACACAACAAAAAAGTAGGAAGGTGGAAAAAACACACTACAGGCTGATCCAACTTGATGTAATGTCCTTCTCGTACTATATATAATATATATATATCTATATATATATATATATATACGATATATATATATATATATATATATATATATATATATATATGTGTGTGTATATATATATTTTCCAACTGCCTGAAATATATATATATATATATATATATATATACATATATACACACACACACTAGCAAGGATATGGGTTATCATGTGTTATACCTCATTAGCCATAGTCACAGCTTCAAGAGCTTTATTTTGATACTTCTGACAGTCAAATTCCAATAGACCTGTTGCAAGTAGTCTCAGAACTTTGGCCTGAAAAGAGAATCGACTGAAAGTACGCTGTGACATTTTCAGAGGAGACACAGAAATATCTACCTAACAGCTTACTAAAGTGCTTACTTGCATTTCTGGCCCTGTAGAGTACTTTGGATTCATCTTCCCAATATCATAGCTTTCACTGAACATCAAAATAATTTATTACAAGAAATAGAACAAATACACAGAATTTATCAACTGGCAGTGGCAACAATCTAAAACAAAACTCGAAAGGATTAAACATGACGGTTACAATACACAAATCCTTACCTGAGCCAAAATGAACATTCATCATACTTCTTTGTTTCATATCTGTCTAGTCCGAAGTTATAGCAAACTAGGGCCAGATATCCAGTCTAAAAACATTTACCAAAATGGAAAAATACATATTAAGAGCGATTATAAGAAATTGGTTCTAGTAGGGGGCGGCACAGTGGCGCAGGTATTAGCACAGTCACCTCACAGCTCCAGCGTCCCCAGTTCGATCCCAAGTGTGGAGTTTCCATGTCCTCCCCATGTCCTTGTGGGTTTACGCCGGCTGCTCCGGTTTCCTCCCACATACCAGACATGTCTGTAAGGTTAACTGATGTTTCCAAAGTAGCCTTTGTGTGTGAGTGTATGATGAGTGCCCTGTGATGGATTGACACCCTGTCTAGGGTTGTTCCTGAATTGTGCCCTGTGCTGCTGGTAAGCATCGGCTTTCCCACAGCACTGACTAGGATTAAGGGGATAAGGAAATGAATGACTGACTGACTGAATGAATGAATGAATGAATGGTTCTAGAAGGTCTTTAATACCACACACCTCCTTGGGAAGTCTCATAAGAATCTCTTTACATCTTTGTATACAGGAGACGGCCTCCTGATGATTTTCTTGTCCAACTGCCTGAAATTATAAAAGGCCCACATTTTTTTCTTGAAGTAGGTAAATGTGGCGCTCCAGTCTTTTTTCCTTATCTTTAATATATTTTAATTGCATATGAATTATGTGCTCACTGATTCAGCTTGATAAGAAAGAATCCGCAGCAAGTCTTTCTCAACATCTCCTTTCGATGTGTTGATGTCACCAGTATCATTTCTTTGTGATATCAGTCTGTTATAAAGAGTCTCCAAGCTCTGTAAAGTCACACAAACCCATATATTACTGAATTAATGTTTACTGTAGTCAAAAATACATTATAACTCTACAATATTTCAAATGCATGATGCACTTTCTAATATTTTCACTTACATTGTTAGCAAGATGCAAAAATTCATCAGCAACTTTGAAATTTTTACAGTCAAGCCATGTTCTCCCCGTCTTAGTAGCCATCTGAGAAAAAAATTTAAATAAAATGTATATTTATATAATATAAAAATCAAATTTTTTTTTTTTTTTATAATAAAAGATAAGAGAAGCAAAGAAACAAACCAAAATTTGCTTGCGGACTGCATTTTCTGAAGGGTTGTCATGTTCACATAAATATAGTAAACCGCAAGCCACATGACGCACTGAAGCACATATGAGAAAAAAGATCTTGTGACAAATACAGTTTTTTTTTATATATACTGTCTACGTAAAATATACTGATATACTGTCTACATATATCCCCCACTGGTGCATAGCACAAATACCATTTAAGCAGAAATGTTTATAGTACTCAAACCTTTGGCTTTTTCTAGATTGTTGAGAGCTGATCCAACATTTTTGGTCACAGCCCAATTCCACAACTCAATAGCATATTCTTCAACCTACAAAAGAAATGACTCTCATCACTCCAATAAAACCATTTTGGCTGAAATAAAAATATATAATCTTACCATACATGAATGACCGAAAATGATGCCACAAATACAAATGCATGACCGAGATAGCAAAAAAATAACTTAAGGAACTACACCACTTTACTTATTATCATGTTTAATACTTGTTGGCAAATTGTTAGCAGTCTATCACACATCAGCAGATTAGGAGATGCACAGACGAATAATTATGACTTTGAGTTTCTGTATGGAGGATCCTGAAAGAAAAGGTTCCCACACTTTTGCCAATCAGAGATATGTAATGCTGGATAATTTTCCTGAATAAATAAATAACCAAATATCATATTTTCGTCTAAACTGTTTAATTGCGATATCTGCTTTTAGGACTTATAGTGGGGCAAAAACGTATTTAATCAGCCACTGATTGTGCAAGTTCTCCTACTTAGAAAGATGACAGAGGTCTGTAATTTTCATCATAGGTACACTTCAACTATGAGAGACAAAAATGCAGGAATGCAGAAAAAAAAATTTATTTTAGAATTTAATTGTAAATCATGGTGGAAAATAAGTATTTGGTCACCCACAAACAAGCAAGATCTCTGGCTCGCACAGACCTGTAACTTCTTCTTTAAAACCTCTTCTGTCCTCCACTCGTTACCTGTATTAATGGCACCTGTTTGACCTCATTATCTGTATAAAAGACACCTGTCCATAGCCTCAAACAGTCAGACTACAAACTCAACCATGGCCAAGACCAAAGAGCTGTCGAAGGACACCAGGAAGAAAATTGTAGACCTGCAACAGGCTGGGAAGAGTGAATCTGCAATAGGCAAGCAGGTTGGTGTGAATAAATCAACTGTGGGAACAATTGTAAGACATACAAGACCATTGATAATCTCCCTCTATCTGAGGCCCCACGCATGATCTCATCCCGTGGGGTCAAAATGATCATGAGAACGATGAGCTAAACTCCCAGAACTACACCGGGGGACCTGATGAATGACCTGCAGAGAGCTGGGACCAAAGTAACAAAGCTACCATCAGTAACACACTACGCCGAGAGAGACTCAGATCCTGCAGTGCTAGGCGTGCCCCCCTGCTTAAGCCAGTACATGTCCAGGCCCATCTGAAGTTTGCTGGAGAGCATATGAATGATCCAGAAGAAGATTGGGAGAATATCATGTGGTCAGATGAAACCAAAAGAGAACTTTTTGGTAAAAACTCAACTGGAAAACAAAAGATGCTGAGTTGCATCCCAAGAATACCATACCTACTGTGAAGCATGGGGGTGGAAGCGTTTTTCTGCAAAGGGGACAGGACGACTGATCCGTGTTAAGGGAAGAATGAACGGGGCCATGTATCGTGAGATTTTAAGCCAAAACCTCCTTCCATCAGTGAGAGCATTGAAGATGGAACGTGGCTGGGTCTTCCAGCATGACAATGATCCCAAACACACCGCTTGGGCAACGAAGGAGTGGCTCCGTAAAAAGCATTTTAAGGTCCTGGAGTGGCCTAGCCAGTCTCCAGACCTTAACCCCACAGAAAATTTGTGGAGGGATTTAAAAGTCCGTGTTTCCCAGTGACAGCCCCAAAACATCACTGCTCTAGAGAAGATCTGCATAGAGGAATGGGCCAAAATACCAGCTACAGTGTGTGCAAACCTGGTGAAGACTTACAGGAAACATTTGACCTCTATCATTGCCAACAAAAGTTATGTTACAAAGTATTGAGTCGAACTTTTGTTATTGACCAAATACCTATTTTTCACCAAAAGTTACAATGAAATTCTTAAAAATCCTACAATGTGATTTCCTGGATTTTTTTTCTCATTTTGTCTCTCATAGTTGAAGTGTAACTATGATGAAAATTACAGACCTCTCTCACCTTTCTAAGTAGGAGAACTGGCACAGTCAGTGGCTGACTAAATACTTTTTTGCCCCAGTGTATGTGAAAATATGATTATGTTTATGGACATATTTAGAAATACTGAAAATTCTAAAGAGTTGAGAAACGTTCAAGCACCACTGTAATGTGATATTTGGAGCACAGCAGCCTGTATCTGTCAACAGCACCTCTGCTCGAATTTGTGAACTCTTCAGTGTTATATCTGCAGATACTGTGGTAGCCTAGCAGTTAAGGACTATGCACCAGAAGGTCCTGTGTTCAAATCCCACCTCTGCCTAGCTGCCACTGTTGGGTCCTTGAGCCAGACCCTTAACCCACAATTGCTTGGATTGTAAGTCACTCTGGATAAGCTTGGATAATGACATGAATGTAAATATCCAAACAATTCAGGCTGACGTGTAACATCCCCTAATTAAGAATGTTAGCATAAGAACAATTTTAAAAAGCTGATTTCAGAAAGCACTGTATTATAGAAATGACACAGACTTTGTGTAAATAAAGGAGAAAACTGGTCAAATGATCAAAGCTTGGCAAAAAGTGAGCCACACATGGATATTTTTACATATCTGGAAGAATACTATATTTGTGTAACAGACCTATCTGCATGTTGGTTTAAGTCAGTTCCTGATATTAAAATCTCAGAAGACCTAAAACCTGGTTTCCTAATTTGCTAATTGCAGTGCTAACATCTAAGAACATATCTGTAAGACACTGAATGTTTTTATTAGGAACCTACCCAAAACTACATTGAGAGATGTTACTGCAAATAACAGGTTGAAGTGACTTCATTAAATTACCAGGGACTTTAAAATAGTACTCACCTGTAAATCTTGAATTTTAGTGGGTTGATTGATGGACAGCACTTCATCAAACAGCTTCTCAATTACTTCACTTACACTTTCATTACTTTGATCATGCAGAAGCTTCTCTAACAGACCTTAAAGAGAAGACAATGTATCTATCACATTATCTGTTTACTGTCTCAATGTCACTTTTAGCAAGAACCTGTCTTACGAATACTTTTCTTGTGCGGAATCAGTAAAAAAAAATATGGAACAATTTGAAGTCCTGCAAATGTAATAGACCTAGCTAATGCATGTCTTTTAAAGTGGGAGCAAACCAATGTGTCCTATTTATTTGGTAATCAAATTTTTTTGTTAACACAATCTGTGGGACGTGTGGGTGTGTTTTCAAGAATATGATCGAAGATGTGTAGGGCGTGTGTGCCTTGCAAATGCACAGTATGCAGCAGAAGATGCTAGTTTTTACTTGGCTCTTGCCCTCTCTAGTAACCATCCAGCCACCTGGTCATGTCTGAAGAAGTTGGTACACACAACAGTACCCCAACCCACCCCACCCAACCTTGCTCGTTTCATGCCTCTTGAGTATTGGGTTTATATCTGGATAAGCATTATCCAAATAAACACTCCAATCTAAGTACACACAAGATACATGTAAAACAAATGTAAATATTATAGATCAAACCACTTCAGAATATCAAGCAAAAGTTAATGAGTTAATAAGTATTTTGCAAAAACAACCAAAAAGGTGAGGAGATCAAACAATATCCCAGAGTTGACGCTCTACTGTACAGAAGAATATGCTAAATTTTCTCCAAGCAAATGTTTCCAGCACCTTGTTGAGTCTATGCCACAAAGAATTAATATAGTTTTGAAGGCAACAGGAGGTACAACCCGGTACTGGCAAGGTATACCTAATAAAGTGGCTGGTGAGTGTATATGAGGTGGCACTGTGACCAAATTCTCTTAGTCACTCTTCAACAAGTCAGGAAATGGCTATAAAAACAGTTACTCACCTGAAAATGCTGATATGTAAAATCAGCTGTAACTGCAACAAACTTTCATAGATGAGAACCCAAAGCAAAGAAGGGGAGAGACGGCGAGAAAATATCCAACAGTGCCCTTCACCACCCATAACCCAAAAGAAAACATGCTGTATGCAACCAGGAACTGAAATCATAGGGGCAAAAGCAACGACATTTACAGCATTTAGCAGAGGCATTTATCCAGAGCGACTTACAGAAGTGCTTTGTAATCTTCCTAGAAGACAGAACCTCATATTAGTACAAGTAAACAATAGCTCAAGAGCTCAATAGCTCAATAGCTCAAGTACACAATCCAACTACAACCTGCTCGTATCTGGCATAGAGATTTTTTTTTTTTTTTTAATGGAGGATATGCAATTTTATTCACCCAAGTACTGGGTGAAGAGGTGAGTCTTTAGTCGCCTCTTGAAGACAGCAAGAGACTCAGCCATACGGACAACCAGTGGAAGTTCATTCCACCACCTGGGTGCCAGGACAGAGAAGAGTCTTGAAGCTTGTCTTCCTTTAATCTTACATGGAGGCTCCAGTCGGGCCAAGCTCGTATCTCGGAGGGTGCGAGGTACAGAACGTGGTTTGTTCAGAGCTTTTAGGTAAGATGGTACTGTTCCATTCTTGGCTTTGTAGGTGAGCGTCAAGGTTTTGTATCGGATGCGGGCAGCTACAGGGAGCCAGTGAAGTGAGCGCAGCAGTGGGGTGACATGAGAAAATTTGGGAAGATTGAAAACCAGACGAGCCGCTGCATTCTGAATCAGTTGCAGGGGTCTGATTGTACACATTGGAAGACCAGCCAGAAGAGCATTGCAACGACCAGGGCCAGAATGGGCACAAGCACAACCAGAACCACAAGCAACGAAGACAACAGAATGACATGATCTGATAACATAAATGAAGCAAAATGACATAATTGAACAAGGGTCCAGAGCAAGGATTAAAGTCAGTGCCAAAGCAAGCCAGCGTTCCAAATTGAGTTTCAAATCAAGTATCTACACAAGTATAATCCTCCCACCTTCCACATGCAGGCTCAAAACAGACATTAGTGACCTAGGTCCACTTGAGGTGCCCGCACAAACAGAGATTTGTAATAACCAAAATATTTACAGTCCCCTCAACATCACTGGAAGCCAATAATTGTGAGTAAAAAGGGTTATAAGACATTCCCATATTTAGTGAATACTACTTATTTAGACATGTTACCCATTCTTGCGTACTGCTTTCACACACAATTCAGAATAAAAGTATGCAGTACTGCAAGTACTCTAAACACTTAAGAAAAAGTAAAATATGTTGTTTCTAAGAATTTCTTTGGGTGTAAATAATTGTTGTATATGTGGATTTTTTTTATTTTTTGTTGATGATAGACTTTCTCAGATTTGCTTCAATTAAATATTGGATTTTTCTCTTTTTTCAGTTTGAGAAAATAACCTTACAGTCTTTTTTTACTCATCTTTACCAGGGGTGCTAATAATTATGGAAGGGATTGTATGTCCAGTCACCTGTTAAGCATGAAAAGTGTGGCGCATAAACCCCTTGTTGACCCAACAAAGATATGTTTGCCTCCTCTTCATATAAACAAAAATATTGTTGTGAAAGCAACGAACAAAGATGGTGATTACATTTGCTATTTGAGTCATATGTTTTTCCAAGAATAACTGATGCATGAAATAAAAGATAAAATAAGCCATTTTTGTTGGTCCACAAATCAGACAGGTCATCAATGACATGGAGTTTGAAACGGAACCATGAAGTACAACACGTCATTGAACATTCATCTACTGCATACACACTTGGAATTCTTCCCTGCAGATCTTGGTGCAGTCAGTGACAACCATGGATAAGCGGTTTCAGGGCAACAGGAATAAATCAGTGCTGGCCAACTATTGTTGGACACTAACACGTCAGGCACCAGATGCTAAGCACAAATGAAAATCAGCTGCAAAACAGTTAAAGCTCAGCTAAACTAACACAATGTGTCAGCATCACTATGGGATTAAACATAATACTATACTTTAATGTTTATCCAAATTCCTACATTATACAGTAAACCTGAACTATTAGAATCTTGTATATTTCTTTCAGGAAGCAAAACTTAAAAAAAAAAAAAAGTTATCCATGTTACTGCAGTTTATAATGATTTTACACCAAATCAGAAAATGTTGGGACAGTATGGAAAATGCATATAAAAAACACACACTGTCAAGATAATATTTACATGCTTTAAGGTAAAAACTAAATCACAGCTACAACTGAGCTTATATGGAATTTATTTGTAATTAAATAATAATAATTAATAAATCATCAATAATGTTTGTGTAAGTAACGATGTGTTGCGGTGATCACAATCTTCACATTTTTAAGGGGAAAAAAATGGTAGGTCATGGATTCACTAACGCTCGTCAACAGCTAGTATAAGACTTCAAATAAATGTCTTTTTTTGGAAATGTCTGCCATAATGGCGTAAATGGTAATAATGCTGAACAAACCTATTCTATGATCAAGAGGAATACATAATAAAATCCCTGACATCTCCAGATATCCAGACATGTAAGTCTTCACTACAGAAATCATAGGTTGTTGTGGTAATGACTTTCATGTTAAGGACAATAATATATTATTGAATAATGTGCAATAGTTGTATAGATATTAACAAAATAATAGATTGTGTCTTTTTTAAGTTATTATAAAAACACACATTGTGATTTTTTGGATGAATTGATCACTTTTTATCATTTTGTTGGAGCAGAGAAATTTTAAAGTCTGGGTTGGGGACAAAGCCAAAGTAATAAAACCTTTCTTAATTATTTCATGAATCATAATTATTTTGTAAATGCAAAAATGGTCTATATAATGCCTAAGCCATTTATTTTGTATTAAAATATTTCTAACATGAATTTATAACCTTGGGAGATACCCCTAAGTGAATAATCACCTAACACTGGTTAAGGTACGGCAGTGCCTCGTACGGTCACTGCATTACATAAACTTTGTACTGTCTTTAGATAAATAAAATAAATACCTTTGTGAACTGTAACTGCTTATATCTATTCCCGTCAAGCTATTAGTTTATTTTCTGGTAAAATATGTCAGTCTTTCTGATGGATAGATGTGTACGGAGAAAGATTGATCAGCGACCAAGCAAGCTAAAGGTTTATACTGCCAGTACTGCATACACAATATGTAGTCTATACTGAAAATTGGAGTTTATTTGAAATTTGACTGGTCGAAAAAAGCAAAAAAAAAAAAAAAGAGCTTGTAATTCAGGTAAGTTTTTCCTAGCATTTGAGTTGTTTTGCACTGATGTGTATGCTATAGAATTAGTAAAATATGTGTAAGCTAGATGCTTGTATAATTAGTAAAATATTGTGACACTAAAGTTACACCTGTTCAGCCTGAAACGAGCTAGTTATGCTAGTACAGCTAGTTAACGTTAGCTATCCAGTCTTCTGAAGAACCGTCGACTGATTACCTTTGACAGTGAAGACAAACAGCTCCATAGTATACGTAAAACCTCTAAACTACTTATATATAGTTAATTAAATAAATAATAAAACGTACAAATGACATTAGACTATTTTAGTAACCGCTACATTCGGCGGACAGCGTCGCTGAGACGACAGTTTTAACCAAGTGACTAGGACGCGTTTGGATTTTTGGCGCGAGACTGACTCGCTCTTTGTGAAAGGCTTGTGCAGTGTTACTCTATGGCCACAAGATGGATCTTTAAACACAATGATTCATTTGAGACATACGGAATACTACTGGTGCCAGAACCTCTGGACTGGATCAGGAAAAAGTCACTGCTGAAGCAGAAATAAAAGCATAAATACTTTTTCAAACTGCAAGGCAGTAAAACATATAGCCATGCAAACTCATATTTTAGCCATATGGATCACCTAGAATGCCAAAACCTAACATGACCAGCTTCATCTGGGAAACAAATCTCCATAGTATATGTTTTATATAGTGTATGTTTATATGTTGAGTTGTTTTTTTTCAGTAAACAACCCAAAATTAGGCAGGTCCAGCTCCTGTGTTCTCTTTTTTCTGGTGTGAATTTGCCTAAACAAATAATACTCTACGTTTACACATAATGTTTGAGATTTTATAACTCTGTACTATAATATTAGATGTTTCAGAGAACAACCACTATACTAAAGTCAATTTTATTTAAATAGAAATTAATAAACAGTGACAAACACATTTAATACTGTTTATTTTATTTGGCCTACTGCTGCAAATGTTAGAATTTTTCTGTTTCTTTTTTCTGTATTTGTATCTGTGCTGTTCATTTTTTATGAGAATAGTGGCAATAAAAAAACAAAAAATCTTTTGTTGTTTTCACACCAACAACCAATAAGGGTCTGTGGGTGAATAAGATGTTACAATTTCTTGCTACAACAGTCATGATTGTTTTAATAGGGAGGTCCTGTTGAGCTGAAGGAAGGAGCTCAAGCTGTACACATACAACTGGTTGAAAACTTTTATTGTGTTCTGCAAATTAGAGTAAAAATGAAGTCCCTTACAAGTCCACTCCTCTCAACCCCCAGTTTCCAGCAATTGTTCCAGCTAAAATCTTATCTTGCTGCCCTTCTGGTCCATGGAGAATGTGCAAAGCCCTGAAGGCTTGCTTACAAAAGAAAGAAAACACTGCTTCATCTCTCTGAAAGGTGTCGTGTTATGACTATATTGTAAGGGAAAAGTGATGTAAAAACAAACACAAATCGATTTTGAGTTTTTAACGTAATGAACGTAGACCTTTATTTCACTAACAGTCGGTCTATGTGCATTCCCATTAATACATTTTTGAATTTGCTTTCTTCAGACCACCTTGAGTTGAAGGTAAAAGCCTTTTCTTTTTTTGAAGAAATGTTGCACTTTTGTTACATTGACTCTCATATGTTCACTTGATTTCGAATGCCTTTAATATGATCGGTAGATCTGATTGCAGCATTATGCTTTAAAAAATGTACTTTTAAGTGCTTCCTGTTCCAATAAGCAGTATAATGACGCAATTTCTTTGCTGCATGCTGGTAGAAGTATCACACCATATTTCTGTGAGGATTTCCAGTCCAACATGAAACCTCCACCCTCACGTTATGCAACAACCTACTGCATGAAGATACCCCTGTAAGGAGCATGTTATGTATAGCATCAAGGTGAATAAGGTTTATTGTCTTACAGACTTCATGGGGTGACAGAAGAAGGGCGATGAGTTCACCAGTGATTATTTATATTGATATAATGTAGACATATATCCTGTTTTCCAACGATAAAAATAGAACTAGAACATGTTTTCCCAAAGCTTTGATAACTCAGGATCTACAGTTGTAAGTGTGCAAGTGTGGCCATCCTTGCTCAGTGTGCATGTTTTGTACATTTTCCAAATGAAAAGACGTTCACAAAACTTAATCATAGACCAAACCTAAATGTAATACATTCTAAAGACTAAACAAAAAATAAAAAGTGATAAGACCTATGTGCAATATGTACCTCCCCAAATCTGAAAAAGTTGTATAATAAACAGTCAACACGCGCTTCTGGACATGTTTAACATGAGTCTTCTTTTTTGCACAGTAAAGTGTAAGTGGCATTTGTGAATGTAACTCCGTATTGTAGTGCTTGCCAAACGTTTTCCCTTGTCCATGTGGTTATATCAGCTATTGCTGAATGGCAGTTCTTGATGCAGTGCTGTCTGAGGGATTGATGATCACGGGCATTCAGTTTAAGCTTGTGTCCTTGGCTTTTACATACTGAAATTCCTCTCGATCCTCCCGTTTGATGATATTATGCACTCTAGTGGGAGAAATATGTGAATCCCTTCCAATCTTTCATTTCAATAATTTTCTCACACATTTGTTGACAAACTGGAGATCCTCTGACCATCTTTGCTCATCAAAGACTCAGCATTTTCTGGATGCTGCTTTTGTACCAAATCAATATTACAATCACCTGTTGACATCACCTGTCTGAAATCACATTATTATTATTTTTTTTTTTAATTCATTACCATCTCTAAATTGCCCCCATCCCAACTTTTTTGGAATGTGTTGCAGGCCTGAAATGTAGGAGTGGATGTATATTTACAGATGAAATGAAGTTGGCTAGACAAAACAGGAAATAGCTTGGCTTCATACTGTCTGCAATTAAATAAAAGTCAAAGTAAACGTAAGAAACACTGTGTTTTTATATGAATTTTCTACTGTATACTGTCCCAACCTTTTCTGATATGGGGTTGTACAATTTATACATTAAAATGTTCAGAATGTGTTATTGCCCAGTTTCTTCTTTACAAAATTTGTAATACACTCTTCTAATTTAGATATATGGACCTTGAATTGGGGTGCTAAACTTTTTAAAAGTTTCAGGTGTAGATTTGACAGTGGTGCTTGAAAGTTTGTGAACATTTTAGAATTTGCTATATTTCTGCATAAAAATGACCTGAAACATCATCAGATGTTCACACAAGTCCTAAATGTAGATAAAGAGAACCCAACTAAACAAATGAGACAAAAATATTATACTTGGTCATTTATTTATTGAGGAAAATGATCCAATATTACATATTAGTGAGTGGCAAAAGTATGTGAACCTTTATCTGGTGATCTGGTGTGACCCCCCTGTGCAGCAATAATTGCAACTAAATGTTTCCTGTAACTGTTGATCAGTCCTGCACACCGGCTTGGAGGAATTTTAGTCCATTCATCTGTACAGAACAGCTTCAACTCTGGGATGTTGGTGGGTTTCCTCACATTAACTGCTCACTTCAGGTCCTTCCACACCATTTCGATTGGATTAAGGTCAGGACTTTGACTTGACCATTCCAAAACATTAACTTTATTCTTATTAAACTTTTCTTTGGTAGAATGACTTGTGTGCTTAGGGTCATTGTTTTGCTGCATGACCCACCTTCTCTTGAGATTCAATTCATGGACAGATGTCCTGACATTTTCCTTTACAATTCTCTCATAGAATTCAGAATTCATTGTTCCATCAATGATGGCAAGCCGTCCTGGCCCAGATGCAGTAAAGCAGGCCCAAACCATAATACTACCACCACCATATTTCAAAGATGGGATAAGGTTCTTATGCTGGAATGCAGTGTTTTCCTTTCTCCAAGCATAACACTTTTCTTTTAAACCAGAAAGTTCTATTTTCCACAAAACATTCTTCCAATAGCCTTCTGGCTTTTCCACGTGATCTTTAGCAAACTGCAGACGAGGAGCAATGTTCTCTTTGGATAGCAGTGCAACCCTGCCATGCACACCATTGTTGTTCAGCGTTCTTCTGATGGTGAACTCATGAACATTAACATTAGCATATGTGAGAGAAGTCTTTGGTTGTTTAGAAGTTACCCTGGGGAACTTTGTGACCTTGCAAACTATTACACACCTTGCTCTTGGAGTGATCTTTGTTGGTCAACCACTTCTGGGGAGGGTAACAATGGTCTTGAATTTCCTCCTTTTGTACACAATCTGTCTGACTGTGGATTGGTGGAATCCAAACTCTTTAGTGATGGTTTTGTAACTTTTTCCAGCCTGATGAGCATCAGCAACTCTTTTTCTGAGGTCCTCAGAAATCTCCTTTGTTCATGCCATGCCATTGTACACTTCCACAAACATATGTTGGGAAGAGCAGACTTTGATAGATCCCTGTTTAAATAAAACAGGGTGTCAACTCACACCTGGTTATCATCCCATTGATTTAAAACACCTGATTCTATTTTCACCTTCAAATTAACTACTAATCCTAGAGGTTCACATACTTTTGCCACTCACTAATATGTAATATTGAATCATTTTCCTCAATAAATAAATGACCAAGTATAATATTTTAGTCTAATTTGTTTAACTGGCTTCTCTTTATCTACTTTTAGGACTTGTGTGAAAGTCTGATGATGTTTTAGAACATATTTAAGCAGAAATATAGAAAATAGGGTTCACAAACTTTCAAGCACCACTGTACGTATGTGGGATAAGCTCAACAGAAAACATTCATTTGACCATTTGAAATGCCGTCAAATAATAATAATAGACCTGATTCATGAATTTATTTAGTATCTTAATGTATTGCTTCTAGTGTCATAGTTTTATTGATCATGGACACCAAGGGGGTCAGACAAGGTAGGTGTGACAAATGTTCAGAGGTAGATTACTTATATAATCTACATATATACAGTGGGGCAAAAAAGTATTTAGTCAGACACTGATTGTGCAGGTTCTCCTACTTAGAAAGATGAGAGAGGTCTGTAATTTTCATCATAGGTTCACTTCAACTATGAGAGACAAAATGAGAAAAAAAAATCCAGGAAATCACGTTGTAGGATTTTTTAAGAATTTAATTGTAAATTATGGTGGAAAATAAGTATTTGGTCAATAAATTTGGTTCAACTCAAAACTTTGTTACATAACCTTTGTTGGCAATGACAGAGGTCAAATGTTTCCTGTAAGTCTTCACCAGGTTTGCACAAACTGTAGCTGGTATTTTGGCCCATTCCTCCATGCAGATCTCCTCTAGAGAAGTGATGTTTTGGGGCAACACAGACTTTCAACTCGCTCCACACATTTTCTATGGGGTTGAGGTCTGAGACTGGCTAGGCCACTCCAGGACCTTGAAATGCTTTTTACAGAGCCACTCCTTCATTGCCCCAGTGGTTGTGTTTGGGATCATTGTCATGCTGGAAGACCCAGCCACGTTCCATCTTCAATGCTCTCACTGATGGAAAGGAGGTTTTGGTTTTTTAAAATCCTCACGATACATGGCCCCGTTCATTCTTCCCTTAACACGGATCAGTCGTCCTGTCCCCTCTGCAGAAAAACACGACCCAAAAAGCATGATGTTTCACCCCCATGCTTCACAGTAGGTATGGTGTTCTTGGGATGCGACTCAGCATCCTTTTTCCACCAGTTGAGTTTTTACCAAAAAGTTCTATTTTGGCTTCATCTGACCACATGATATTCTCCCAGTCCTCTTCTGGATCATCTATATGGTCTCTGGCAAACTTCATGACGGGCCTGGACATGTACTGGCTTAAGCAGAGGGGCACGTAGTGTGTTACTGATGATAGCTTTGTTACTTTGGTCCCAGCTCTCTGCAGGTCATTCATCAGGTCCCTCCGTGTAGTTCTGGGATTTTTGCTCACTGTTTTCATGATCATTTTGACCCCACGGGATGAGATCTTTGGTGGAGCCCCAGATCGAGGGAGATTATCAATGGTCTTGTATGTCTTCCATTTTCTTACAATTGCTCCCACAGTTGATTTATTCACAACATCCTGCTTGCCTATTGTAGATTCACTCTTCCCAGCCTGGTGCAGGTCTACAATTTTCTTCCTGGTGTCCTTCGACAGCTCTTTGGTGTTGGCCATGGTTGAGTTTGTAGTCTGACTGTTTGAGGCTGTGGACAGGTGTCTTTTATACAGGTAATACAGGTAATGAGTGGAGGAGAGAAGGGCTTCTTGAAGAAGAAAGTTACAGGTCTGTGAGAGCCAGAAATCTTGCTTGTTTGTGGGTGACCAAATACTTATTTTCCACCATGATTTACAATTAAATTCTTTAGAAATCCTACAATGTCATTTTCTGGATTTTTTTTCTCATTTTGTCTCTCATAGTTGAAGTGTACATATGATGAAAATTATAGACCTCTCTCATCTTTCTAAGTAGGAGAACTTGCACAATCAGTGACCGATTAAATACTTTTTTGCCCCACTGTGATATAATTTATATAATATATATAATTTTGACATGTATCCTGTTTTCCAGAACATATGGGTAATATTGACCTCAACTCAACATACAGTACTCTGCAAAAGTGTTAGGCCACCATTTGATTAGGTATACTATTGACATACTGTTATACCAACAGTATAATGAAAAATACTAATTATTTCTCAGTCTCTTTAGTGGAATATTGCCAGAAAATACTGATAAATTTGTATACACTGTTATGAGAAATGAAAAAATAGCTTCTATAAGCTACTGTGAAAATTGAATGTGGAAGGATAGCAGCCAAGAAACTACTTTTTCAGAAGGGGGACAAAGGCTAAAATATGCTAAAGCTCACATAGAATGGAATGAAGATCAGTGGAAAACAGTACTGTATTATGGAGTGACGAATCTACACTATGTTGCCAAAAGTATTCCCTCACCCATCCAAATAATTGAATCCAGGTGTTCCAATCACTTCCATGGCCACAGGTGTATAAAATCAAGCACTTAGGCATGCAGACTGCTTCTACAAACATTTGTGAAAGAATAGGTCGCTCTCAGGAGCTCAGTGAATTCCAGCATGGTACCATGATAGGGTGCCAGCTGTGCAAATCCAGTTGGAATAGTCAACTCTCGGTGGTATTATAACAAAGTGGAAGCGATTGGGAACAACAGAATCTCAGCCATGAAGTAAAATGACACGTAAAATGACAGAGCGGGGCCAGAAAATGCTGAGGTGCATAGTGCACAGAGGTTGCTAACTTTCTGCAGAGTCAATCGTTACAGACCTCCAAACTTCATGTGGCCTTCAGATTACCGTATTTTTCGGACCATAAGGCGCACTTAAAATCCTTTAACTTTCTCAAAAATCGACAGTGCGCCTAAAAATGCGGTGCGTCTAATGTATGAATTAATTCTGGTTGTGCTTTCTGACCTAGAACCGATTGTAGATGGTACACGGCGCTCATAAATCTGTCAAAATGTTTTAGCACGGTCTTGGTAAGTTACGAAGCTTATGGCAAACCGTTGTGCGCGCAAGCATCGCGGAGTAATACGGTATGTGCTTCAGCATTAGGGTACGTGCATTCATTCATTCATTTTCGAAGCGGATTTCAAACTCAACGCTATCAGTCACGCAGTACAACATGGACATAGAGCAGCTGCGAGAGAATTCAACATTAACGAATCAATGATACGGAAGTGGAGGAAGCAAGAAGACGCCCTGCGCCAGGTAAAGAAGATCAAACTGAGTTTCCGACGGAACTTAAGAGTTTTGTTTCATTTAATGCGTCTTATAACCCGGTGCGCTTTATGTATGAAAATAGATCCGTTAGCAGCCGATCGTTGATATTGCGTCTTATAATCCGGTGCGCTTTATGGTCCGAAAAATACGGTAGCTCAAGGACAGTGCATAGAGAGCTCCTTGGGATGGGTTTCCATGGTCGAGCAGCTGCATCCAAGCCTTACATCACCGTGTACAATGCAAAGCGTCAGATACAGTGGTGTAAAGCACACCGGCACTGGACTCTAGAGCAGTGGAGACGTGTTCTCTGGAGTGACGAATCACACTGATGGACGAGTCTGGGTTTGGCGCTTGCCAGGAGAACGGTACTTGTCCGACTGCATTGTGCCAAGTGAAAAGTTTGTTGACGGGGGGATTATAGTGTGGGGTTGTTTTTCAGGAGTTGGGCATGACCCCTTAGTTCCAGTGAAAGGAACTCTTAATGCTTCAGCATACCAAGAGATTTGGGACAATTTTATGCTCCCAACTTTGTGGGAACAGTTTAGGGATGGCCCCTTCCTGTTCCAACATGACTGCACCAGTGCGCAAAGCAAGGTCCATAAAGATATGGATGAGGGAATTTGGTGTGGAAGAACTGGACTGGCCTGCACAGAGTTTTGACCTCAACCCTTTGGCCTTTTCATCCAACATCAATGTCTGACCTCACAAATGGTCTTCTGGAAGAATGGTCAAAAATTCAAGTAAACACACTCTTAAACCTTGTGGAAAGCCTTCCCAGAAGAGTTCAAGCTGCAAAGGGTGGGCCAACATCATATTAAACCCTATGAACTAAGAATGGGATGTCACTCAAGTTCATCTGTGTGTGAAGGCATACTAGCCAATACTTTTGGCAATATAGTGTATGTTTGAAATTTTTGGATCCAATCGTTGACAATATGTAATATATGGTCATTATATCAAAGCTAAAACAACAAATCTAAAGTGCTTAAAGAAACCTTTGTTTATGCAATAGATTTGATGTTAGCCTATAACTGATTTTTTACCACTGAACATTATAAAATGATCAAACAGAAAATGTGCCCAATGCCTGCTACAGTGTCTCGGTATTTTAGTAGCACAAAGTCTGTGCAACAAGTTTAGGCACCTTTCCAATGGATCCACTAGGGTTTGTATCGTCTTAAAACTTGAGGGGCTGTTAATGGTTCATTACAGAATTTACAGAAAGATTCCATAACTGACTTGGGTAGGCCATCCAACCTGAAGGCTGGGCAGAGGGACTGTAGGCTGGACAGCGATACAGCAGCGCGCGCTCAAAGTTCACTGGGCTGTGACGTTGGGGGCGCGTTTCCTATAAAGCACAGCGCGAACAGCAACAGAAGCTTAGTCAGAATTGCATCAGTCATTAGCTTGCGGGACGTTAAAGGACTTCATTCATTTGAACATTAATATTAATCGTTCAGCTCCCGAGGCTCTGTTTTTACATTCTTGTCAGAGCCTTCTAAGAGGAGAAAAGTCTCACACCTGCTCAGGAGGACTTGCTCCACGCGCCCGAGCTCGAGATGTGATGTGTCTGCGCGCTACGGGATGTACCTCGACCTGGTTTGATGTCTTAGATTTAACAAATCTACTTTAATCGTGGGAGACTTTATTAACCCCAATATTCACCGTTCTAATCCACTGGAAGAAGACGCGCAAGATCTTCTTTAACCAAAGACATTCACACTGGTGCTACTATAGACCATTGGCATCTTCTGTGAACACACTTCAGAAGAATGACTCTGAAAGAAACCTCGGTATTCATAGTCCTGCTCTTTCACTACTTTTCGTGTGCGAAAGGTAAGTGGTTATCTTTTAAGTTCAGAGACAGTCTAACTTTCGCTTAGTCTCTTTGGAATTTGTAGTTTAAATCATCATCACAGGGACGCCAGGCAGTAGATAGAATAGAAACGAACATTTATTGGTAGGATATAACTCTAGGTGAATCTTCACAAACTCGCTGAATTTATGAGATTCTTCTAGACGCTTTATAGCCGTTTGGATGCTTTCGATCGGTTAATGCAGTTCCATTTCATTGCACAGGAGGGAGTTTAAACCCACCGATGCACACTGATTCTTGATTCCAGTGTACCTGCACTGGCTTGAGAAATCCACCAAGCTTCATGTCTGGCGGTATGGTCTGTCTTTAAGGTAGTGATTATGGGTGAACAATTGGTCATTATGCTGCACTGCCCATCCTGTAAATACCGTGCATTCACAGCACATGGTTTGACAATAAGCACTGTTTTCGGTATGAGCCAAGAACAATTTAGGACTGTGCAGATGTCCAGTGTGAATCGTTCTCTATCGTGTTTAAAGGGCAAGAAGGCATAGATAATACTTGCATGTCTGATCATATTATTAGGTAGTCACATAAAAAGATTTGTAAAAGGAGGATGTTACTGTCCATTTGAGGTGGCTGCTACGCCATAAATGCTATTTATTCCTTCCAAACAAAGAGCATCCTCCTGCGCTGTTCAAAACATAGGAAATACAGCTCCTTCCACACGGTACGATTTTGTCTACAGGGTTTCCATGTAGACTTCCTTCACTGTCCACATACCAAACGTGGGAACGACACACGGAGGAAGTGGATAGAGAGCCAGGAGGCACCCTGCAATTGTTCTGGCCAGCAGAGGTCAGGGAATCGTGAGATACTACCTTAGTAAAGGTTCCTTCCCCAAGCTATGTGCAGTCAGCTTCATCATTCCTCTTCACTTCATACAATGACTAGATATGGAGGAAGATGTCATTGTTTTCTAGCCTAAAATATATAGTTAGATGTTACTGTGTAGTCAAATTCCCCCCTGGACTTCAGTAGTAAAATATTTATGTTTGTCATAAGTTGACTTGTGGCTGTGCTTTACTGCTCTGACAGGTCAATACATGTTTCTAAAGGGCACTGAAGTGACAGACCTTTGGATACTTGAAAGTTATAGAAAGTTATAACTAAGAAAGGTATCTTAGTTATATGCTTTGGTGAGACAGGAAGAATAAAGATTGCATTTTTTACAGTTTGCCTTTTGACTACAGTTGGTTCACTGTTGAATACCTTGTCTGTTGGTTCTCTTTAAAAGCTTTAACATGACAGCCATGCTTGTTTCTTTTGTTCTATTTTGACCACAATGGGTTCCTTCCATTTTTATTTCAAAGAACGTCAAATAGGTTTCAATGACTGAAGCAATGTTTAATGTAACTTTTTTGGATTTTCAGTTTTAATTGTTGCTTCTTCCAACTGTATGAAGGTCTTCATAAATAGCACATACTGGATATGAGTAAATGACTAGTCAGCATATTATTAATGGTTGTTTGGAAACTGTGTAATTCATAGTTGCATTATGAACATAACCACATCCCCAGAGTAGGTGCCTATACCATTTCCCTAAATACATGCAAGCAAAATTAAAGAAAACGAAAATGAGACTAAAAGTGCTAATATTGGGTGATCCTAGGAGTCTTTTTTCACTTTTTTCAACCATAGTGTTGAGTTTGTGGGTGGGTAGGAGGGTGTCATAAAAGGGAGTGTGTGGACTTAAACTGGTTTCATGAAGTTTTTAGCAGGCAGAACCTTGCAAAAATCACTTAAAAGATCCCTTAGCTACTCCTCTGCTTGTCTTGTTTTCTCCAAAAAACGTGCGATGTATGAATATATTCTTAGGCTTATAGGCGATATTAGAGTTAACTGCTAAATCCTAAAACGTATTTATTTCTGAATGTTATTGTGTGATTCGCATAAATTACACAAATCACACCGATGGTATTTTAGTCAAAAATGTACTTATGCTTTGACTAAGATGAAAGCAATACTTCTATGGTTTGTATTCAGTCTGAACCTGTAATTTATAATAGATTGCCTCTTGAAGGAACATAAGTCAATGTGAACGATTTATAGAAACTGAAAACAAGACAAAATCAGATCTGAAACTTCTGTTTTGGGTAAACACATTTGGCTGATTTCAAATTTAGTACAAAATCTAAACTATAATGAACTTCCAAAGGAGAATCGCTGTTGAGTTTTCTATTTAATCCAAGACTAGTCTTGATCCATGTCCAAAAACTGGCTTATTGTGTTGCATTCAGTAATTCTGCGGTTAACAAGGTGACAGTGCCCAAAGACTGTTTTATGTAGATTGCTTTCATACTTTAAGATGAAATTTGGCAGCTTACACAGTGTGAAAATTCAGTTCATAAAATAAGCAGTCTCTTGTTTAAAGTGGTTTTCTGCCCTTAATTCTTTTGTGTGTTCCAATGACAGTGCTGTACCAATTCAAGAGATTGAAAAGCATGCAGTAACATCACAGGATGGGAGGGATACAGCAGTTCAATACAGCAGGGGTCAGCCAAGTGTAAATCCAGATCATTCCTCAACAGAGGCGTGGACTGCGAGAGCAGACTGTATGTAGACTTGGTCTCTCTGTCTCTGAGAGACTGCTGCCAACACAGGGGTAGAAGTTTCTCTTTGTGAAGTATGTTAATGTTGGCTATTTACTTATCTCTTCATTCTTCCAGTGCCTGCCACACTAATGGTCTCTTGAAGCTATTCCTGTCGACACTGGACTAATGAAAAATTTTCATAGTTCAAAAGCAGGCCTTTTAATTGCCGTAATAACTGGTGTGATGGCAGTCTCATAGTTTGTTTGTTTGTTTTATTTAACATTGAATAGGTGTCAAAGGCTATTCATGACAGGAGCAAGGTTACATTGATACTGGGCAAATTTAGAGCGACTAATTAACCTCACGCATGTCGTTGGAATGTAGGAGGAAACCAAAGTACTCAGAGTATCCTGTTCAAACCGGGAATCTATGGAGTTGTGAGGCGCCTGTGCTAACCGCTTGCGCCACTGTGCTGCCCCCAGTCTGATAGTAACGTTTTCTGCCCTGTGATAAACATGGTAGTCACTGAACCAAGTAATGTTTTATCGTCAACTGTTATATTGTAATTACGGAGTGAATGCCTTTCATCTGCATGTTTGAGCTGCATGTAGAAATCCTGTGAGATTTAGGGCATATTATGGAAGTTTATGGGATTCTAATGCACTTCTGAAGGACATAGGTATTGTTTTCAATTTCCAGGGTTAATAGAGTTCGTTTAGTTGAGTGTTATACAACTAAAAAAAAAGACCACCGTAATTGTGCATTAGGTTTTATGTTGCATATTTGTAAGAAGATGTTCAGTTCAAGCATCTCTAAAGAGTAATCTACAAGATAATGAAAAGAGGGTGGGATATATTGGAATAACTCTTGCAGTTACTCTGCAATTTTGTTAAGATGTGTTTGTAACAGCCTTACATTTACATTTAGGCATCTAGCAGATGCCCTTATCCAGAGTGACTTACATTTGATACAGTTTTACAACCGATTGTGGGTTAAGGGCCTTGTCAAGGACCCAATAGTGGGGGCTCAGCAGAGGTGGAATTTAAATACTACGCCTTCTGGTACCTTAACCACTAGGCTACCGCAACTCCAAAGCCTTCAAGTACCAGCTGAATTTGCTCTCTGGACCAATACTGTCTGGAGTAGTTCACAATGCAACAATGAAACTATAACATCCATGGGTTTTGAATAGAGTGAAAATTCATGCTCATTTTATCTTGCTTGACAAGTTCCATTGCAGGCATAAAATTCATAATTCAAAGGCATGTGCAGTATATAGGTGTATTTCCACAATTCACAATGTGTGAAGTACCTAAACAAGCTTTGATATGAGCAGCACAGTGTTGAGCACTATAAAACACAGCTGTAAGACAGTATAGAATGTGCACACTCGCGCACACATGCACAAGCACATGGTGGTGCACATGGTCAAGGAGACCTTGCTTGTTAGAGACATATAGCTCAGCCCTGTCCACAGATATTACAGACTGGAGGACTAATCAGGAAGTCCCCTTCACTACTCTGTTACACATAATATAAAGTATATGTGGTTATGAATACAGGAACAAGGTAGGATTTTCCCTTTAGGAAATAATGGTTCCTGTTATCCAAACAATTTTCCAAAAAGAGGTGCATTCAAATGACGGAATGCTGGTACGTTTGTCTGTAGTAGTTTATGTCGAGTGAATATACCATAAATTTAAGTGTCTACCTGTATATTATGTACTATGCAGGAAACATATGCAGTGAAATAACTCCATGTAGACTGTCGAATGAACACTAATTTTAAAAGTTACTGATTTATATTATTGTGATTGAAACTAAATCCGTTGTTTGTTACTAAAAATTCAGTTTAGTGTCCATAAAAAACTGATATTACAGTAGAATGTGAGACAATAAACAAAAGATGTATGTTCACTTGCTATTGTTGACTACTGTTTTGCCCATGTGTCCATGAGAACAACCATTTTGCTTGTCTGTTGATATTATTTCATGAAGCCTTCATCTTTTATAACTATTTTGTTCTCTATGTCAGTAAACCTAGTGCCAAGGTTACAGGAAATGTGATTCTCTATTGTTGACTGTGCCCAAAAAAACAATTTCCCTCCACTGAGATGGCTTTACGGGCACACCATATCACGCAGTGAGTGCAAAGGAAGAACAGACAGTTTTGAATTAACTGAAGAAAAGGGAATTCCTCACATTATGCTTAGGACGGTGATAGGGGATTTCCTCAGCATAACCAGACAGTACATCACTAAACTTAAAATGATGCATTTCACTTTACCCTCACAACATCGCCAATGTTCACTTTTATGGATTTTGACTCATGTGTAAAGTTTGACTTGTTCTTATTCTGGTTCTGGTTCTAGTTTCTAAAGTCTGTAGTTTCTAAATGCAGATGTATTGAAGGCGGACCTGAATAACTCTCCACTTCTGTCTATGGTAGTTTTGTGCACTGCAGTCTGACCCCACCCAGTAAATAATGTGTCCCACATACACTCACTGGCCACTTCAGTAGGGACACGTAGCTTGTACTGGGTTGGACCCCATTTTGCTGTCAGAACTGCTTTAATTCTTTGTGGCATAGATTGAACAAGGTGCTGGAAACATTCCTCAGAGATTTTGGTTCATATTGATATCCGTGTGATGGCTGCACATCCATGATGCATATTTCCCGTTACACCACATTCCAGAGGTGCTCTATTGGATTGAGATCTGCTGACTGTTGAGACCATTTCAGTAAAAAGAACTCATTGTCACATTAAAAACAGTTTGCGATTATTTGAGCTTTGTGACATGGTCCATAGAATATGGTACACTGTGGTCATAAATGGATGGACATGGTCAACAATACTGTGGTATTTAACCAATGCCCAATTGGTATTACGTGTCCCAGAGTGTGCCAAAAAATATCCCCTACATCATTACATCACCACCACCAGCTTGATACAAGGGTGAATGGATCCATGCTTCATGTTGTTTATGCCAAATTCTGACCCTGCTTTCCAAATGTCACAGCAGAAATCATCAGACCAGGGCAAGGTTTTTCCAGTCTTCTGTTGTGCAGTTTTGGTGAGCCCATGCAAATTGTACCCACAGTTGTTCTTAGTTGACAGGACTGGCGCCCGTGTGGTCTTCTGCTGCTGTAGCCCATCTGCTTCGGTTTAATGTGTTGTGCATTCACAGATGCTCTGCTGCATAGCTCAGGTGTAAAAGTGGTTATTTGTGTTACTGTTGCCTCTCTACCAGCTCAAACCAGTGTGGCCATTCTCCTCTGATCTCTGGTATCAACACGGCATTTCTGTCCAGAGAACTGGTGCTCACTAGATTTTGGAACTCTTTTGGACCATTCTAGAGACATCCTAGAGATCAGAAGTTTCTGAAATACTCAGACCAGCCCATGTAGCACCAACAACCATGCCATGTTCAGAGTCACTTAAATCACCTTTCTTCCCCACTCTGATGCACGGTCTGAACTTTGGCAGGTCATCTTGACCATGTCTATTTGCCTAAATGCATTGAGTTTCTGCCATGTGATTAGCTGATTAGATGTTTGAATTACCTAGCACTTAAACAGGTGTACCTAATGAAGTGGTCGGTGAGTGTATGACTGAACCATATTTCCATGTTCATGTATATTCTGTAGGCTTGAATGGCGACCAATTCACAGACTACTTGAAGTAGTGTAGCAGGCTCAATTTCTGGCATTTTTCATACACTTTGTTGTAGGAATGCAGTCCACAGCTGTTAGAGTGGGCGAAACTGCTAGTTAAGGTCAGGGGCAGGTTGGGGTGTAAGAAGGGGCCATGGTAGAAGTATGATGTACTTCTATAGGCAAGAACTCTTTGTAAGTTCTGCTGGGGTCACACTACTGAGGTGACCAGGAGGAATGATGAGTTTGTGGACATTCATTACTTGGATTCTGCCCAGTGTATGCATGCAGGTCCACATCTGTGAGTTAGAAGAAAAGGGAGAAGGAATGTGCAAATGTGTGTAAGTTTTCCGTTTGACTGCACAAGTGCATAATTATAATGCTTGTTGAGTGTCCATCTGGACACTGGTATTTGTGTATTGCCAGCATCCAGAAGTTCACTCAAAATGCTTTGCAATACATGAAGCACAATCCTGAAAGGCTGGAAGATAATAAGTTGTGACTGCATTCCTACAGTTAAGCTGTAGTTAAGCAAACAGCTCTGGACATTATTGCACAGAGACAGGTGTGGACTTGAAACACTGAAGAAACATCCGTTCCTCTAAACTGACCTTGGAGTGTAAAACAACAATGATGTTGTAGCATACTGAGAGGAAGTTCATATTAAGTAGCAGTATTGGTGTGGTAAGTTCATTCTGCAATTGCAGCTGCGCTTTTACAATACTTTAAAATAGTACTTTTTCATATTACTTATGCTCAATGTATAGAAAAGATGTAATTTGTTTCGTATGCAAGGCTGAGAAAAGGGTAGATGGGTAACAAGTTGAGTTTGTAGTTGTAGTTTATTTTGTGCATTCAGGTGCATAAGGTATGGAAGGAAAATCCCAACAAAAGATTAAATTAAAATGACAACAAAAAGCCTGTCCATGTTTTATTTTGTCATTATGAAAATAAAATCAAATAACCCCATATGCAATCCAGTGTCCCTTAAAGCATGATTAATGTGTGACAAAAAATTAACAAAATGAAAATGGTCTGATGTTTTAATCTCAGAATTTCATATACGTAGTTATTTTTAACAAGAAACAGTCAATAGCATAAATCACTAGCAAAGTCCCAGGCAGCTTGAATGCACTTGAAAAGTCAAGGCTTCATTTGTTGCACTTGACCAGTGCAAAGTAAAATAACATCTATTGTCCAGTAATATTAGAGACCTACAATAACAATGAATCTTGTACCTGGGGAGTAGAATCAAAAGAAGGAAATCACATATGAGCTGTTTGTTAGTAAGAAACAAGAGCACGACAGTGCTTTCTATAATGAGCATCCCACAATCCTCCCGTCATCCACTTTAACTGATCTCTCACCATATGTGATTCTTTAATCCAGCAACTTCAATACCTTCCTCCAACTGCCACAAGGTCAACATTCAAAGAAATGCTCCACTGGGGTATTCATCGGTTATGTAATATACAAAAAAGAAAATACTGTGAGTTGAATTGACTGAGTGATATTAAGGAAGTGCTTGAGAGCACTGTTTAAGCTCATCTGTGTCAGCTTTGTTCTCTCTTTGTGCAGACAGAAATGACCTCTCTGGAGTGCGATACAGCTGCACTCCGGTCTTCCTCCCGAGCCCTAGTCTTTGTATTATTGTTTGAGGTGCCACTATTGAAACACTGAACTACCCAAACGTTCAATGCACCACTTCCCTGTGTTTGTGTATTATTGTTATTAGGATCTATATTATTAGTCAACAGTCTGAGCACACCTAGTCACTAAAGTGAAGAAGAGTAAAGTATAGCTATAGACTGGTTCGAGCTAATAGACAGGCAACGGTAACTCGAGCACTTGTTACAACCAAAGTATGGAGAAGAGCATCTCTGAACATGTCAAACCTTGAAGTAGATGGGCTACTGCAGCAGACCACACAAATGTGATTGGATCACCCTGGGGTGCCACTCCTGTCAGATAAGAACAGGCAACTGAGGCTACAGTTCGCATGGGCTTACCATAATGGACAATAGAAGACTGGAAAAATGTTGCCTGTTTAATGAGTCTCAAATTCTGCTGCAACAATTGGGTGATAGAGTAGAATAAAATTGGATCATTGGTAGATAGAATTTGGCGTGAAAAACTAGCATGGATCCATCCTGCCCTGTATCAACGGTTCAGGCTGCTGGTGGTGGTGTAATGTGTGGGGGATATTTTCTTGGGACACTTCGGGCCCCTTAATACCAATTGAGCATCATTTAAACGCCACATCCTTCCTGAGTATTGTTCAACCCTTAAAGACCACAGTGTACACACCTTCACATATACAAATGGCCTCCTCAAACACTATGCCCTGCATAGTACTTGCTGTGTTTATAAATCAACAATGTCATGGTTATAATATAAACTGTTAATTTTAGTTTATCTGTGCTCTGTTGTGACCTATACTTTTTTATATATATACTCTTTATACTTTATGTTTTTTTTACTAAAAAATGGTAATGGTGGTAGTAGTAGACTTGTTCTCTTACTGAAAGGCTGGGATGTGTTGTATTTCCTGCAGGGCTGGTGCCAGACCCACAGCTGCATCCCGTTAATGACACACACCTGCTGCATGTTGGAGGCTCGCTCACACTCATGTGCAGGTACTGTATTCTCACCTGCGGCACACAACTGTATTTACCTGTACTATTGCCACTGAGATTTCACAGTATCGCTTACAGTATACGATGATGATGTATCCAACATTACTTGATTGTCCAGTTTCACTTCAGAGAAGAAGTGGAGCTGTTTGGAGTCCAATACCTTCTTTTTTCTGGTTTTCCTCTAAACACATCAGTCACAGCTTCATCTGCCCCATACACTTAAATTAAAGCAGATAAGAATGGTATTTCCGATTGTGGGAATACACAGTCAGTCACATCAGGAACCAATTCATTAGGTCTAATTTTATTCATCCATTCCATTCTATTTACTGAAGGTATGCAAGGCCGATGCTTGTGGGAGCTTGTGAAGAGCCATAGCCTGAAACATGCATATTTGTTAAAATATTTAGGGACGTTTATATCATTCTGCAGCCATTTCAGGAATGCTATCCCCTATTGGATGCCTGACACTTCCTTACAAGGGCAATGCTTTTCTGATACACCCTCTCTAACTGGCCCATTATAAAGGCTAAAGTTGCTTGACCCCTCAGTCTGGAGGCAAAGGCACTGGTATGTCAGACATGGTATGTTTGATGCTCCTTTGGGATCTTTTTACTGGGATCTTGTTTGAAGTATGTGTTATTTGAACACATCATCCAAGAAAAGCCACATTCCCATGTGAAAGTTAGACTTATCAGATGGCAAAATATTTCAGATGCTTTTTGACAATTAAAATAAACCTAATGAAATGTAGTGGCTTAAACACACATTATGACAAATCACATTAGTAAAATATAAATAATTAAATGAAATACTATTTATATAATATAACACATTTTCAAATTACTTTTCCTTAGGAAAAGCAGATAAAAGTAAAATTAGCAGATCAAAATTCAGTTCATTCATTTAGTTTTATAACTGCTTTATCTAATTCAGAGCAGCGGGAGCCATGGCTGAACCAAGAAGTTACTCTATAAATTTTGTTTGTTAAATACGCAGTAATTTAACAAATGATCACTGGACTCTCTGAGGTGACATCACTATCCACTGTGCTACCATGCTGGCCCAAAAAAACTATTCTGAATTCATTTCTGAACTGAACCAATCCTGTGAATGAAGGATTCCAAGAGTGTCCCGCTCTTCATTTCTGGCTGCGAATCTCCCATTCTACCATATCCCATAGATGTTCTGGATGTGGTGGCTTGAAAGGGCTCTGAAGAACATGGAAGTCATTGTCATGTTCAAGACAACAGTTGGAGATGTCTTTTGCTTTGTGACATGGTGCATTGTCATGCTGGAAATTGTTGTTTAAAGATGGGGACTTGTAGCCTTGAGGGAATGCACATCATCAGCAGCAGTACTCACATAACCTGAGGCAATCATCAAAGATTGATTGGTTTTAACAGGCTCACCTCCTGTCACCTGGATTGTTAACGCAAGACACGTTAGGTCTGTAGAGTCTTGCTATAGGCACAGAACTCTGACCCTACAGTCTGTGTGCTGTTGTAGTCCATCTGCCTGAAGGTTCAACATGCTGTGCTCTCTCCAGTTGTGCACAGAGGTTATCGTAGTTACCATAAGCTATATATATATATATATATATATGGTAGGCCATTCCCTCATCAACAAGGCATTTTCATCTGTAGAACTGCAACTCACTGGATGTTTTTCTTTATTGCATCCCAGAAGATCGGCAGTTATAGAAATATTCAAAGCAGTCTGTCTGTCACCAATGATCACACTTTTTCCCCAACTTGATTGTTGATGTGAACATTACCAGAAGCTGCTGGCCCTGTTTTTTGTCAGTGCATTACTCCCACACTACTAGCTGACAAATTAACTATTAGTGCATGAATTTGTGCATGCAATAGATGTTCCTAATAACAGTGTTCCTAATGGTGTTTCGAAAGTCCAGTGAAGCTTAGAATAAATTGCTAAAATAAATACATAAATAAATAAACTATAAAATTAACATAACAGAAACATGCATTTTAAACATTTATTATTCTATTTTTAAAAAAGTACTCCTCTACAACTATGCCTGTTCTCCAGCTCCATTATTATTATTATTATTATTATTATTATTATTATTATTATTATTATCAAGCGTCCTTGGATATCTTGAAAGGTGCTATACAAGTGGAAATTATTATTATTATATACAGTGAGAAGTGGTTAAGATAACTTATATACCCTATACAGTAGTGTTATGAAACGTCTGTTTTTGAGCTTTGCTTCTCTTAATATGTTTTACAATTAAGTGACATATCAAATTAGAGTCCTTGCAGACATTATTGCACAAAATAATGAGCAGAAGTGACCACACAGCATTGTACTCCACATGTAACATGTGAGCAAACTGTTTTACTATGGCTATTTTGATAATACATATTTTCTTATAATAGAGCAATTGTGTTGTCTTTGTTAATATGTTTGTCTTACTATTTGTTAATGATTATCTGGATTAGGGGCTCTACCCATGTGCAATGGAGGCTGGCCAGTAGGAACCTGAGCTCTGAAGGGGTGCATGCTGGCCACTGTAATCACAATCCACACTGCAGTAAGCTGGTGATACACAACTTAACTCACACAGACACGGGCTTCTACACCTGCAGCCACAACAATTCCGAAGAACATGAGATCTCCACTTATGTGTTTGTCCAAGGTAAGTGTAAATCTTTTGATAGGGCATTCATTTGGCTGATTTATTTCAGTTTATTAAAACACATCTCAAACTACGGAATATTATTTTCTGGTAATAAACTGTTTAGACTGCTGGGACTAATCTCCTATGGCTGCTAGCATGGACTATCCATTATACACTAACACCATTAATCATTCTACATATGCATTCCATTTGGGAAATGTGATTAAGAGTGTAGGTTAACAGTTAACTGTGGTGACCTGGCAGTTAAGGTACTGGAATATGGACCGGAAGGTCTAGGGTTCAAATCCCACCTCTGCCAAGCTGCCGCTGTGGAGTCCTTGAGCAAGATCCTTAACCCACAATTGCTTGGATTGTAAGACTGTATCAGTTGTAGGTTGCTCTGGATAAGGTGTCTGCTAAATGAGTTAAGAGTATTTTTGGATAAATAAAAAATTGGGTTTAATATACTGGTACTGTATATGCCAGTGTTTCTCAATCCTGGTCCTGGCGCCCCACTGCTCTGCACAATTTAGTGTTTCTCCTGTTTAAACACACCCACTTTTATTCAATAATGGGTTTGTTAATGAACTGAGTAGTTGGATCAGGTGTGTTGGGAGCAGGAAAACACTAAAACACGCAGAGCAGTGGGACCAGGGAGCCAGAACCAGGATCGAGAAACACTGGTTTATTCAGAGATAATACATTATCTCTAAAATGAAAGAAACTGTCTCAACTTTTCATGCTGTTTTAGATTAAGTTTTGCTCCATGCCTAGCCCAAGTCTTGTAGTTCAAACAAAAGAAAAAACAAAGTTATAATGAAATACAACAACTAATTAGAGCAAGCACTGCTGATGCCAGTAAGGGGACACCAATGATCATTCTGATTTCACTCTGTATTAAAGGCTAGTAGAACTCAGTTTAAAAACCCAGAGGCAACAGAGAGAAAGACTAAGCCATTTATCAGCCATTTAATTTATCAGGCTTTTATATACCATGCCAAATAAATAGACCTTAGGTTACCAGAGGGACAAAGATGGAGATAAAGAAAATTGTCTGAGCTAGACTTGATGACTTCTGTAAGACTAAGAGTGTGGTTGCACCGGAAGCTCTGGCTATTGACTATTATTTCCCACTTGGGCTTCTGTTTTTCCAACACAGCACTTTTTTCATGAAATTAGAGAAGTAACATCAAGTACGTCCTACTGATTTTTACAAGAAGCGCACACTCTTAACCTTTAGAGAAGTGCAAGACAAGCCTGTGTTAGGCTATTAATAGACTTGATCAGTGACAGACATTTCAGGAAAGTTCACTACCCTTGTCTAAAGATGATCTTTCATTTCGTTACAGTCTTTCATAATTTGACAAGACACGCTTGTCATATTATGTTCTTCTAATTATAAAAATAAAACAAGTTAACTCAGTCTCTTCATGAACAAATTGTAACTTTCCATATATATCTCTATATTTTGTCCACAGATCCTCAGCATCCATTTGTGGAGACCTTCCGTGAAAAATTCCTGTTTGTGTACAGACATGAGAAAATGTTGGAGGTCCCCTGCAGAACAACATCTCCTAGTCAAAATGTTACATTGGAAACTGTGAGTATTATTATGTTATGATAGCGTTATTTACACAATGCTCTTTCACACTTTGTGAAGCCATGAATGAATGCACACGTGACCTACTTTATAATGAACCAGTGGTTGTGCTGAGCAGAGAATTCTGTTCAGCTGTGTTTTCAATAAAGCTCCTGAGACTAAAGATAGCAATAAATGTTTTTGTTACTGCCACTGATGATGGCACAAGACTTTTAGTGTGCCCCAGATTCTCACATCCTTCAAAGAAAGTGACACAGGTTACAAGGAAGTTTGAGAACAGCCATGGAGCCCTCCAGTCTACATCCTGTAAGGACAGGAAGGTGGCAATAGGTTTTAATCCAAAATAGAAACTGTGGCTATAAATAGTGTCTGTTTTGTGCATCATTAACACTAAAAAAGTCAAATAAAAAAACTGCTGGCCATGAGAAACAGATAGATTGTTTAAATCATGATACATTTCAATTGGTACATGATCTTAACAAGCTCCTTAACTATAACACAGATAAATTTGCTATGGATCCACACTTCTCAGTGTGATATCACAGATACTAATGTGACCTTCCTGCTACTGGAACATCTGTGGCATTCATTATACCAATTTCCTTCCTTCCCCCTGTTCTAACATCAAGAACAAAAGCCATGCAACAAAAATATGTAAACTGATATGTGAGACTTGGCTGTAATCATGTTTTTTTTCAATCCATAACTCTATTTTATATGTTACCATGTGGAGAAATGACCATAAACTCTAAGTGTCTCACAAATAGCCATATTGTCCCATATTGAATAGCAGGTTTCATAAAGAGAAAGAAATATATTCATGGAATATTACAATAATTTTCTCTTTCCTTTTTTCAGAGTCCGCTTATGAAAGACTCTATCCATGCAAATGTGGCGTGGGACCCAAAAGTGGGTTTTAAGATACCGATTGGTTCATTTGAGAGCTACAACCTGATCAAATGTGTCACCCATATGAACGACATGCAAGTAACACTGAACTTCATTCCTCTACGCCGTAGTAAGTATCCTTTAAAAATACGTACTGCTTAAATAGATCCATTTGGTGAGCCATCTTCTTCAGTATACATGCATCTAATGCCCTATTATGTGTGTAGCCAGTGTTTTGAGGAATGTGCGCATCACTCCAGAGCATCCAAAAGTCTTGGTTGGAGACACTCTGGTCCTCAACTGTTCAGGAGATACCACTTATAATGGCAGAATTGATTTTGAATGGAAATTTCAGAAGAGACATGTAAGTTCTTAAAATGAATGTGAACTGATCATTACAAAAGTATGTTATAAACAGAGAAAGAATCAAACCATATAATATTATGTTAATATGAGCATGAAATAATTGTTTCTCTGTGTGCCAGATTAATCGGCCCCATAAAACATCAATGACAAGGGAAGAACCTTCCAGAAAGACTGCAATGACTAAAGCGCTAATCATATCTAATGTTACTGTGGAGGACAAGGGCGTCTACAGTTGTACAGGAAATATTGATGACTCTAAGAAGCATGCTTCAGTCAAGGTCACTGTGTATGGTGAGTATGTGATGAAGACCTGCTATGCCATAACTTTTTACAAATTTGTTATAGCATGACAGTCGGGTAATGTAACACTATGTGACATTGTAGAGCATCCATTCCTGAATGTGACCCACAAAGGCCGTAAAGTCATCTCTGTGAAAGAGGGCACAAGCTTTGAGTTTCACCCTCGGGTCAATGCCCTGCCTGCCCCAGACAAAATAACCTGGTAAGTTCATATAAACTATAATGGCACCAGTCAAATGCTGTGGCTGTACAGTATTTGAGTTTCCATTTCTTATAATGTAACACATGACATGCGACCACAGGTGATTGCTTTAAGACTATATGGATAGCCTGGCTTCCCTTCATTAAAGTCAGCAACAAAACTGTTATCAAAGTGTGTTTACTATTACTAAATATTATCCATTCATTCATTAACGAATCAAATGATTGCTTTGATCTCATGGCAGTATAGTGCTGTTTATGTAATAAATTCAAACTCAAACATGAACAACCTAGGATGCAAAATCTGCTTTGAAGCCCCAGACACAGACCTAATAGACACTCTTTGAAGCTTGTGTCTCTAGAGCAAACGTGTATGTGTTAAAAAGACTAACAGGACAAATGGCTTTGGCTCCCAGACGTACAGGCTTCACTTGCAGTGAATGGGGTCTGAGCAGGTACATTTTGCATAGCAAAAAGCATCTCAGCATTCATCGGACATTCCACGTTTTGTTTGCAAATAGGGAATCAGGGACATGACTGATTTCTCAAACTTGGTATAATCAGAGCCAGACATTCATTTCATTTATTTACAATACAGGTTTGTGTCATTTAATGACCACATTGCATTCTGTGAAACAGGTCGGTGACCGAAATGGACGTTGACTGGACATTACCATAGTTACATAGTGTTTTTATGCTACTGTAATGTAAATAGCTTATAAAGGTTATTTTCACCTGAAAACTGTGTGCAAGCAATATGTAAGTGCATCAGAGATGACGAGTGGAAGCCTAAAGTATTATACACCTGGTAAACCTCTTGTAATCTACGGAAATTCTCAATACCGTGGTAGCCTAGTGGGTAAGGTACTGGACTATGGACCAGAAGGTCCAGGGTTCAAATCCCACCTCTGCCAAGCTGCCACTGTTTGGTCCTTGAGCAAGGCCCTTTACCCACAACTGCTTGGATTGTAAGACTGTATCAATTGGATAAGGGCGTCAGCTAAATGCTGTAAATGTAAATGTAATAATGGTGAATTTGAGGTGCTGTTGAAGTGACCCCACTGATTGGCTGTTTAGGACAGCAATATCCAGACATAAATAGAAAAGATGTATTTCCTATTATAATTTATTATAATTGTTATGAAGGTTGTTAAAGCAAACAGACGTTGATCGGATGGTCATCAAATGGACATACCTGTAGTTATAGCTTACAAAGATAAAATGCGTTAATATGTAAAAAGGCTTTGAAATAGTTTATTAAATTTTGCAGTGAACCGCAATTCATAATGCAGTGAAATATCAAAATAAGTAAGTAGAGATTCTTTATATTGTTCTGTGCTGAACCTTTACAGGTACAAGGATGGAACCCCTATTGAAGACACCTTTTATTATGAGGCAGTGGGCTATAATCTCACCATCAAAGAGGTTAAACAGAAAGATGCTGGAGTTTTCACTATTGCTTTGTCTAACCAGGAGAAAGGACTTTACAGAAACCTAACCTACACACTTTTTGTCCAAGGTAAGGTAACAAAAACTACAAAGAAGCCAGTGGGCATGTTTGTCAGTCTTTTCCTGTTTTGCCATCATGAGCTTGATTGCAGGTAGCTTCTATGTGCGGAATTTCAGATTTGTTGTTGCAAGGGCAAGCTTGATATCGCAAATGCAGCTGGATTTGATTAGTGCTTATTGAAATTGCTTCAGGGTTGTATGGGTCTTCAGTGCTACACATTGCACTGCAAATAGCCCCCCGACCTTTCCGCCACAGTCTGCATTTATTCCATCTTAAAAACCAGACTTATAGCTATCTTCCAATGCTTCTAAGCAGTGTCTGCTTTCAGAGAATTTATCTGACGTGACAACATCAAACCAGAAACTTGTTTTGCAGAGAAGTATAGATAAACAGTAACTTCAAGATTCAGATTCCTATTGACAGCTACAGTAATATATAATAAATATCAGATTGTGAGTGGTCTGAGTCTAGCACAGAACTGTCAGGATTATTTAAAACTGAGCTTACTATTGAAAAAAGAATGACTATAGTGCCTTATGATTGCACCAGAAAATGGTATGAGAGACTGTCTGTCTTAACTATAATAGTATTCAAAAGCTTGGAATTCCTAAAAACTGCTGTCTCCATTTCTGAAATATTTGATATAGTCAATATGTTTATTTAATACAGCTGTCGATATTGATAATACTTTACAAATCAAAGAGTCCTCCATTTGCAACAATTACAAACTTACACTTTCAGGTGCTGTGTTCAGTGGCAGGTGACACTGGTATTCGTTATGTTCTGTTTAATGAAGCAGACTCCAAACACTACTGGACTTATTCCCTTGAGCACTTGTACTCCTGTCGTTCCAGTGGTGGATGGACTCCTTTGTATAATATCTAACATTTCTTGAGCACTGAGTGCTTGGAATCATATTCATTTTGCAATACAATAATAGTTTGATGTGTTTTTAGAGGAACCAGTTTCATTTTGGCCATTTTGAGTTTCAACTATGCTAAAACAAAATGTTTCCATAATAACCAATCCTACTGTGGTAATGAAAGGTTTAGTTTGTTTAAGTTCTATAAAGACAGATAAACTGTTGATGTGAAGTATAAATCAGTTTATGAAATGTTCCGTAGAGAAAATGTGCTGTAAATTTTTTTCATGATCCCATTCTTTCTGAGAATTCTTTATTCATGATATATTGGGCCATCATATAAAATGTTCATATGATCAATCTCTGTCCAGTTTCATGTACATCCTCCTTACAATCCAAAAGTCATAATCAATGGGAATATAATTACATTTAGGGATTATGTTAACATATGCAGTGGTGTGAAAAAGTGTTTGTTCCCTTCCTGAATTCCTTTTTTTTGCATGTTTGTCACACTTAAGTGTTTTGGAACATCAAACCAATTTAAATATTAGTCAAAGACAACACAAGTAAACACAAAATGCAGGTTTTAAATGAAGGTGTTTATTATTAAGGGAGGAAAAAATCAAAAAGCCCTGTGTGAAAAAGTGATTGCCCCCTAAACCTAGTAACTGGTTGGGCCGCCCTTATCAGCAACAACTGCAACCAAGCATTTGCGAGAACTTGCAATGAGTCTTTTACAGTGTTGTGGAGGAATTTTGGCCACTCATCTTTGCAGAATTGTTGTAATTCAGCCACATTGGAGGGTTTTTGAGCATGAACGGCCTTTTTAAGGTCATGCCACAGCATCTCATTAGGATTCAGGTCAGGACTTTAACTAGGCCACTCCAAAGTCTTCATTTTGTTTTTCTTCAGCCATTCAGAGGTGGACTTTCTGGCGTGTTTTGGATTATTGTCCTGCTGCAGAAGCCAAGTTTGTTTTCAGCTTGAGGTCATGAACAGATGGCCGGACATTCTCCTTCAGGATTTTTTGGTAGACAGCAGAATTCATAATTCTATTTATCACAGCAAGTCTTCCAGGTCCTGAAGCAGCAAAACAGCCCCAGACCATCACACTACCACCACCATATTTTACTGTTGGTATAATGTTCTTTTTCTGAAATGCTGTGTTACTTTTACGCCAGATGTAATGGGACACACACCTTCCAAAGAGTTCAGCTTTTGTCTCGTCAGTCCACAGAATGTTTTCCTAAAAGTCTTGGGGATCATCAATATATGTTCTGGAAAAATTGAGAGGAGCTTTAATGTTCTTTTTGCTCAGCAGTGGTTTTCGTCTTGGAACTCTGCCATGCATGCCATTTTTGCCCAGTCTCTTTCTTATGGTGGTGGCATGAACAGTGACCTTAACTGAGGCAAGTGAGGCCTGCAGTTCTTTGGATGTTGTTGTGGGGTCTTTTGTGACCTCTTGGATGAGTCGTCACCGCATTCTAGGGGTAATTTTGGTCAGCCGGGCACTCCTGGGAAGGTTCACCACTGTTCCATGTCTTCGCCATTTGTGGATAATGGCTCTCACTGTGGTTTGCTGGAGTTCCCTAGGCTTTAGAAATGGCTTTATAACCCTTTCCAGTCGGATAGATCTCACTTTCTTTCTCAATTGTTCCTGAATTTCTTTGGATCTTGGCATGATGTGTAGCTTTTAAGGACCTTTTGGTGTACTTCACTTTGCCAGGCAGGTCTTATTTAAGTGATGTCCTGATTGAGAACAGATGTGGCAATAATCAGGACTGGGTGACAAGTGGAGGGGGGATCACTTTTTCACACAGGGCCATGTAGGTTTGGATTTTTTTCTCCCTTAATAATAAACACCTTCATTTAAAAACTGCATTTTGCGTTTACTTGTGTAAACTTAATTGTTGTCTTTGACTAATGTTTAAATTGGTTTGATGTTCCAAAACACTTAAGTGTGACAAACATGCAAAAAAATAGGAAATCAGGAAGGGGGCAAACAATTTTTCACACCACTATATAAAGATTTTTTGTTACTTTTACCCCCAGAACTAGTATAATACAGTAATATGGTGATCCCCAATGTTTGTCTAACTAACTTTTTACTCCTTTATCAGGTGTAATAGTGCTCATTAGAAAAGAGGTAATATATTAATGTTTGTTTGTGCCTCCACAGTGAATCCTGTGATATCTGAGGAAGAGATAGTACCTATAGGCCATCAAACCTACAAGCATGGCCAGACTAGTCAGTTTACCTGTACAGTCTTTGGATTTCCGAAGCCAAGCATCACATGGTTATGGCAGCCATGTGACCCTGACCCCAAGCTCAAAAAGTGAGTTGGTTTTGCAGCACCATACCTTAAGTCAAATAGTTATTATCCTATTAAAACGGTCTTGATCGCTTGGACTGTCAGTTCAGTTCAGTCATTGTAAATTACCTATTATTTTCTTTTAATTACTGAATTTTCTTTTGCCAAACCATGATTGAAGTGCTCTAGATATGCCCACCACATTGAAGCTGAGATAAAATAAGAATCTGTTTATGGTTGAAGAGCAAAACTATCAGAGCATCAGTGTGAATTCCGTATGACCAGAATGCATGCTCCTGCTATTCTGTTGAACCAATTCCATCACTTTAAAACCAGGCCAAATTAAACAGAGCCTGAAACCACATGACTTTAAGCTTCCATCAGTAAAACTGTGTGGTTTTGTGAAAATAAGTAATGGAAACAATCCATGGATATCATAAGGCAAATGGAAAGGAAAACAAGCGTGGAAAGCTCTAAGTAAAGGCCAAAATTATTGTCTTATTCTGTCGAGTGCCATGAAAAAGACTACTGTGACTACTCATTTACAAGTAAAATATTGGTCAAGGAATGTTTTTGCCAGTTCAACACAATAAAAGTGTCCATTTTTTGCCCTTTCAAAAATAGTCGGTTATAGGAATGTAAACATCAGATTATAAGGTTTATAACAGTCATATCAGAAATGTCCACTGAATTTCATGAGCTATGCCTTGTTGAACACAGAGGTCTTATATATTTCAGTCAGAGTGGGAGTGTTTGCATTCAGTTATGACTCTCAGGTTGCAGTTTTAATGATTATGGTGGGTCAAGGGCTTGACGTGTAAATGGAAGTGACCAGTGTTGCACCACTGCTGGTGCCAATAGTGGTCAGGTCTGTCATACTTAAACAAGTTATCAGCTATGCATTGTTGATCACAATGGTCTCAAGATCAGCCATATCTCTGTCAGCCAGTGGTGACGCATGACTCAGCCCTTCCTGCCATGCTGCTGTTTCCTCTTTGGCCCCTACTCCTATTAGTCCAATTGTTAATCAACTCAGACGGATGTAGTTGGACGTTTTGTTGTCCTCCAGACCCAAGGCAGTTCAGCATGTTACACTTAAACACAGTGAAGAGAATTTAGCTCTCATAAAAATACAAGAAAGTGGCAAGAAGTGAACATTAGTTGCATCGGTTAAAAGAGCAGATTTTCCACTTGCTTCAAATTTTGTTCAAAGCCCATTTTTTCTGCTGCTCAATGTACAACACAAGCACAATGTCCTCTGTTAATCATGGTTACATGCTTTGATTTTGTGTAGATGTTGAAGAGTATATGAGAATGTCTTATGTGTGACTTGTCTGTATCAATATGACCAGATTCTCATTGGTGACATTAATTTCACTTTGTCTTACAGGTGCCACTTTTACAGCGATCCGATTACTGTGAAAGACACTGCCAGCTCCACTTATCCATCAAACATAATTGAGAGAGTCTCCACAGAGCAAAAGGAGATACTTGGCAAAAACAAGGTACTTCCGAATTAAATGTGTATTATCCTCTATCAGTGGTCTATGTGTTAGTTGTAAATGTAACAGCAATATATTTAGAGAGTCAACTGGCAGAAACAAATTCTCATTGTGGGTGATTATTGATCCACGCATCCTTCTTTATTTAACCAGTTACAAGTTAAAAGTTAGTGTAAACCATATGGCTTTGATATTGATTCCTTCAAAAATGTAAATTTAACAAGAGAATGAAAGCTTCCACTCAGTGTTGTTTCAGGGTCTTTTTAAGGAATGTGTACAAACTAGTTTAGGAGGTAGAAAGTTTAGAATATGCATGTATCTCTGCTGCATAAAAGTTGTCAATCATTCTGTAATGGAAAGCAGAGGCTAATAAATGGGCCAGTAGTTGTAGATTCCACGCATCTGAGCGAATGCTCTCAGGATAATGGAGTGCCCATAAACAGATCTCTTATTCAAGCCAGGACTGTCAAATACTGGCAGAAAATGTAATCTTTTTTAGTTTTTTCTGGTATGCTTGAATGCACTTTAAAAGGGTCTTTTAGTGTGATATGATACCCCTTGGAAATGTGAAACCAAGTTTTGCCGAACCCGGACAAAGCTACGTGGAAAAATTTGCTAAGGGAAATTATGAGGGAATAGAGCTCAATTGATTGTTATTGGAGCAAACTATCCCTGCGTACGTGAAGGTATTTCTCACTATAAGTCATAGGCTGCTAAGTCTTCAGTACCTCCTGACTATGTAGGCAGACTGTATACTGGACAAACATTAATGGATCAATTGTCAGTTGTTCAGCAGATTCTGAATGAAGAACTGGCTCCTTGTGTTAAATTTAGTCTATGTAAAACTTCTCCACATTTGATGTGTAGATCATTCAGAACTGTTGTAACTTAATTCAGGCCAATATCAAGCAAGTCTTAATGAAATTCAAGCTAGTAGAAAGAATTTTCAGTCAATTACAGAAGAGTGTTTTAAATTGTATTGTTTATGGTTATATAAAATAATGACTAGCATTGTCTTCCATTCTTCTGATATACTCTACTCTCACAGGACAAAGTTTATGCTTGCATGAATCTGTAATGCACACAAATTATACAAGTTTAGGTAACATTATAAGAAGAATAGAGTGTCCCTGCAATGTAATAACATAATCTTAAATGAGTTGAGCTAGTAGACAACCTACAGCGGTGCATGAAAGTTTGTGAACCCTTTAGAATTTTCTATATTTTTGCATAAATTTGACCTAAAACAGATTTTCACACAAGTCCTAAAAGTAGATAAAGAGAACCCAGTTAAACAAATGAGACAAAAATATTATACTTGGTCATTTATTTATAGAGGAAAATGATCCAATATTACATATTACACAGTGAGTGGCAAAAGTATGTGAACCTTTGCTTTCAGTATCTGGTGTGACCCCCCTGTGCAGCAATAACTGCAACTAAACGTTTCGTGTAACTGTTGATCAGTCCTGCACACCGGCTTGGAGGAATTTTAGCCCATTCCTCCGTACAGAACAGCTTCAACTCTGGGATGTTGGTGGGTTTCCTCACATTAACTGCTCACTTCAGATCTTCCCAAACATTTCGATGTGGATTAAGGTCAGGACTTTGACTTGGCCATTCCAAAACATGAAACTTTATTCTTCTTTAACCATTCTTTGGGTCGTTGTCTTGCTGCATGACCCACTTTCTCTTGAGATTCAGCTCATGGACAGATGTCCCTGACATTTTCCTTTAGAATTCTCTGATATCATTCGGAATTCATTGTTCCATCAATGATGGCAAGCCGTCCTGGCTCAGATGCAGCAAAACAGGTCCAAATCATGATGCTATCACCACCATGTTTCACAGATGGGATAAGGTTCTTATGCTGGAATGCAGTGTTTTCCTTTCTCCAAACATAACACTTTTCTTTTAAACCACAAAGATTTTTTTGCTCATTTTGGTCTCATCCGTCCACAAAACATTCTTCCAATAACCTTCTGGCTTGTCCATGTGATCTTTAGCAAACTGCAGATGAGCAGCAATGTTCTTTTTGTAGAGCAGTGGCTTTCTCATTGCAACCATGCACACCATTGTTGTTCAGCGGTCTTCTGATGGTGGACTCATGAACATTAACATTAGCCAATGTGAGAGAGGCTTTCAGTTGTTTAGAAGTCACCCTGGGGTCCTTTGTGATCTCACCAACTATTACACACCTTGCTCTTGGAGTGATCTTTGTTGGTCGACCACTCCTGGGGAGGGTAACAATGGTCTTGAATTTCTTCCATTTGTACACAATCTGTCTGACTGTGGATTGGTGGAGTCCAAACTTTTTAGAGATGGTTTTGTAACCCTTTTCCATCCTGATGAGCATCAACAACTCTTTTTCTGAGGTCCTCAGAAATCTCCTTTGTTTGTGCCATGATACACATGACTTCACAAACGTGTTGTGAAGAGCAGACTTTAATAGATCCCTGCTCTTTAAATAAAACAGTGTGCCCACTCACACCTGATTGGCATCCCATTGATTGAAAACACCTGACTCTATTTTCACCTTCAAATTAACTGCTAATCCTAGAGGTCCACATACTTTTTGCCACTCACTAATATGTAATATTGGATCATTTTCCTCAATAAATAAATGACCAAGTATAATATTTTTGTCTCATTTATTTATCTGGGTTCTTTTTATCTACTTTTAGGACCTGTGTGAAAATCTGATGATGTTTTAGTTCATATTTATGCAGAAATGTAGAAAATTCTAAAGGGTTCACAAACTTTCAAGCACCACTGTAATTTCAGGATGAAAAGGCTTAATATGCCAGGTGTAGATGTTACATTTCTGTAAGCTTTCACAGATCTTTTCTGTTGCATACCTGTCTGAGAGACAAAAACAATGTAGCAGAATCCCTTAGAGTTCTGTGTGGCATGTAAGTTTGCATGCATGGTATCTGTAGAAACCACTGAAAAAACTACAAGTTTTTAGTCAAAGCCATACTTTCTGGATGTCAGACTTATAAGATACAGCTTGGAAGCACTGTTCCGTTTACAGTAAAATGTGACATGACACTCATTCACTATGTATTTGATGTGATGGCTGAATCTGTAATGGGAACTGTTGTGCCTTGTACTTTTCCTGTCTTTTAAATGCAGTTGTAAAACATATTGGGAAATGGCATGTAACCCAGGCACATGGCGTTGTGCTTTTGGCTGTAAAAATACAGCTCAATGAAAAACAGATATGCTGTACAAATATGTTGTGGTAATTAAGCTTGTGTACTGAAACGTTTCTATTTTAAGCTTTGTTGTTTGGCTCTTCACAGACTGTTAGTACCCTGGTTGTGGTGGCCAATGTGTCAGGAGTCTACTACTGCAAAGCCAGCAATATTGTGGGGAACAGAACTATGAAGACTTATTTCTATGTGAATGGTAAGTGAGTTACCTAGGTGGAATAATGGTTTCCATTTTGAACAATTGCTGTTTTGAAATTGGCATAGGTAACATTTCAAGGTGGAGTGCTCTGGTGGTTTTTATATGTATGTCAAAGCACACTATAACACTTGGCGATATCATTTGTATTGGCTTAACGCATATGTAATTAATAGCAGAAAATATACACGACCTTTCACACTGGATTGTGCAATAAGGAGAAAAATGGGGGCATTAACTGGAACCATGCCACTGCGAGGGATGGCAGACTGAAGGACCCAAAATGCAAACATGTCCACTGCCATATGATACGGTGCTCTAATTCCTAAGTTTAGTCTATGTTTGGTAGAGCAACATTTTTCTCTTTCCTGAAAACACTGCTTCAGTGTGAATCCCATTTTTTTGCATGGCTGAACAGGTTCAAATGTTCTTGAACCGAAAAAGGAACCTGAGATGACTGACAGAGGTAAAGTTAAGTTTCTGTAAGCAAACTGATGGCAGGTTGCAGGGGTCCTGTGGAGGATTTAATGGCCCAGAGAATGTGCTGTGCCAAGGTGGGAATGACTCTGACCGCAGGAATGTTGGTCAAAGAAGCTGAATTGTAATAACAGCTGTGTTCTCTTGCGGAACTCGAGACGCTCTCCAGCTCTGCGAATAAACAAGCGTGTTCCAGCTCCCCCGAGGCCCGGATTCAGCCTGGTTCTTATTGTAAACGCTTGAGGTTGGCTGTCACTGCTGCCCCTCGCCAACAACCTGCTTCCAATTAGTAATGATGAAACAGGAAATAGCTGCAAATTTGACATTCCATGACTAGAGATGTGCAACTTTGTGAGGGTCCTGTGAGTACAAATTGCTTTGACAATGGCCTTTGTGTATGCTAATTTTTAATGTAGGTATAGTCATATACAGGAGGTACAAAAAATAGAAGAAACATCACACAAAAAAGCCCTTGTTTCTGAAATGATTAAATCACAATTACAAACAACTGCACAGGTGGCTTATATTAACTTTATTGTCAATTAACAGCATTTATCGGCTATAAAGGAAGTCTGACTCGCTGGTATGTATAATTTCAAAATAAGAGGCAGCTAAAGAATTCCAAGTAGGCAAAACAGTGGGTGCCCACATTACTGGTGTATCCGTCATTTAATTTCAATGATTCAGCATGGGTGCATAACAGGCAATAAAAGAGGCAGTTTACAGGAGCAGGTGCTCCCTATTGTACAAACTGTTATAAGATGTTTGTCCTATAGAAAAACTGTGAGAAGGTCTGTGACAATTTAAATAAAATATAAAGGTATTCGGGACTCAATGGGTGGGCCCTACTCTTTATTATCTTCTTGATGTCAATGTATTATTCCAGGTTTCTATTATGCTGTCAAGCACCTGTATCACTAAGGCTTCTAAAATTCCCTGGAATGACTTCCATACTTTCAACCTAATCCTTAAATTCTTTTCTTTCAGATCATCCACAGTCTTTTGGAGTCGAACCCTTGAAAGTCACTGAGGGAGATGACGTAACCCTGACTTGCCAGGGCACTCGTTTCCTCTATGATAGGCTAAGCTGGTACGATTCACAGAATCACCTGGTTGAAGATGACAGCAGGATGAGGATTGGTCCTTATTCTGTGTCCCTATCACTCAGACTGAAGAATGTCTCCAGAGATCCCACACAGGGTTTTCAGTGCAAGGCAATCAACATCAACACCAATAATGAGGTCAATGCAACCGCTGCCTTATTTGTTGATGGTAAGTAGGCATTGTCTATTTCCAATATCTATCCTCATTTTAGCAGCTGATGTGTTACTATAGCATTTAATTTGCTGGTATGACAATTATTTGTGAACTATTTTAAGCAGACATGCTTATTACATTATATAGAGTGATTTAGCTTGTACATTTTTGCTTATGTGCAACACTGCTTTGACGTCTACAGAGAGGAAAGTTCCCTGGTTGAGGCAAAACTTAATGAATCAGGAAGTGAACAGCAGCAGCACTCTGAACCTGACTTGCCTGGCCCATGGTGCCCCACATCCATTTATCACATGGTACAAGGACAAAGTTCCCATTACTGGAGGCCCAGGTAATGAAGCCTTGTTGTTCATATTTTTAAAATATCACCAGGTTGACTAATCTTTGCGCTTTAGGATGGAAGTGGATGGATGGAATGCAAATCAGAGTGTGTCAATTGTAAATAAGCATTTAATTACATGGGATATGATAACAAACAGGGAGGAAATGCATTTCTGGGTTCACCAGTATAAAACAAAATGTCCTGGGTTCGAGTCCCGGCCCATACCGCTCACTGAATGGAGTTTGCATGTTCCCCTGTGTCTGAACTCTGTTTTCCCTTCCAAATTCCACATACGTGTTAATGCGTCAACTGCCATCTCTAAAGGCTGTGGGGCTTTATCTGTGGGGGTTGTGTGTGTGTGTGTGTGTTGGTAAGGGCTGGGAGGTGATAAGTGATGGACTGGCACTATCTCCAGAGAACAAAGGGCACAGGTGTGCCCTGAATGGGATGCCAGTAATTGGTACATAAGTTAAATGTAGCACATTGTGGTATATTAAACTCTAAATAATTTAAAACAACTGTTGCAGGAATCACTCTGAGTGATGGGGTCTTAATAATCCAGCGAGTCAAGAAAGAGGATGAGGGGGTATATGAGTGCCAGGCCAGTAATGCTGAAGGTGTGGCAAATTCTAGCGCGGTCATCACTGTACTAGGTAAGTACCAGATCAGCTGACCTATGTGTACCAATTCCATTCCATTCATCAGTCATCTGAACTATGTTACAATGCTGCTGAACGATATACCAGAAAATAACAGAATAGATATGCATGCTATTTCATGTTAGCCAAAAGCAAATAAATGAAAAAATGCTCAGTAAACACCATTAGAGGTTATTTATAAACTCCCATGTGTTTGCGTGAATAGAACAAATAGCTTCAGTCAAGCCTCAAATTTAAACTATCCCATGAGGAAGAGTCCGAGGTTTCTGGAACTACAAATTCCAGGGCAATTTTATGATGTGAGTTGCAGTGGGGGTCTGCTCACTTGGGAGTTGACCTTTGCGCTGTCAGCAGAGAACTTCACTAATGACTGGCAGGATGACTTCTTAAAGGAATAAAGGGCTTGAAACTTAAAACACTCTAAGGGAGCACAGATGACCAGTTACAGTGTTCAGTGTAACCTTGTTGAAATAGTTTTCTGCCTCCCTCCTGCCTTGTAAACTAGTCCTCACCAAAATATGCTGTTTTCATAACTGTCTGACAAAACAAATTGGGTGATATTTTTGTGTGTCTGAATTAAATGTAAACAAAGTCAAACAGAGCAAGTGTTTTGATTGCTTCATCATTTTCTGGCCTTTTGAAAATGGAATTCCTGATGGCTTAGACAATATGTTTAAACTGTAATGGCTCCCAGAGAACAGACTATGCGATATACGAGAGTGTGTTTTGTACAAATAAACAATGCACAATCAATACTAAATAATGTGTAAATAAATAAAGGGTATACTAAATATCATTAAAAAGAAACGGCATTCAGTAAACAAAGTTGCAAAATATCTCTGGGCGCAACCGCAAGAAGTGAAGTGCTTGACCATTGGCGTGTGTTTTGCATAAACGTAGGTGATGAAGGCAAGCCAAATATTGAGGTGATTATCCTTGTGTGTACGGGAGCAGCCGCAACCTTCCTTTGGATCATGCTTATTCTCTTCATCCGCAAGCTAAGAAAGGTAATGACCACAACTGGCTAGTGTGTTCCTGTCCTACTGTACTGCTTTATAGCTTTTAACTCCTAGAACATCTGCCCTACTGATGTACCGTTGGGAAATTCTTAGTATGTCTGCTGGCTGAAAATCGGTCTTGTTTTGATTAACAGAGATGGGAATGTCTTAGCTTTTATTAGACTGAATGAGCAGTTTTGGTCATTCTTCATCGACTACATGAACAGTTTTAGATTATCCTTTCCCCTTTTATTCTTCTAACTGAACAGCTTTAGGTTTTGGTATACGTTTGCATACATAACACAGTGGATATTGTAATTACACCGTATCCGATTTACACTCTGTTGACATTTTAATAACTAGGAACGTGAATGATAACCCTAATGAAATATGAAATTATAATATTTTACTTCCTTCGACCTAGCCAAGTTCTGCAGATCTAAAGACAGGCTACCTATCCATTATCATGGATCCAGAGCAGATGCCACTCAGTGAGCAGTGTGACCGCCTGCCTTACGACAGCAACAAATGGGAGTTCCCTAGAGATCGCCTGAGATTGGGTGAGCTTTATGCATACAGACCCATCTGTTTAGCATTAAACACTAGCACATCTTATCAGAGAAATCAGAGCAGGCTGATTCAAACGTTTAAAATCAGACTAAGGGTAGATAAGGTGTATGGATAAGGTGTATCTATCATCTCAAAGGTATTGAAGGTATTGAACAATTATTTATCAGTGACCAAGCGCTGTTGTGGCATAACCACCCCATAAATTCCCCATGGAGGGCCAGTGAAGTGGTCTTAAGCTCAGCAGGTTGTTTTAATTGCAGGCCTATATCTTTCCTGACAGGCAACCATTCTGATTTATGAACCTCAATGCAGGGTGTAGGCAAACTGGCAAACCCATGACTCTCTCTCTGTCTCTATGTCTGAGTTAATAGGTAGAACCCTAGGCCATGGTGCTTTTGGAAAAGTTGTGGAAGCTTCTGCATTTGGCATAGACAAGCTTTCAACATGCAAAACAGTTGCTGTCAAAATGCTAAAAGGTAAGTTATTAATTACGTTGTAATTGTATCAAATGCTTTTTTTGAAGCTGGACTTTTGCATCAATGCATTTAGGTTTAAGCCCCAAATCTGGTGTTTAAGTGTTAAGTGTCTTATCTTTCTATTGTTTCTATAAATCATAATAAACACAACCATAAATCCAGATCAAATTAGATTACATTTTGATTAAAAACAGACATGTCAAATCAAGATAGATGCAGGATTGTTAACAGCTGTGTTGAGGCTATTGCATATGGGTGTTTTTACTGAAAACCCAGACATCCTATTAGGAATGACAGTATGCATATGTGAAAATTTGCCTCAGGTTCAAAAGTTCACATGTAATACATGTGCAACAATCCATTTACATATTCATTAGTGAAGTACAAGCAGATGTTTTTAAGATCATGCCGAACATAACCCAAATATGTTTATATCAATTACATCATTGCATTTCTTATAACACTTGTCACAGTGAGAGCTACAGATAACTTCTGAAAAAAAAAAAAAAATTTTATGTTCTATTTGGACCTTTATCACTAAATATGGGTTTGGTCAAAATAACTTCAATCCTTCTGTTACATAAGCAACAGTTTGTGAAGAGCTTTTAGCTGCCCTGATGACTGATAAGAGCTGTGTGATGGTGTCTTGTAATAATCATAAATCAGACACTCTATATTTGTAAGTCCACTGGCATTATGCTATCATTCTTCCCAAGGCATTAATCATTGGGAGAAAGAAACTAGCTAGGATGATGTTTCATGTGCTGTGGGTTACCTCTTAATGAAAAGCAGAAGATTCTTGTAAATGTCTGTGTGCTATGAGATCCAGTGATTGTGCTTATTGGCTTCCAGAACAGGGCTGAAGTTCACTGGTAGTTTGTATAAACAAAAAAAATAACCTTTATCAAACTACTATGTAAAGAATATAAGAAGAACAAAGCAAGGGTAATTTTATTCAGGAGTGCTAAAATTGCTGATGGAGTTTAGGTAAACTGTTTTAAGAAAAGCAATCTTGGTCCATAGGATGGCTTGGTTAACCCATATTTCCCACTTTAATTACGTGTTCAATTCAAGTCCTGATATTGATATTACATCCAAATGTTGATTACAGTGCTTCTAAGATACACTGATCAACCATAACATTAAAACCACCTCCTTGTTTCAGCACTCGGTTTCAATTTTATCAGTTACACTATCCTTGTAGAGGCACTTTGTAGTTCTACAATTATTTACTGTAGTCCATCTGTTGCTCTGCATGCTTTATTTGTTGCTCTAGTACGAGTGAACACAGCAGTGCTGCTGGAGTTGTTAAACACTGCACTCACTCACTGTACACTCTTTTATACACCTACCTTGTTGGTCCACCTTGTAGATGAAATCAAAGACAGCAGCTTATCTGTTGCTGCACAGTTTATGTTAGTGGTCCTCTAATCCTTCATCAATGCTCATAAGATGCTGATAACAGAAAAATGTTGGCTGGATAACACTTAAGTGGTCAAAAATGCCAGCTGCACTGCTCTGTATGATCCACCAGGGCAACACACTAACGTATCACCACCATGCCATTGAGAGAATAATGCACCACTGAAATAATGCTTGATCTGTGGTGGTCCTGTGGGGGTCCTGACAATTGAAGAAGAGAGAGAAATGGGATTAATACAGTATGCAGAGCAACAGATGGACTACATTCTGTAATTGTATAATTACAAAGTGCACCTATATGGTAAGTGGAACTGATAAAATGAGCACTGAGTATAAAAACAATGAGGTGGTTTTAATGTTATGGGTGTTCAGTGCAAATGTGTGGTTTTGGTTTGGTTTGTGGGGTTTTGTTTTAACTTGTCCCATGTGAAATATAAATCTGTCAATTCAAATGTTCTTGGGTTCTCAGTTTTCATGTTGTTTTGCCATGCTGCATGTCTAAATCAATTTCAAATTTTATTGCGGAGAAGCAAAACTGCAGTAGAATGTTTTGTTGCTCATGGTTTTTTCTTGTGCCATTTTCAGCCATGATCACAGACAATCTGTAACACATATAGCAGTAATTAAGACAGCAGATAAGGGTGTGGTTGGGAGCTAAGCACAGCTGGATGCTTGATTTTGTTATGCACATTAATGTACAGTTAAGACAATACAAGACCAAGCTATGTGAGCTTCCGTTATATTATAGGTTTTGTCTGTTTCAGGTGCATTAAAACAAACATGCACTATATGGACATAATAATTGGGACACCTACACATTAGACCTACAGGAGCTATGATGACATCCCATTCTATATCCACATGCATTAATATGGAGTTGACCCCCCTTTACAACTCTTCTGGGCAGGCTTTCTCCAAGATTTTTTACTGTGTTTGTAGGAATTTTTCCTCAATCATCCAGAAAAGCATTTATGAGGTCAGACATTGATTTTGGATTAGAGGGCCTGGCTCGCAATCTACGTTCTAGTTCATCTAAAGCATTGTTTCTCAATCCTGGTCCTGGCGCCCCACCGCTCTGCACAATTTAGTGCTTCTCCTGTTTAAACACAAACACTTTAACTATAACAGGCTTATTAATGAGCTAAGTAGTTGGATAAGGTGTGTTGGGAGCAGGAAAACACTAAAACATGCAGAGTGTTGGGACCAGGGCGCCAGGACCAGGATTGAGAAACACTGATGCAAAGGGTGTTTGATGGGGTCAGGGCTCTGTGTGGGCCAGTCAAGTTTTCTACACCAAAATCACCCATTCATGCCTTTATGGACCTAGCATTGTGCACTGGGGAACAGTCATTCTGGAACAGTAAAGGGCCTTTCCCAAACTGTATTGGTATTGCTGAAGCATTAAGATTTCCCTTCACTGTAACAAAGCGGTCTAGTCCAACCCCTGAAAACAACCCCAGAGCATTATCCATCCTCCAACAAACTTTCCAGTTGGCAGAATATAGTCAGACAGATAACATTCTCCTGGCATTTGTCAAACCCAGACTCATCCATCAGACTGCCAGATAGAGAAGCTTGATTTGTCACTCCACAGAATACATTTCCACTGCTACCAGTCCAGTGGTGGTATGCTTTACCACTGCGTGGCATTGTGTTTGGTGATTGCTCGGCGTTTGCAGTTTCTCGGCCATGGAAACCCAGCAGAGCATTGGTGACTTTTATGCACTATGAGCCTCAGCATTTAACGACCCCTCTCTGTAACTTCACGTGGTCTGACACTTCATTACTGTGGTTAATAAACACTTTCACTTTTCAATAATACCACTCACACTTGAATGTGGAATAGTTAAGAGTGAGGAAATTTCACAAATTGACTTTTTGCTACAGTGACATGCTATTACAGTACCACACTCAACTTCAGTTAGCCCTTTATAATGGCTCATTCTTTCACAAAAAATTGTAAAAGTGCTTGATTTTATACACCTGTGGCAATGAGACTGGATGAAACACCTCAACTCAGTGATTAAGAGGTGTGTCCCAATACTTTTCTCCATATAGTGTATATCCATGATAAACAAACTATGGCCTTGAGAATGAAGAGTTATACTGAAGAGTACATTGACTTTCCACTTGGCACTATCATAGGAACCTACCATTTCACCAAGTCACATTTCTGCTCTACTAAAGCCATCCATGGCTACTCTACTGTGCTGGTAATGTGACGAGAAAACATCTGAGAAAACAAGTTCTTAGCTGTAAAATGGTATACTTGAACTGCTCATAGAAAATAGCTGTAGTGTTCATAGTAAAATAAAGTGCTTGTCTGTGATTGCAAACTACTTCTGAAATCAGCATCAGTACAATAACTGTTCAACAGGAACTTTATGGATTGGGTTTCCATGGCTGAATCATAAATCATTCTCCATTCTTTGAATTTGGGAGATTCCAGGGGAATGTTACTATCACAGGGACTGTGGCGACTCAGCAGTTAAGGTGCTAGACTTTGGAACAGGGTGACCGGGGTTCAAATCCCACCTCTGCCAAGCTGCAACTGTTGGGTCCTTAAACAAGACCCTTAAACTAGAATTATTTGTATTGTAAGATTGTACCACATGCAAGTTGCTTTGGATAAGGGTGTCTGCTAAGTGACTTAAATGTTATTGTTAGTTTTTAATTTAACATATCAACACTGTAGTTATGAGCCAATTTAGAGTGACCAGTTAACATAATGCATGCCTTTGGAATGTGAGAGGCAACTGGACTACCCAGAGCAACTGGACATCCAGACTCCAATCTTGGGACTGAGCCGGGGATCTTGAAACTTTGAGGTGACCACATATGCTGCCCCAAATTGTAAATGTAAAAATAATGCCAGCTCACAAGTGGAGTTTAGTGGATAAAGAATAGTGGTCAGGGGTTGTTTTCCATGGTTGAGCTTGACCACTTTATGGGCACTGAAAGGGACATGTTAATTCTACAGCCAACAGTGAAATGTGTACTTTTAACTTTGTTGGAGCATTTTGTAGGAGGCTTTTATCTATTTCAGCATGACAGTGTTACTTCTGTAAAAATGTTTTGTTGAAGATCTAAGGCTATGTGGGATCTCTACTCTATTAATGCTCATGGCTTTGGATGAGATGACTGGGTGTGTGTTCAGTTTTGGACAAATAGTTTAGCTTTTCCATCAACACTATGTTCATACTATCATAATATCTTCATGTGCAATAGGAGGAGCTACAAACAGTGAATGCAGGGCTCTTATGTCTGAACTGAAGATACTGATTCATATTGGCCATCATCTTAATGTTGTCAATCTACTGGGTGCCTGCACAAAACCAGGAGGTGAGAGTATCAGGAATATTGTTTAGAATTGAATAAAAATGGTTTGTCAGACTAAGCATTTGAAGTTATTTTCTGTTTTGTTTTTTCAGGTCCCCTAATGATTATTGTGGAGTATTGCAAGTATGGCAACCTTTCAAACTACTTAAGGAGCAAGAGGGGAGATTTTGTGGTTTATAAAGTACGTAGGAGTTGAATGATTTGGATAATAAGTACAGCATGGTGTATCTATTTTTACACTGGTTCTTCTTTTTTCAGCAGTCTCAGGATGGCAAGGCACTGCTGCCAGGATCAGGGTGCGACCTGAGTGAGCTTCTGAAACGCAGGCTTGAGAGCGTGGCCAGCACAGGAAGCTCAGCCAGCTCAGGCTTTGTTGAAGATAAGAGCTACTGTGACTCGGAGGAAGAAGAGGAAGGTAGTGACTGAGTGTCTTCCTTCCCTTCCCAGCCTCCTCCCCTCCCCACTCACCCCTGCCTCACCTCCACCCCACCCTGTGTGCTCACAAGTGTCCTTTAGTTGTTTTTCACATCTTAATCTGATAGGCTGTTTCCTCTGGGATTCATAAATACGACTGATATTTAGTGGGAGCCACTGTCACCTACTGTGTATGGACTGTGTTATTTATTTATTTCCTGCCTAAGAGAGGGGAGTTGATTATAAGGAAGTAGAGTATTCCTGGTACACCGGGTTGTGATGTCTTTTGCCTGTTATTTTGGGTTTGATAAACTGTTTACACAGGTGTGACAATGGAAGGCTCACACTCACACTGCCACTCACCCCATCCCCACCCAATGATTGAGACTTATAAAAATAAGTATCAGGTTATGAAACAGTATAAAACGTACAAATCTGAGGAAAACAGTACAAATTCTGAAGACAAATGTTTAAGTTTATCTGGTGCTACATGGACTGGTAGAGATCAAAGTTCATTCAGAAACTGAATCCCAGCTGCAGTTGCTGATATCATTTTGCTTTTTAACCTCTTCACACAGACCCTGAAGACTTATATAAGAGAGTGCTGACACTGGAGGATTTAATATGCTACAGTTTTCAAGTGGCTAAAGGCATGGAGTTCTTGGCTTCACGAAAGGTAGGTCCTTGGCTAAATTACATTTGTATAAATAATTTTGTTTACCAATTCATGCTGGTCTAACAGGCTGGAGTCTGATGTTTAATGTTTTAGTTCACGTTTGTTCTCCTACAGCACAAAATCCTCAGTGTTTAATGGACACAATTCATGTTGTATGCAGATTTCATTAAATTGAAGATTTCCTTGTGTCCTCTACAGAATAACTAGGCATTTTCTTCATCTAATGAGGAATAACTGTCTAATACTGCTAGAATTTATTTCTGTTCTACAAAGAATGACAGGCATTGTCCGTTTACTTGTGCATAAAAATATTTTTTTGGCTAAATGTGTTCGCAATGAAACACAACACATGGTAGATATAAAACATGAAATCTGGGCCTGTGATCTATAGCTCAACTTCTCAGAATTTTAAATGTTTCAGTCATGATGGCTTCACTTTCCTCCAGTGTATTCATCGTGATTTGGCAGCACGGAACATTCTTTTGTCTGAAAACAACGTTGTGAAGATTTGTGATTTTGGACTTGCAAGAGACATCTATAAGGATCCAGACTACGTGCGCAAAGGAGATGTAAGTGTTCAGTGAAACCTGTAAATCATACAGTGTAGTGCTTCAATATTTGTCCCTGGTCACAATTTTCAGCCATTACTATATATTAATGCTTTTATATGTTATATCATAGTATAGTATAGTATTTTTTTTCTGATTAGAGTCACTTGAGCTTCAGTGCCTGTCCCCAGAGCAAACAGGGTCCAAGCATAAGTGTGACCTGTATGAAATGCTAGTCTCATCTCAGGGTTGGCTAGGGGTTGATGTTGCAGTGCAATGGGGTGATCTCTGAGTGGCCTTCATTTACTCAGACACAGCCAATCGTGTGTGCATTGGACACCCAAATTGGCCTGAAGACACCACTGGGACTTGAACCCGTGTTTCTGTGGTGTTGGGCTACCATATTAGACTGCTACACCATTCAATGCCACATTAATATATAATCATTAAAACCACTTGAAGTACAACCATAATAACAGCCTTAATCTGGATCAAACAGAGAGATTTTTGTGAAGCCAAGCCTGACATTTAGTCTGTATTATAATTCTACATTTTTCTTTTGTTGTTTGCTTGCGGTCAAGTGTGGCCATGCTGACTTTGTAATCAAGCTGGTTTTCACTGGTTTGTAGTCTGGGGGTTGGCTGTACATGAATAGCTGCAGTGAATGTTGTTCAAACAGGTGAAGCAGGGGTCTGGCTGAACAGTAGGGTACTCTGCATTTGTTTCTATAGGCCAGACTTCCTCTAAAATGGATGGCGCCAGAGGCCATATTTGACAAGATCTACACTACGCAGAGTGATGTGTGGTCCTTTGGGGTGCTAATGTGGGAAATCTTCTCTCTGGGTAAGTTTCATTACTGCACCTCATGGTTTAAGTTACCTTTACCATCAACAGCTTAGCATAACATATCTACTTGTATGAAAGCATCATGATACAAGTGTCTACAGTAACAATGGTGTTGAATTTCCAAACTCTTTAGAGATGGTTTTGTAACCTTTTCCAGCCTGATCAGCATCAACAACTCTTTTTCTGAGGTCCTCAGAAATCTCCTTTGTTCGTGCCATGATATACTTCTACAAACGTGTTGTGAAGAGCAGACTATGATAGATCCCTGTTCTTTAAATAAAACAGGGTGCCCACTCACACCTGATTGGCATCCCATTGATTGAAAACACCTGACTCTAATTTCACCTTCAAATCAACTGCTAATCCTAGAGGTTCACATACTTTTGCCACTCACTAATATGTAATATTGGGTCATTTTCCTCAATAAATAAATGACCAAGTACAATATTTTTGTGTAATTTGTTTAACTGGGTTCTCTTTATCTACTTTCAGGACTTGTGTGAAAATATGATGATGTTTTAGATCATATTTAGGCAGAAATATAGAAAATTCTAAAGGGTTCACATATTTTCAAGCACAACTGTATATTGTACAATATTCTTTATTTGACATACTGAAGTTCTGCTGATGTGTTTTAGGTTACAGTATAAGATAATCTTTGTTGTGTAGAGTTGTTTTAGTGGTATTAATTTTTTAATATTTCATGCAAGGACAGAAAGCACTGGTTCAGTAGTCTTGAAATGTTGCAACACACACTTTTGTGGGGTACTAACTTATACAGGCTGTGTGTCAACGTATTTGTAGCAGATTACCTTTTATAAAACAAAGTATTTGCTCATTTTTCTCTTGTGCATACCAAACAAATTCCAGTATCCCAGCTATTTCTATGGATCTCCCTGGGCTCCAAACCCACTTTTAAATTTAGGTAGCTAAACATCTTTGAAGTGGTCAGTGTGATACATCAGGGAGATGGCTTGATAACTCTCTCCATTCTCTTTCTTTTCTCCAGGTGCCTCCCCTTATCCTGGTGTACAAATTGATGAGGAATTCTGCTGCCGGCTGAAGGAAGGCACCAGGATGCGAGCACCTGAGTATGCTTCCTCTGAAATGTAAGACCACTTTTGAACCTTTTATATTTAGTATGTAGTATAGATTCTCTGAGCCTCAAATTTATTTTTTGCACGAAACATTATAGTCAAGAGCCTAAAAAGACAATGTTTGATTTGTTCTCAAATTAGTTTGGTTGACAACATATCTGTTCAATCTTTAATGTACTTTAAGGCACAAATTGTTCTCTGGGGGTTTAATCATTGCTGTGGTGCTGAAACAGTCCCTGTCTGAAGTTGGAGAAACTACAAAGGAGGCTGCATCTCTCATTTTCTCTGAATCATAGAAAAAAAACTTGGCCCATGGCAAAGGCCCATGCTTGTAACCAAAGAAAAGCTCTTCATATCAGTACACTTACAGAAGACAAAAGTTATAGCGTAACAAGACTAATAGGTAACGAGCATGTGGTTGGCATTTCTGAGTGAACTGTATGCTTGTCTTGGATCTATTACTAACCAACATGCTTACCTTGATAGCTGAGCACTTAGGTGGTTTATCTGCATGGTAGGTGCAAAGTCAGACACAAGCTTGTTGGCGTAACAAGCTGTAATTAGATGTAAGTGAACTTGGCAAGCCTAATTTTGCAGTGGCTAAATAAAAGCTGCAGCTGTCCTTCACAAACTGGCCTCACTTATTCAATCAGGCAAACTGTTCATAATAATGAACTCTCCGGCCAATGCCCTGCAGGACTCCACTAGATCTCCCTTTTGAGAATACAAGCACATGCAACTCACTCACTTTTCACTTGTGTCAGATTCCGTCATCTTACTGTTTACATCCACTTAATAGTCTGATCATAGTTGGATTTCTGCAGTTATGGTTGTGGTAGCCTAGAGGGTAAGGTACTGAACTATAGACCAGAAGGTCCAGGGTTCAAATCCCACCTCTGCCAAGCTGCCACTGTTGGGTCTTTGAGCAAGACCCTTAACCCACAATTGCTTGGATTGTAGGACTGTATAACTTGAAAGTTGCTCTGGGTAAGAGCGTCTGCTAAATGCTGTAAATGTAAATGTTATCTGATTACTCAAGTGGTCATGTATACAGCATACTCTGATCTAGAAATCCGATAAAGAGAGCTGGACTTTATCCCAGTAATGCGATTTCCTTTAGCACATATACCAGTTACACTATTTCAAATGGTTATCTCAGGATGCGCATGCTTGTGGCATAACCAACACGGTTGCCAGGTCTGATTATTCTAAAGACTTGACTTTATTTGGGCTCTTTTTACATTGACTGTAGCGTTTTTGGGTTTTTTTCTTGCGGGATCTGGCAACTCCGTAATCGAACACGCTATTGAACACTTTGAGGAGACTCTGAAATGCAGTATATACTCAAAAAATTTTGTTTATTTAATATTGCGGTTTGAAGTTTATGTCATAATAAGTAGAAATCCAATTATTAGCAGATTATTATGTGCATGTAAACAAACTGGTTTGCAAGGAATAAATGCAGTGTTATCTAATCACTGTACTTTAAAATAACTTGCATATGCAACTTAGGCCAGGTGTGAATGTAAATAATTATGCAAGCAAATAATCAAATTTAAGAGGCAGTGGGAGAAAGATTTTGACTGAAATGGCTTACAAAATGAGCTTCAGTCAATAGGTGTTATAATTGCAAGTATACAGTCTGTTTCCTTACATTTTGCTGGGTTCACTATTTGACACCAAGCACAAATGATTTCCAAGAACTTGTTGATGGAGATCAGGTTTAAAGTACTGTATGGTATCATTTTATGTGTACCTATATTTAGAGCAGGTAGGCCCCACTCCCATATGCTCTGTTCCTTCTGGAAACCTCAGATGTAGGCCTTAGTACTTAAAAGCTGCCATAGACCTGACCCTGACCTTCACATTACCCTCCTCATTATGTGTGTGTTAAAGGGATAAAAGATCTTTGCCAGTAAATTGTCTATGTTGCCCCACAGACCCATCAGGAATGTGACTTTCCGGAGTAGTTTGTTTGGACTGATTCATCAGTCATAGATGTAAAACCTAGGTGAAGAAAACAAACAGATTCCGTAAGTGAATTATGACCACCAGTAAAACAAGACTTTAGTCCCACCATCTGAGACGACATTCCAAAAATATTGTAAGCCACACAAGAATATGACACAGACTGTAAGCGTCTAAAAATCCCTTTATTTTGTTTATTTGCAGGTGTTATTTGTCAGTTGCTATGTGCAACTTCCAGATAGTTACAAATCTCTCCATCTGGAATTAAGTTTCTGAATTCAAATATGTGTTATATTAGAACGTTTCCTCCTGCTAATCACCTATGTAACACAAGACAAGAATACATACTATTGCAAGAAGTTATGATCACAAGTCCATGGACATGAACAAGTCAGACCAGAGGAAGCCAAAAGAATTTATGAGTCATATGTTTGTGTGATTTTTCCAAAGCAGTTTAGTTCAAGTGTAGTTGACCTCATTAATAATACTTCCTGAAAGGTCGTCCCTCTATAAACACGACACGGTTCACTCATCATCTGTACTTAATTGTTGGGGTCTTCAGTGTTCTATGACTGATTTCCTCCATACCTGTTACAAGTCATGAAAACTCCATTGAAGGGACTAAAGACGTCCCACATGCTCTGTGTCACTGAATGAACTGATCATGTAACACTAAGATTATCAATGGTGGGCTACAACTGGACAAAAGCAACTGAGCTGGCAGAAAATGTGGCAGTCAGGTCAGATAGCCTGTAGTGCAGGTAGGAGGTAACTTAAGTCTGACCCTGAGGGGAGGAGATCTATTGCTACAGTCCACAAAACAGTGTACGAATGCCCTAATGGTGCGATTTTCTTTTCTAACATGTTGTCAATCTGATCAAACTGATAGATTCGTCTGGTGTACATCACTCTCGTAATTGTAATTAGTGTGCATACAAACATATTTCCAAAATCATTTGTTTAATTTACATGTGAAATGGTAGAACAAAAAAGTATTTGCTCTAACACTGTGTGTGATGTGGTGTGTGTGTTCCCTGTAGATATCAGACCATGCTGGACTGCTGGCATGGAGAGCCACAACAAAGACCACATTTCACAGAGCTAGTGGAGAGACTTGGAGACCTGCTCCAGGCCAGTGTGCAACAGGTTAGTAAGCCACCCAGGTGATCACTTATTTACAGGATATCGATTCAGACAGTTTTGTCATAACAGCTTGGCTTTTGAAATATCAGAACTATAGCCAAAGTTTATACTTGTTTACAGAAAAAAAAACAATGCATTTATGCATTGCTTGAGCAAATGAGTCATTGCATTCAGTGTCCTCTCAGGAAGTGGTGCCTTTGATGGGTCTGAGGTGCCCTAAGGGCATGGTAATGAGATTTTTTCAAGTGTACATAGACTAACTGAGAAGGGGAACTCCAATCAATGACTTATTCTGCTTCCTTTTGACATGCTGTAGACCAAAATAAATACAAGCATTTAATAAATGTCTGTTATCAGGTTAAGGCAACCATACATTCCTGCCTTAGCTTGGAATGTAGACTTAAAGTACAGAATTCTAGTGTCAAATGGATGATCAACTTTTTAAGAACACTAACTTACGTCATTCTACAATAGCATATACAATAGCATTGTTATTATATGGACTTTAGAAATTGGTTTATTTCTTCAGGAGGGAAAGCATTACATTCCTATCAACACAGCACTGCTGACAAAAGTGGATCCATCAAACCCAGACCACATCGAGGAAACCTCCACACGACCTGTCTCTCTGAGAGACTCGGGTAGCTTGTGGTAAGTTCATTTTACATAGATGTGCACAATGAGAAGGATATGAGTTATTTAAATCCACATTTGACATCATGAAAGCAGCGTTAAATAAACTAAATAAACAAACAAACAAAACCTTTGAATGTGCTGTACTTGGATAGCTGCTCCATTTTAAGAAAAGCTCCTTGACAAACAGTCTGGTTAAATTCTACAGAAACTGCACTTCATGCAGTAACTGAAGAGCTTCATAGAGCCAAGGAAAACACCATATCCTCAGTGCTTGCCTTACTGGAACTGTCTGCTGCATTTAACACTGTGAATCATCAGATTCTCATCTCCACTCCTGGCATCTCCACTTGTTCACCAGGGATCAAGCTCTTGCCTGGTTGTCCTCATACTTTTATAGATCAATCCTGCCGGGTACATTGGCGAGGCACACTTTCATCACCTCATAGGATTATGACTTTGGTCAGTGATTAGATCTTACATCTTCTCATATCTGTTGGGCAGTCTTGCTTCAGGGTACTTTTAGCCAATTCCTTCGTACAAAACAGCTTCAATTCACACAAAATGATCGCTTCAAGTCCTTCCACAACATTTCTATTGGATTAAGGTTAGGAATTTGAATTGGCCAGCCACTTAAAAGCATTTACATTATTCTACAACGTCATTATCTTGCTCCATGTTCTCTTGAGATTCAGTTCAGAGACAGATGTCAAAACATATACTTTAATCCAATAGAAACGTTGTGGAAGGATCTGAAGCGAGCAGTTCATGCTAGGAAGCAGTTCATCCCAGAGCTGAAGCTGTTTTATTTGCCACTCACATATTTTTAATATTGGATTTTCCTCAATAAATAAGTTGCCAAGTATAATATGTTTGTCTCATTTGTTTAATTGTTTTGTAATGTATCAACTTTTAGAACTTACTTGAAAATCTGAAGATGTTTAGGTCATAATTATGCAGAAATATCGAAAATTCACAAATTGGTTCACAAATTGTCAAGCACCACTGTACATTTATACATACAGTGATATGAAAAAGTACACAAACTTTCAGTCTTGTGATTTTATACATAACCTTGCAAAACATTAACTGTTTTCACCAGGACCTATAATAATATCAAACATTCACCAGATAATAAATGGCATTTAAATGTGTCACACTATTATATATTTATTAAAGTTAAATTATATTCAAAAGTGCATACACTGAGTTATCCATTGCTTGTGGAACCACATTCATCCTTAACCAGTCTTTATGAGTTTCAGTCTCTTACATTGGTTTGAAGGTTTTTTGCCCACACTTACGTTATTGCTTCAGTTTATTGGCATCTGTGAAGCCATTCTTTATGCACAACTCTTTTGCCTGTGCACAGATTTTTGTGTATTTATAAAAAAGAAAATCACAGGATGTGAATACCGGTGTGTTTAAATGTACTTGTAAATAAGAGAGCATTTAAACTGGTAGGCCTTTTCAAAAGTAAACAATATTCAGAAAATGTCTTATGATTTAGTCACAGGTACGATTTTCAAGCAAACATGAAAGTATATTGAAATAACTAAAGCTGTGCTTCACCACACATGCCATCTGTCCCTTACCTGTTATGCATGAGTGCATTAGGATATGACTAAGGACAATGGTAGCACTTACTGAATCCGGATAAGACAGGTACAACATTAGAGTGGGAAGAGGCATGTGTTTATTGCACTGTGGGCCAAGTAAGGAATTTCCTCCCCAGCCACAAACACCTACTCAGAATTTATGTCTGCTTTAGACAATATTTGCTCAACTCTTATATTTTTGTCAGGTCTTTTAAGCATATTTATTGAGGATGGTGTTGAAATGCTAGAACAACAGTTATACCTCAAACTGTAGTTAGCAGTTATATGAGCACTCTGATGATGAAAAGGAACATAAATCTACAATAATGGTCATGAAAACCACTGCACTAAATTAGTTCAATTCTTACTGTTTACCCTTCACTTTTTAGACTTTTATCCTTGTTTATTTAAACTCTTTTGTTGATTTTTGACTGTAAATCCAGTTGATTGTAACTTTCTTCATTTTAATTGATGCAGCATAGACTTTTATGAGACTGTATGGGAGTGAAATTGGAACTGTATAGTTTAACCAAGTAATATTTCTGCATATTAATACTTTGCTGCCAATTATGCAGCCTTTGCACAAAAGCCATCCTTACAAACATAGATGCTCTATGGGATTTAAGTTTATATCAAATTGTATATTTATTAAAACTGTATTTCTCATAATGGTTATGACACTTATGTTAAAAATATTGTATAAGTTATGAGTGATGAGTTGTGAGTGATATATATGTATCAGTTATGAGTGATTTAATCAGACGCCATTAATTTTAACTTAATACCTTAAAAAGTATTTTTTTCCATACATCACATTAGACTTTAAGGGCATTATTTTTTGCTGTAGGACAAGTTTATGGGTTCAAAAAGGTCACTGTGCAGAGCTCAAATAATAACAGTAAGGGTAGCTCACTCTGTATTTTGAATTTAGATCCAAACATACTGGCTTTTAATGTATTTTATTAAACTTTTTTATTCACTCAGGGACATGAAGGTTCGTCCACACAGCATAACAACCTTTGATGATGTTACAGTGCAGGATGGGACAAATGAGGTAAGGAGCATTTTCCCACCTTCCACTCACATACAGTCCATTTTATGTCATTAATCATTCTGGAGAATGTATTCTCTTGTAATTTACAGGGAGGACAGTCAGACAGTGGTATGGGACTCTCCTCTGATTATCTGAAGAAGCTGAAGCATTTAGAGTCCCTGACTCGGCCCTTAAGCATCATGGCCCTAGCGTAAGTGCATAATTCAATAAAACTTTATTGACACAGCATCAACCACTACAGGAAAATGGCATTTCTGACAGCCCACACACTGGTTGGGAATGTGTATGCCAAAATTGATAGAAAGGAAGACAAAAGATAACTCTTTAATATGACTGTAGTTTCTCATACACGACAATAAAAATTGATCAACATCTTAAACATAACATCTTAACTCCTGATCTAAAAGTCCCTAGTAAGTCTGCAGTTGTTTAAGTTACTTAAAATAAGTGCCATTTTTATGGGACATCAAAGGTCAAAGTCCACATACATACAAAAGCATACAGTGGTGCCTGAAAATTTTTATATTTCTGCATAAATATGACCTGAAATATTGTCTGATTTTCACACAAGGGTTAAAAGTACATAAAGATACTGAAGTAAACAATGTAATTCCGAAATATTATGCCTGGCCATTTGATTATTGAGGATAATGATTCAATATTACATATCTGTGAGTGGCAAAAGTATGTAAACATCTAGGATTAGCAGTTAATTTGAAAGTGAACCATCTCTAAAGAGTTTGGAGTTGACCAAAAATCCATAATCAGACAGAATGTATAAAAAGGAGAAAATTCAAGACCATTGTTACCCTCCCCAGGAGTGGAAGACCAACAAAGATCACTCCAAGAGCAAAGGATCACTGACTAATGTTGATGTTCATGATAATATTTATGCCAGAATGCTTTGCCATCATTGGTGTACCAATGAATTCTGAATTATACCAAAAATGTCAGCACATCTGTCTGTAAGCTTAATCTCAATAAAAAACATGGGTCATGCTGCAAGACACTGATCCTAAGCAAACAAGTAATCCTACCAAAGAATCATTAAAGAAAAATAAAATTTTGGAATGGCCAAGTCCTGACCTTAATCCAGGATAGATCAGTTACTGGAAACATTTATTTGCAGTTATTGCTGCACACAGGAGTCACACTAGATACTGAAATAAATCATTTACATACTTTTGCCCCTCACTGAAATGTAATACTGGATTGTTTTTCTCAATAATACGTGAGCAAGGATAATATTTCTTACTTGTTTGTTTTAGGTTGTATTTATGCAGAAATATAGAAAATTTCAGAAACATTATATATATAACAGAAACATTAAGTATCTTTCGGTATCAAAGGGCAATGCTTGAGCATTTTTTTTTCTATAGGACAGATTTTTTTTGTCCTCCCCCACTGTACTCTGATTCCAGTCACTGTCTCTCTCCTTTAAAGCAGTGGCTAGGGGAGAGAGTCTGTTTAACAATAGCACAGTGGAAGAATATTACTCAAGGTGATGCACCCAGCAGCTAGACAACAAAAGCAGGGTTGGAAGTGTGGCTTAGTAAAGTTGGCTACTGGGCCTTGTGACTAATGTATTTGTCTGCCCTGCCTGTGGGGCACTGACTTTCTTGCTTACTAAACTGAAAAACATGTAAGCACAATAGAATGGTTTTGGAAACCCTAGCATTTAGGACCTGATTAGAATTTCTGCCACGTTCCTGTCACAGTAGCACAGTAGCACAGCCTTTCAAGATTCAGTTCAAGATTTTATTTGTCATATGTTCATTTGTAGTTAATACAAAAGGACGATGAAATGTAAAGTGACTACTCCAAGACTGTGCAGGTAGATATGTTTGTAAGTAATAGACTTACAAGAATTACCAAAAAGGGTATAATTTAGATATTTACATAGTATAAGGCATTGACAGGCAGGTATAAAGTATAAAATGTATTACGGTAGTGTGCAAATTGCAATTTAAAGTGTGCATTTGAGGTGAAGTGGTACATTTTAGCACATTTACAGCATTTAGCAGACGCCCTTATCCAGAGCGACTTACAATTGATACAGTCAATCCAAGCAATTGTGGGTTAAGGGTCTTGCTCAAGGACCCAACAGTGGCAGCTTGGCAGAGGTGGGATTTGAACCCTGGACCTTCTGGGCCAGAGTCTAATACCTTAACCGCGTGGTCGAGTGTCCGAGTAAACGGATCAATTAAAATGAATGAATTTGGTGTTAACAGTTTATTGCCTGAATGGCCTGGGGGAAGAAGCTCTTCCTGAGCCTCTCCGTTCTGGCCTTGATGGAACTGAGTCTTTTGCCAGAGGGTCACCACTGAAACAGATTGTGGTTAGGATGACGAATGTCCTTCATGATCCGTTTAGCTAAAGACATGCACCACCTGGAGTAGATGTCTTGTAGTCCAGGTAGTTTGGTTCTGATGATGCGCTCTGCACATCTTATCACTCTATGAAGAGTGTCCTTATCCTGTAAACTGCAGGCAGTGATGCTTCCAGAAACTACAGATCCTATTGCGGCGCTGAAAAAGGTTTTCTGCAGTTCTATGGAGACTTTGAATTTCCTTAGCTGCCTGTCAAATGGCAGCCATTAGTTTAAAAGGGCTTTAAAAGGTCATACAAAAGGCCTGCACAAATCACAGAACAGTGAGGTCCTTTAATGAGTGTTCACATTTAAAAAGTGAAAGCCTTTTAGATCATAGGTGTGGATTAACCCTTTAGACTGATAAGTTTGTTCCAACTAAGACTCATTGACAATATTTCCCATATAGCATAATATACTATACTACAGAGCAATTGTAGCTTGAAAAATATCATAATCCTGTAGGTCTAAAATAGAAAAACTGGGTTGTAAAAGAGAGAGTACCCTGATTTAATATCTTAATCGTATTTTGCTTGAATTGCCAGCTCTACCAGGTTTGCACACCTGTAGTAGCCAGGGAATATTTGCCCATTTTCCTGGAATTGTTTAAGTATAATCTATTTTATGGTGTTTGGTAAAGATCTACTATTTATTTCACTATTTATTTATTTAACTTCATACACACATTTTCTAGCGGATTTAGGTCAGGGCTCTGACTTGGCCACTTTAGGACTGTCACCTTTCTATACTTAAGGCACTACTTCATTTATTGGATGTGTATTTAGGGTCGTTGTCATGCTGGAAGCCTACCCTGCCCATCTTCATGCATCCATATTCCCTGCAATAATGACCATTTGCCTAGTCCCCACTGAAGAAAAACAAAACTATAATGTTGCCACCACCATGCTTCACAGTAGGCATATTGTATTTGGGTAGTGTGCTGTGGTTGGTTTTCGCCAAACGTAGTCCTTATATGTTAATCCAAAAATTTCATGGTCTCATCTGACCATAAAACCAAAATGCATCAGAAGCACCATAAGACACAGTGTGTCACTTTTTCAGAAACCGTTTCTTTCTTGTCACCCTGCCATGCAGGCCAGCTTTGTGTAAAACGTGACATTATTGTCACATGCATAGGCTAACCGATCTCTATCATATAGACTTATGTATGTCTTCAAAGTTGCCACTGGCCTGTTGGTAGCTTCCCTGATCATTAGCCTCCATTCGGTTTGGAGGAATGGCCCGATTTAGTCAGCGTATTAGGAATCAGGAAAGTGTATGTTGCCATATTTTGCCATATCTCTTGTATCAAGTGTAACATTTTGCCATTTTGCCATGTTGCCATACATTTGCTCTTCTTAATAGTGCTCTAAATAATACTCCAAGAGTAGTTAAGGCCTTTTTCTATCCTAACTTGTACCTATCCACAACTTCAACGCACCTGTGTTACCCACTAGTACTAGCAGTGGAAACTTCAAGCACCAGCCATGTTTAGTAATCAAAAGTGAAGGAATCAAAATCACTACAGTTGATGTCAGGTAGGGGCCAATTAGCTAAGTGTGTGATCTAGGACATGATTGGGTTGTACCTGAGCATGTTTATAATGGCTACTTTAAAAGACTTTTTTAAAAGACTTTTTCCCAAACCATGTACAGTATTTCACTAGTTAAATTGTTATAGTTAATCTAAGTTTAAACATGTTATTTTCATTTTGATAGTAAGATTTATGATGTGTAAATTCAAGGGGAAATGTTTGATTTTTTTATTTTCAGGGTGTCATGTTTCAAAAATTAAGGACACTGGTCTGAATCTCCAATTTATAAATACATAAAAGGTTAGAATGAATCTTCAAGATATACCCTGCTTTATATGTGGTGAAGTATAGACGACAGACATAATAACAGTAACATCAGCTGGGCTGTGACGGAACTAAGTTACTGTATAAACTGTGAGATATTTTGCCAATAAACAGATGAATTAAGCTACAAAAATCATGTAACTATTGGCTTATTGATATGTGAGACAAATAAGGCAATCAAAACCTTCAGGATGCAACCCAACCCAGTGTTCCCAATGGTGCAAAGACCTTATTCTTGATTATATTACCATTTTTAGAATGACAGTGTGCCCCATACAATTATTCAGGAGTGGTTTATGAATGCCATGATGAAATGACCACACTCTAAATTAATATAGATATAGGTAATATTGTTACAGTGTGTTGCCTTGCACCCTGTGTTGATGTGTTAATGAAGCAATGAGAATGTAGTTTCATTAGAATAGTCTTCCTCAGCATTTTACACAGCTATTATGTCATGGACCCTCCATACAGCCTATTTACAGTGCTCTCATTATCACTGCTCTCCCCCAGACAAAAGATGGCAAAAGAAGTCCACAATCGTTAGGCAGTGCCTTGCCCATGTTGCTATGGCCTCTTCGCTGGGGTAAAAAGAGCCACTCCAGACATGCAGAGAACGATCTATACATTATAGGAGGCATGCCCTGCTGAGAGACCACTCGATCACTGCCACATTTGACCTTGTAAAGCTTTACTGGTCCATGTTGTCCCCGTCTGCATTGTGTGCATGAAATGCCACCTGGTCCTGCTCATTCAATGCACACATGTGCTTCAATAGTAGAGCCTCACACAGTTGTACACCCTCAAGAATGTTCAGATGCAGTGGTGCTTGAAAGTTTGTGAACAGTTTTGAATTGTCTGTACTTCTGCATAATTACGACCTAAAACATGATCAGGTTTGCACATGCCCAAAAAGTAGATAAAGAGAACCCAATTAAACGAATTAGAGAAGATATTATACTTGATATTAATATATATTTTTAAATATTATTATTAATATATTAGCATTATAATTCATAATAATATTATATACATTATCCAACAATACATACTCTGTATAGACAAAAGTTTAACACCCCCTCCTTGCTGCTACAACAGCCTTTGTTCATCTAGAGCTTTCCACTAGATGTTGGTATATGACTGCGAGGTCAGCTTGTGATGTTAGAAAATAAGCCTGGCTTACTTTTGGCATTCAAGTGCATTTTCGAGGTGTCTGATGGAGTAGTGGTCAAGGTTCTGTGCAGGCCAGCCAAGTTCTCAATCAACATTGTCAAGCCAATTTTCTATGGACTTTGTTTAAGAACAGCAGGACAGAAAGTTGATGAACTGACTTGTTGGAAGCTGCAGCCGCTAAATGTGTCATCATGAGAGTCAGTGGGGTATTCAGTACAACCTATTCTACTGCCACTGTTTGTGGAGACTCCAACAATGTACGCTTTATATTATGAATGTGTTAACAAGGGAGTGTTGCTGAAACAGCAGAGCTCAATAGTGTGTAGAGCTCTATATAGTGTATCTGTAACAGTAATAGAGCTCTATATAGTGTATCTGTGTGTGGCAAAAATATGTGAATGTCTGGAATCAGTTGCTAATTTGAAGGTGGAAGTAGCAGAGGTGGGAACAAGTCACTAAGTAACAAGTAAATCTCAAGTCTTGACACTCAAATCCCAAGTCAAGTCCCAAGTCAATAAGGGCAAGTCTCAAGTCAAGTATCAAGTCTTAAGCTTCAAGTCCTGTTCAAGTCACCATTTGCCCAGTGGAGTTGTTTTAGTGTGTTTAGTGTTTTAAATACAACTACAATAAGTAAATATTTCTGAGGAATGGACCATGGACTGTGGTAGCCTAGCGGATAAGGTACAGGACTACGGACCAGAAGGTCTAGGGTTCAAATCCCACCTCTGCCAAGCTGCCACTGTTGGGTCCTTGAGCAAGACCCTTAACCCACAATTGCTTTGGATTGTAAGACTGTACCAATTGCAAGTCGCTCTAGATAAGGGCGTCTGCTAAATGCTGTAAATGGAATGGTTTGATTTTAGGTTGGTTATTCATTGAGGTATTATTCTGCTTTTAGGTCTGTACTGACAAATATGTTCTTGTAAAGCTAGACCAGTACCACATATTTAATGACTACAGTGGAAATTCATACTGAAACCATCATTCTGATGTTTCTCAATTAAGAGTCAGTTAGATGAGATCACACCGTACTCATACTCATACCCATAGTCTAAGTAAGAGAGCTCTTTATGTTATCACACTGATACAAAAGTTTTATTCATCTGGGACTCTGTACCTCTGACTGTCCATGCCTCTCTGGGCCCAGCTGTGTTCTCTGTGTGTCTATGCCTGCCATTTATTACTTTACTTACTTGTCCTTTTGGTGCACTGAAAAATGATCAGCATGTCTGTTTTTCTTATCACTGCCATCTGAACTGATTTGGCTGACAAACAGACCACACTCTCACACCATTTGTAACCTGTATCATAAAAAAACATGTCTGGCATTTGTAACAAACCAAACCACTTATAAATCAGCCCAAAATTCAGTGTGTTACTAATACATATCAGGAGACGCACAAGATTCAACCGCGAGGTACTGGAGCGAACAAAATTCAGTCTGGTTACAATTTTAAAAGTGTTTTTATTCTAGTCAGTGGTAGAAGTTAAGCAAAATCTCTGATGCCTTCTTATTTTAAGTTAACCTTTTCATAGTAGCTCCTAACTGAAGACCAGCCAGAATTTACTGGATCATACTTCCAGACACTCATACAGCGGACTGTGCACCCCCCAACCATGTTCAAATGGATGGAAATCAAGAACATTGCAGCAGAGATGTAGAAAAATCTAAAGGGTTCACAAACGTTTAACCACCACAGTACCTCTGTGTATGGAAGTTGTCCACAAAACCCACAAAATGCATGAAATACATGGTGTCAATGGTGCCATTGGCGAAGACTTCTGAAAGCTGTGGAGACAATTTAACAAGGAGACAGTTGTAAATCTCATCTTAAATATAAGATGTGTGTATTCAGTATATACCGTGTAATGTGGTTAAATATGTCTTTTCTTCTGCTACAGGATGAAGAGTAAGAGTAAGGAGTCTGTCCTGTCCGAAACAGAAAATGAGAAGTATGTACCTCTTGTGCCTTCGTTGGACTTCAGCCTGGAAGAATCATCTATGGATCCAGAGTTAGAATGCCATAGCCCTCCACCTGACTACAACTATGTTGTTCGTTATTCCACACCACCTGTCTGAGTACTGTTATGTACCCAATAGCTGAACACACTCAGCAATCTCACAACCAAGCCCTGAGTAATTCCACTTACTACCTATTACATATGAAGTTTCCTTACAGTAACTATAGTTTCTTGTTAATATTCCATTTAGTTATCATTCTACAGGGCCAGTAAAGTGACAGTATGTTAAAAGGTCAATATGATTGTTAAAGAACACTGCTGCTTTACATTTATCCTGACACTTTTCTGAGTGAGATTCACTGGTGTACAGTAATAAGAGGTGCAGCGCTGCAGTTGTGTGTACATTGCCTCCTAAAATCTGTTGAGTCACTTCACTTTACACCTTTGTGAATACACAGATACAGCTATAGACCACCTCAGGTATTTCTGTTATCTACTGTGAACACAAAAAAGCACAAGATATTGCAGCTGTATCTATGATCTCTAGTCAAATCACAAATCTGTAATGCTTTGGCTAGTCTTTAAAGAATTTCTGCAGCCATTTTTCAGGGAGAAAGGAGGGATTTTAATGTTGCTCTATTAACTTGAATCTTTAAATCAGAAAAGACCTGGAAAGTTATTTGATTTATCTTTGGAATAGCTCTGTTGAATCCTGGATTGTGAGTGTTCATAATGTGTTGATTAAGTTTTTATCAGCACCACTCTGATCAAACATGAAGAGGTAAATCAAAGGTCTATATTAAAATAGTTGTCTTAAAATGTCTTAGTTATTAATCATTTCCATAGTAACAGCTAATCTGGGCACAAGGCCTTCACAATGGTTGATAGTTTATGGCATGTTTGTGCTATTTACTCTGGTCAGAGTGCGGTCTACTTGCACTGCTAGGCTCACAGCATAGACATTATTATAGATGTTACCAGTCCTTTTCATACTGATTATAGCTGTGTCAGTCAACATACATATTCAGGCAATCACATATGTCTGGCCTGGTTGGAATAAAGTAAAATCTATTATGAGACCAATTCAGCATTTTAGAGCAGTGTCAGGTCCAATATCGAGTATCAAACTGGAACATGTCAAATGGTAAACATCTATTTGTTTGCAAAATGTAAACACCTTTGCATTTTGTCATTATAAAGAAGTTTCCTGGAATTTAGTACTTGTACTGATATATATGCTACCTTCTATGAATACCGTATTTTCTGGGCTATAAGGGTTATAAGGCGCGATATCAGTGATCGACTGCTAACGGATCTATTTTCATACATAAAGCGCACCGGGTTATAAGACGCATTAAATGAAACAAAACTCTTAAGTTCCCTCGGAAGCTCAGTTTGGTCTTTACCTGGCGCAGGGCGTCTTCTTGCTTCCTCCACTTCCGTACCACTGATTCGTTAATGTTGAATTCTCTCGCAGCTGCTCTATTTCCATGTTGTACTGCGTGACTGATAGCGCTGAGTTTGAAATCCGCTTCGAAAATGAATGAATGAATGCAGGTACCCTAATGCTGAAGCACATACCATATTACTCTGCGATGCTTCGCACTACGGTTGCCTTAAGCTTCGTAACCTACCAAGATCGTGCTAAAACATTTTGACAGATTTATGAGCGCCGTGTACCATCTACAATCGGTTCTAGGTCAGAAGGCTCAACCAGAATTAATTCATACATTAGACGCACCGCATTTAAAGGTGCACTGTCGATTTTTGAGAAAATTAAAGGATTTTAAGTGCGCCTTATGGTCCGAAAAATACGGTAATTAATTAATTAATTAATTAAGAATTTTATTTATAAATAGCCCACTTTGTAATGAGGAGCATGAACTATGAATTATTAAACAGCAAACGCTTATTTCTTCTGCCCTGCATCTCTTTGATATTTGGTCACACTTCAACATCTAACACCGTCCTTTTGAGCTGTTCACTTTGTATACTGGATAGTTACAAGAAATATTTATGTTCCACGTATTAACTGGCTTCATCATGTCTGTGCTATAATCGTACTAAGGCTTGCAGGGCAGGCTAAATTCAGTACAAATAATATCAAAAGGCTGGTCACTACATATCAGTAATCATCATAATTTATAGCATAAACATGTAGGCACTTGTAGCATCAGTATTAATGTTGTCACTAATCAAAGGATGAAGTGCATGGCTATTCATCTGCCAAGACAAGATTCTAGCCAACTATCAGAAGGACAGAACAGATGCCCAAGTGTTAGAATTACTCCACCATTTCATTACTTGTTGTCTCCTTTTTTTTTTTTTTTTTAACTATTGCATTCAGTGGTAACAGACAGCTATCAAAACAGGATGTACTACCAAATAGTATTGCATTATCAACAGATGAGAAAAAATGTATGCACTGAAATTTCCTTTGTGGTTTTATACAATATAAATGTATTTTAATGTTAACCAAGTATGAATAAAGATTTATATATTTATACATAACAACCTATTGTAATGATTTACTTTTGCATTTTCACAAGCACACATCATCATTCCATGCCCGAACAGGTAATGCTAATATTTCAATAGAATGCTTAATCTAACAAAAATGGTTATATGAAATATGAAACACAGTAACTGGATTTAAACTCAAGTATTCATAAATTGCATTACTTCAAATAAGTGTCATCAATATCACAATTTTGTTTAGTATACAGATATAGTTAACATTTTTGTAAAGTATACCTGTTCACAATATTTGCTTGCAGTGTATGTTTTAGTATACCTAATTGTACTTATGAACCAAAGCTGCTCAGTAAATGTAATAGAAGCAGAAAACATCAGTGTTTTTGACTACACTATGTGCACAATTATTAGGCAAGTTTTATTTTTGAGGATTCATTTTATTATTGAACATCTACAGTGCTCTCAGTCAATCCAAAATGTTAATTAAGCTCAAACCTGAATATTTAAGAAAGTAAAAGTGAGGATTTGGAGATATTCTTAGGAGAATATCTATGTGTGCATAATTACTGGGTAACTACTAGTGTACAGAATTATTATGCAAATAACTGAAAAACAAAAGGTTTCCCATCTGACTTTTTAATTTTCAGTTTGTTAAAGTGAAAACAAATAACAAACAACTCAATTTACAAACAAACTTTTCTGACTTTAACAAAAAAAAAAGTCTGTGACCAATAACTGACTTAAATCCAATAAGCTTTGAGTTGGAAAATATGCATAACATCTATGATATGGTCATAATACTCACTTGCCTAATAATTGTGCACACAGTGTATATGACCATTTTTGTATATTATTACTTATGCCATTTAGAACACAGCTGGTCACAACCGACTAAACATAATTGCAAGTAAAATTAAAGGAACTGGTGGCAAACTGGTTTAGAGGTTGAAGGTTCAATTCCTTGGGGAGTTCATGAAGGCTATGTTTGGACTGACCAGATTTTCGATAATGAAATATGAGACACTGTGCCCTAATGATGTCTTTTTGACTGACGCTATTTTGGTATGAGCGCTGAATAACAACCCACTCATTCAACACACAAGCACCAGAGACAGTAACTTGCTGCATCCACATAAGTTATCACTGATACATGCACTATATGCACACTGCACACCTACTGTGGTAGCCTAGCGGTTAAGGTACTGGAATCTGGACCAGAAGGTCCAGGGTTCAAATCCCACGTCTGCCAAGCTGCCACTGTTGGGTCCTTGAGCAAGGCCCTTAACCCACAATAGCTTGGATTGTAAGACTGTATCAATTGCAAGTCGCTCTGGATAAGGGCGTCTGCTAAATGCTGTAAATGTAAATGTACTTTTTCGGTTTCTTTGTGCTTTTTCATTTGAATATGTTGATAAATATCGTTGCGACTTCCATGCGAAACTAAACTTGACTCCATGTGTCTGGCAAGCCACTCCCAGCTTATGTATTCTCCAGAAAGGTACTATATTCTTTTTTAAGCTGGTTGTTATATGTACGTATTTCTTTAGCCATCTCAGCAGTAGCCTACATCAGCCATAGTGAGTGAGGGCATTAAGTCACGTCGGTGAATCAATAAATGTGATTGGCCATTTTATGGTTAGACGCATACAGTAACTTAGTGTGTTCCTTTTGAGAGAATGATAAAAAAAAATACGTCGGGACACCAGGACATGGACTGAAATACTGGATTGTGGCAGGGAAAAACTGGACGTTATGTTCCTATTTATATATCTAGTTTATTTGTATTTACATCAAATCTGGAATAACAGCATACCTCCCATACTAGTCTAATGTTCTAATCATTTTTCTAAGAATTCAGGCTGTGTGTCATGAGTGTGCGCACTTCCTTCTACTCCTTAGCCATGGAGACATGCTTCCTGAGCGGGGTAATATGTCGGCAGTCTGTCTGTCACCAGGACAATACCTCAGTGAGCAGGAAAGGAAGACTCTCTTAACCATCCTAACACTGGCCTTCCTAAGAGACCTCAGTGACTCTTAGCATTGGTACTGGGTGTGCCCATCAACACAGCCTGACTGCTTCATGCAGGGTTTATCACATTTACAGTAAACACGGCACAACAACTTAAAAAACAGCCTGTCTTAAATTAGCTATGTAAATTTTAACATCCTTTTGCAGGTCCTCTGCCATTAAGCAAACAAATAGGGGAAGGATGTTATAAAGGTTAGAGGTGATCATACTCTGGCCACAACCTCAGTCAGGATGCTCACATACACAAAAAGAACATGGAGTGTTTGAAAAAATGTCAGGAATTAAATTAAGAATTTCATGTTTGCACATATATACTTCAGGATGATTACTGTAAACATACACTCATTGATCATTTTATTAGATACACCTACTTGTTTTTGCACTCACTGTCCATTTCATCCACTTGTCCACAAACCATATACAGTGGGGCAAAAAATATTTAGTAAGTAATTGATTGTGAAGTTCTCCGACTTAGAAAGATGAGAGAGGTCTGTCATTTTCATCATAGGTACACTTCAACTATGAGAGACAAAATGAGAAAAAAAAATCCAGGAAATCACATTGTAGGATTTTTAAATAATTTAATTGTAAATTATGGTGGAAAATAAGTATTTGGTAAATAAATTTCGTTCAGGTCAATACTTTGTAACATAACCTTTGTTGGCAATGACAGTTCCTGTAAGTCTTCACCAGGTTGGCACACACTGTAGCTGGTATTTTGGCCCATTCCTCCATGCAGATCTCCTCTAGAGCAGTGATGTTTTGGGGCAACACGGACTTTCAACTCCCTCCACAAATTTTCTATGGGGCTGAGGTCTGGAGACTGGCTAGGCCACTCCAGGACCTTGAAATGCTTTTTACGGAGCCACTCCTTCATTGCCCGAGCAGTGTGTTTGGGTTGGGATGTTTTCACTCCAATGCTTCACAGTAGGTATGGCGCAACTCAGAATTCTTCTTCCTCCAAACATGGCGAGTTGAGATTTTAGTTTCATCTGACCACATGATATTCTCCCAATCCTCTTCTGGATCATCCATATGCTCTCTGGCAAACATCAAATGGGCCTGGACATGTACTGGCTTAAGCAGGGGGACACGCCTGGCACTGCAGGATCCGAGTCCCTCTCGGCGTAGTGTGTTACTGATGGTAGCCTTGTTACTTTGGTCCCAGCTCTCTGCAGGTCATTCATCAGGTCCCTCCGTGTAGTTCTGGGATTTTTGCTCACCGTTCTCATGATCATTTTGACCCCACGAGATAAGATCTTGTGTGGAGTCTCAGATAGAGGGAGATTATCAATGGTATCATGTAGATTCACTCTTTCCAGCCTGGTGCAGGTCTACAATTTTCTTCCCGGTGTCCTTCGACAGCTCTTTGGTCTTGGCCATGGTTGAGTTTGGAGTCTGACAGTTTGAGGCTGTGGAAAGGTGTTTTTTATACAGATAACGAGGTCAAACAGGTGCCATTAATACAGGTAATGAGTGGAGGACAGAAGAGCTTCTTAAAGAAGAAGTTACAGAACTGTGAGAACCAGAAATCTTTCTTGTTTGTGGATGACCAAATACTTATTTTCCACCATGATTTACAATTAAATTCTTTAAAAATCCTACAGTGTGATTTCCTGGATTTTTTTTCTCATTTTGTCTCTCATAGTTGAAGTGTACCTATGATGAAAATTACAGACCTCTCTCATCTTTCTAAGTCAGAGAACTTGCACAATCAGTGACTGACTAAATACTTTTTTGCCCCACTGTAGATGTACTTTGTAGTTTTACAATTACAGATTGTAGTATATCTGTTTCTCTACATACTTTGTTGGTGCCATTTATTCTGTTTTCTAATGGTCAGGACCCTTACAGGACCACCACAGATCAAGTCCTATTTGGGTGGTTGATCATTCTCAACACTGCTGTGACACTTATGTGGTGGTGGTGTGTTAGTGTGTGTTGTGCTGGTATGATTAGATCAGACACAACAGAGCTGCTGGGGTTTTTAAACACTGTGTTCACTCACTGTGCACTCTATTAAACCCATCTACCATATTGCGCCACCTTGTAGATGTAAAGTGAGAGACAGTAGCTCATCTGTTGTTGCCCAGTTTGTGTTAGTCATCCTCTAATACTTTATCAGTGCTCACAGGATGCTGCCAACATGATGCTGATGGCTGGACATTTGTTGATTGGTGGACTATTTTCAGTCCGGCAGTGACAATGAGTGTCGCCATATCTAACGGGCAGGTGATCCATGGAAATAATATTACCGTATTTTTCGGTCTATAAAGCGCACCGGGTTATAAGGCACATTAAATGAAACAAAACTCTTAAGTTTCGTCGGAAATTCAGTTTGGTCTTTACCTGGCACAGGGCGTCATTTTGCTTCCTCCACTTTCATGCCACTGATTCGTTAATGTTGAATTCTCTCGCAGCTGCTCTATGTCCATGTTGTACTGCGTGACTGATAGCGTTGTGTTTGAAATCCGCTTCGAAAATGAATGAATGAACGCACACACCCTAATGTTGAGGCACAGGTTGTATTACTCCGCTATGCTCATGACTACAGTGGCCGTAAGCTTCATAACTTACCAAGGCCGTGCTAAAACTTTTTGACAGATTTATGAGCGCCGTGTACCATCTACAATCGGTTCTAGGTCAGAAAGCACAACCAGAATTAATTCATACATTAGACGCACCGCATTTTAAGGTGCACTGTCGATTTTTGAGAAAATTAAAGGATTTTAAGTGCGCCTTATGGTCCGAAAAATACGGTATTAAAGTTTGTTTTAGGACCCAAAATGCAGTTAGCTATAAATGGAATTAATGAACCAAAAATAGTAAACGTAATAAAAGACAAACCTAAATCGGCGTGACTGAGGATCGAACCCCGGGCTTCTCCTGAATGAACGCGATTGCAAGGGGGAGGCGCCAACTCCCTGATCACGTAAAGAGAGAGAAATTGAACAGGCCCACAAGGGCTGGAGCGGTGAGGGAGAACGCGGGGGGCTCACCACTGGAGCGGGTGAGCCGGGAAGCCGTGATGGGTGACGGAAAGGCCGGTAACGAAGGCTCCGAGGACGAAAATGTCTTTTGGGGTCCTGACCATTAGAAAACAGAGTAAATGGAACCAACAAAGTATGTAGAGAAACAGGTGGACAACAGACTGTAAAAAGTGCTTCTGTATGGTAAGTGGAACTGATGAAATGGACAATGAGTGTAGAAACAAGGAGGTGTATCTAATAAAGTGGTCAGTGAGTGTATATGCTATTAGAAAAGCAATAATTTGTTTGTGATCCCTTTAGACTTACTGGATTTCTGCATTTCTACATTAGAATAAGAATTGCAGAGATTCATTTAACTGTAAAATAGTACAGTTGTTTGTTTCCCTAGGAATAGGAAGTGACAAAGAACGCAGAGGTAATAACAAAACACCTGCCAAAATTTCAAAAACTTGCTAAGATATCTGTTCACATGTCCACTATAAGAAAACACTGCACGAGGATTGTGTAAATAGAAAGACACAGATGGAGAAAACCTCAGCTCTCCAAGATTACTTTGATTTTTACAGTGCTACTGGGAATATATTCTGTGAACATCTGGCAGAAATGGACAATCTCACATTTAGAAGAGGTTTTTTAAATAAACATTGTTAGAAAAGGATGATGAAACAAATACCAATTACAGAAAAACTTGGGACATAATGTTCCTTACACTTTGACTTTTATTTCATTGCAGACAGTATGAACCCAAGATATTTCATGTTTTTTTCTGGTGAACTTAATTTCATTTGTTAATAAACAACCATTCCTGCATTTCAGGCCTGCAACACATTCCAAAAAAGTATGGAAAGGGGCAATTTAGGACTAGTAATGAGGTACAAACTAAATAATCGTATGATTTCAAACAGGTAATGGCAACAGGTGATTAAAATCATGATTTGGTACCAAAGCAATATAAACAAGAGTCTCTGAAGAGTAAAGATGGGCAGAGATTCTCCAGTCTATCAACAAACATGTAAGAAAATTATTGAAATGTTTAAAAACAATGTTCCTCAAAGAAAGACTCTAAGGAATTTACATATTTCTTCCTCTACAGTGCACACTATCATTAAAAAATTCAAGGAATCTGGAAGCCTTGTGCGTAAAGGGCAAGAGGCATCATCTCTGACCCCTCAGACAGCACTGCATCAAGAACCATCATTCATCAATAGCTGATAGAACCACATTGGGAAAGGGATGTCCAGAAGCGGCGTCGACTTCTCAGGAACATGTATTGTGGTCAAACCAATCTTTTTTAAAAGAAATGGACGTCGAGTGCTCTGGACCAAAGATAAAAATGACCATCCAGACTGTTATCAGCAACAAGTCCAAAAAGCCAGGCTCTGTCAGGGTATGGGGTTGGGTCAGTGCCCATGGAAAAAGTCATTTACACTTCTGTGATGGCAGCATTAATGCAGAAAAGGACACTGAGAATATAGAGCAACATAAATTGCCTTCAAGGTGGCATCTTTTTCTGGAACATATGTGCATTTTTCAACAAAGCAATGCAAAACAATACAAATCAGAAAAATTTACTAAAATATGTAAATCCCTTCCAGTCTTTCTTTGAGGAACATTGTTTTTAAACATTTCAAAAATTTCTCACACCCTTGTTGATAAACTTGAGATCCTCTTTACTCCTCAAAGACTGCTTTTGTACCACATATTGGTTATAATTACCTGTTGACATCATCTGTTTGAAATCACATAATTATTTAGGTGTTTTTTACCTCATTACTAGCCCTATATTGTCCCTTTCCCAAATTTTTTTGGAATGTGTTGCAGGCCTGCAATGCAGAAACTGATGTTTAGTAACAAATGAAATGAAGTTTCATTTAATTTTAATAGACCAGAAAGAGATTTTACTGAATTATTCAAAATATACTCACTGACAAAAAAATAAAGCACCCAGATAGAAATGTCAGATTGTTGCAAAATTCAACATGCAGTTATTCCTCAGGCAGATATGTAAATTCTTGTATAATTAGACACTAGGTCTTGCCACCAGAGAGCGTAAAAGTGCTCCCCCCACTACCCTATAAAAAGGCTCTTAGAGCCTACTTTTGGGTAGTTAACTTCTTGGTGAGAGATCGTTGACTGCTAGACATGCCTCTATGATACACTTAAGGACATTTTCCCCAGTTGACAGACTTTGAGAGGGGGAGCACCATTAAACTGAGAGAAGCAGGATGATCATTTTTGATGAATTGTCAGTTATGTAGGCCATTCTGACCTAACTGTTAGGAAGTGGTGGGAGCAGTGGTTCCGTGAGAGCATGCACACACTGCAAACTGGATGGCCTAAACAGACCACAGTAGAGAGGATTGTTTGATCCACCAACAAGCACGAGTAGCTCCCACAGTTTTGTTGTCCGTCATCCTGGCACCTTCACTACACACCGCTGTCTCTGCTCGGACATTTTCCAGGTGCTTAGAAAAAGGAAATTTCCTGTCACGGTGCCCATTATGTGTCCTGCCATTGACAGCCAGCCACCGTCTCCTTTGTTTGCAGTGGTGTTGTAATCGAGAACTTGCATGATGGATGAGGATCTACAGGCCCAGCTGCAACTTCTGTGGCAAATGTGCCACAGGATACCATACAGAACCTGTTTGACTCCAGAGCCCAACCATATGTCATCTTGTATCCTGACTAGAGGTGGCCTAACAGAGCCTACTTTCAATTGTACAGTTTTCCCCAATAAACGTATCCTTTCACTCTAATATTGTAATCATTCATATATATATAGTGGTGCTTGAAAGTTTGTGAACCCCTTAGAATGTTCTATATTTCTGCATAAATATGACCTAAAACATCAGATTTTCACACAAGTCCTAAAAGTAGATAAAGTGAACCCAGTTAAACAAATGTTTAATGCGTGGTCATTTATTTATTGAGAAAATAGATCTTAGTGAGTGGAAAAAGAATGTGAACCTCTAGGATTAGCAGTTAATTTGAAGGTGAAATAAAACAGGGCACCCTGTTTTATTTAAAGAACAGGGATCTATCAAAGTCTGCTCTTCACAACACATGTTTGTGGAAGTGTATCATGGCACGGACAAAGGAAATTTCTGAGGACCTCAGAAAAAGAGTTGTTGATGCTCATCAGGCTGGAAAAGGTTACAAAACCATCTCTAAAGAGTTTGGACTCCACCAATCCACAGTCAGACAGACTTTGTACAAATGGAGGAAATCCAAGACCATTGTTACCCTCCCCAGAAGTGGCCGACCAACAAAGATCACTCCAAGAGCAAGGCGTGTAGTAGTTGGTGAGGTCACAAAGGACCCCGGTGTAACTTCTTAGCAACTGAAGACCTCTCTCACATTGGCTAATGTCCATGAGTCCACCATCATAAGAACACTGAACAACAATAGTGTGCATGGCAGGGTTGCAAGGAGAAAGCCACTGCTCTCCAAAAAGAACATTGCTGCTCATCTGCAGTTTACTAAAGATAACGTGGACAAGCCAGAAGGCTATTGGAAGAATGTTTTGTGGACGGATGAGACCAAAATAGAACTTTCTGGTTAAAAAGAAAAGGGTTATGTTTGGAGAAAGGAAAACACTGCATTCCAGCATAAGAACCTTATCCCATCTGTGAAACATGGTGGTGGCAGTATCATGGTTTGGGCCTGTTTTGCTGCATCTGGGCCAGGATGGCTTGCCATCATTGACGGAACAATGGATTCTGAATTATATCAGAGAATTCTAAAGGAAAAATGTCCATGTACTGAATCTCAAGAGAAAGGTGGGTCATCAGCAAGACAACGAACCCTAAAGCACACAAGTCGTTCTACCAAAGAAATGTTTTTTTCGTTAAAGAAGAATAAAGTTAATGTTTTGGAATGGCCAAGTCAAAGTCCTGACCTTAATCCAATCAAAATGTTGTGGAAGGACCTGAAGTGAGCAGTTAATGTGAGGAAACCCACCAACATCCCAGAGTTGAAGCTGTTCTGTACGGAGGAATGGGATAAAATTCCTCCAAGCCGGTGTGCAGGACTGATCAACAGTTACAGGAAATGTTTAGTTGCATTTATTGCTGCACAGGGGGGTCACACCAGATACTGAAAGCAAAGGTTCCCATACTTTTGCCACCCACTAATATGTAATATTGGATCATTTTCTTCAATAAATAAATGACCAAGGATAATCTTTTTGTGTCATTTGTGTAAGTGGGTTCTCTTTATCTACTTTTAGGACTTGTGTGAAAATCTGATGATGTTTTAGGTTATATTTATGCAGAAATGAAAAACCTCTAAAGGGTTCACAAATTTCAAGCACCACTGTATATGTATATATATATACAGTGTTATATATATATGTGTGTGTGTGTGTGTGTGTGTGTGTGTGTGTGTGTGTGTGTGTGTGTGTGTGTGTATTTGTGTGTATTTGCGCGTATGATATCTTCATTAGATTAGATTCATATATATAAAGTTTCATTTGATTTCAACAGCTCCTTCTTTGTGACTTTTGTTTTGTCAGTGACTGTATCTTACAAGTAGAACTTAGTGGACAAAGTAGATAGTTATTTATTGCACAACTGCAATTGTACTGCTCTGCTTCTGAACCTGTAAAGACAATCCACAAGAAAACCATCCTATGTAATGAAAAAGTCGCACTGTTTGTAATATATTATTATTTCTCCGGCACAGCAGTTGACTGAATGTAAAACCCTATGTTGCCATTTCCACAGTCCCTTTCCATGGAAAACACAACCTCCAGTGGCAGGATGCTTCATTAATCACCAGAGGAAAGAGGTAAAACCAGGAATCTAATCAACAGCCAAAACCCACATATGCCTACTCAATGACAAAAGAGTATGCGATCAAAAACTAAACCTATGCTATACACTCACCAGCCACTTTATTAGGTAGACCTGTTCAACTCCTTGCCAACACCAATATCTAATCAGCCAATCTCTATCTTGACATGGTCACGACAGGGGAATAAATGTGATTTAAGTGACTTTGAGCATGGCATGGTTGCTGGAACTGCCCATCTAATGGGATTTACATGCACAGCAATCTCTAGGGTTTACAGAGAATGGTCTGAAAAAATAACAATATCCAGAGAGGTGCAGTTCTCTTTTTGGAAGATGACACCTGGTGCCCGCTAAGGGCAGCAACTGAGGGTACGATTCAAACAGGCTCACCAAAATTGGACAACAGAAGATTGGAAAAAAGTTGCCTGTTCCGATGAGTCTACATTTCTGTTGTGACATTCGGATAGTACGAATTTGGAGTAAACAACATGAAAGCATGGATCAATCCTACCATTTAAGACTGGTGCTTGTGGTGTAATGGTGTGGGGGATATTTTCTTGATACACTTTTAGCCCCTTAATGTCAACAGTGTATTGTTTAAACACCATAGCCTACCTGAGTATTGTTGCTGATCATGTATTGTTGCTGACCACAGTGTACCCATTTTCTATGCATCATGCCACAAAGCTCAAATCATCTTAAACTGGTTTCTTGATCATGACAATGAGTTCATTGTACTCAAATGGCCTCCACAGTCATCAGATCTCAATCCAATACAGCACCTTTGGGATGTGGTTGAATGGGAGATTCACATCATGGATGTGCAGCCAACAAATCTGCAGAAACTGTGTGATGCTATCACGTCAATATGGACCAAAATTTCTGTTGAAGGTTTCCAGCACTAAAGGGGGGCCAACCTGGTACAAGCAAGTTGTACCAAATAAAGTGTTCAGTGAGTATATATTCTGAATATTAACATTTTCTGTTGATGCTGTTTTTACCTTGTGTGTTATCGGGCTGTAGAATAGTTAAGCTAGCATGATGATATAATATAATAAAGTAAATTGTGGTATGATAATCATAGTGTGAATTTTAATGAAACTCTGTTCAGACAAATCTCTTTAAGTCTCCTTTACATCTGACACCTGCCACATATAGTGAATATATGATGATCCCTTTTGTTTTTAGTGACATTATGAACATGTAATATTCATAATATTACATGTTCATAATGTGATAGGACTGAGGTAGCCTAGCGGGTAAGGTACTGGACTATGGACCAGAAGGTTCAGGGTTCAAGTCCCACTTCTGCCATGCTGCCACTGTTGGGTCCTTGAGCAAGACCCTTAACCCACAACTGCTTGGATTGTAAGACTGTACCATCTGTAAGTCGCTCTGGATAAGGGCGTCTGCTAAATGCTGTAAATGTAAATGTAATATTTTTGAGAAATAATAATGTTTCTGACATCTTTACACCAATATTGTTTCTGTGCAGATGATACTTCTTGCCACAGGTTACTTTTCTAATAATACTAAACCATATAATTGAATATTGCAAAGCGATTGCCTCTGCGACGTTCAGGAAACAATCACATATAGTCTCAGAAGTATGGAATGTTATGGGAACACGAAATTGGGTTCAGCGGTATGGACACATTCTTTTTTAATATTTATCTAATATGGACTTGGTTCAAAGTACCTGGACTTGTTCCAGCAGCTTGGGCTACAGGAAACTTACTTTTTTTTAGTTCCTTTGGAATCATTTTCTCTGGATAAAGGCGGAGAACATATGTGTGGTCTGCATTTACTCCATTGTTCTGGCTCTGGGTGAGAGGCATGAGAGTGAAGCTTTATTCAACACAACCTCTCAAGTACAGAGTCTGGATAGAGGATTGTGAGAATTAACATTCCTCCATTAATGATGATTTTATGTACACGCACTGAACACTTTATTAAGTACGCCTTGTTTCTATACTCATTGGTGGTCAAAGCATTGTGATCACCTTGCCCACAACAATGTGTATGTAGGTGGCACATATAAATTGTTGATGGTCACATGAATGACTGGACATAGAGTTTCCACCAGCTTGTGTGCCATCACATTCCCAGGTACATGATAGCTGGTGTTCCATGTGATGTAACTGATAATGCAGTTCACTGGACCAGACAACTTTCTTCCATTACTCCAAAGTCCTGTTCAGACACTCACATGTCCATTCTAGGCTTTTTTCGCTAAAGATACAGGCCATTCTTTCCATTCTCTGGCTATGCAACCCCATACTCAGCAGGGTGTGATGCACTGTACATTGTGACACTTTGTGACACATACCCCTGTAATCAGCATTAAAAATATTTGTGAAATGTACCATAGTAGCATTCTTGTTTTTTTGGTTCAGATGAAAACATAATAGGATCACTGATGATGGTGGTGGTGTTGAGGGGATTTGAATGGTGTGTTATGTACAGTAATTAATCCCTCTACCCTTTCCATCAATCAGCTCAAAGAATCCACCACAGCGCCACCACTTGAGCACATATTTTTTGGGTGATTTACTACTCTCGGCACAGCAGTGACATCGACATGGGAGTTATTTTTAAACAAAGTGTATACTTGCTAGGCACATCATTAAACGCCTGCTTTTTGGTGCAGTTTGAAAATATGTGAAGTTTATCTCGCTCATCGTCTTGTTATTTCACTTCTAACAACAGGGCATGGGTGTCTTCTACTAAAGAATTTCCACTGAAATTGCGAAATGGTAATTCGAGAAATAAAAGTCATGATATCTACCTTGTGTCTCACACAATTACAAGACATAAATAAAAAAAAACTATGACCTAAAAGTTCAATGTATAAACATTTAAAACACTGAAATGATCATGGTAGTTTTACAGTATTGTCTATTGCAGCCTTTTAGAGTAAAATAGCACGTGCTTACAGGCTTTATCTTAATGTGTAAGGCTTTAACATATGTACAAAGATTCAGACTTTTTCCACTTCAACTTTTTAAACACTCTTGTTAATTTGTAGCATCTACACCCATGCCTTATGATAACATTTAGATAATTTATTTTTGTTTGTTTGTCACATCAGCATCAATGGCTAAACACGGCAGGAGCAAGGTTACATCAATACTAGTCAGACATACTCAAACTGGGCCAATTTAGAGCAACCAGTTAACCTAATGCATGTCTTTGGAATGCGGAACTTATGGGAGGTTCACTTTGAAGCTGCGGAGACTGACATCTTGCGGCCGCTGCAAGTCACTACAGTTCTACGTTTAAATGGCTAATTTTTGAACGCAAACTAATCTTTAATAGGGGAGAATGTGGACGGTTGCAACAAGGGCCAGTTGCAACATTGCTTATTCCACCTGTTAGGAATGAACTACAGTGCTGATATTCATACAGTACAAACTCAGTTTCTCCTCATTCCTGAAGGAAAACAGCCACATGACTATTCCTTATGCAAAAACTACTTTTCATGATGAAAAAGTAATTGTGTAGTGAACAGAGTTTTTGTCATAGAGTCTAAACTGTTTGCTTGAAGCGTTGTGTTTTAATCTGTATGTTCTTAGCTTCCAACAGGCATAGCTTGCATGTGTCAAAGCTATTGTGTCCAGATAGCATAGCAAGTTTTATCATGGCTGTCAGTGTAACTGTCCAAACTGTACCAAACTAAAACGGTATATATACACATGTACACAATCACTCACTGATACAAACTTACCATTTTAGTTTGGTAAGTTAGGGGAGAGTGCTAGCAGTTACAAATGCTGGTGGCCTTATAGTACCTTATATACAGTGGGGCAAAAAAAGTATTTAATCAGTCACTGATTGTGCAAGTTCTCCGACTTAGAAAGATGAGAGAGGTCTGTAATTTTCATTATAGGTACACTTCAACTATTAGAGACAAAATCAGAAAAAAAAATCCAGGAAATCACATTGTGGGATTTTTAAAGAATTTAATTGTATATTTTGGTGGAAAATAAGTATTTGGTCAACAAATTTGGTTCAACTCAATACTTTGCAACATAACCTTTGTTGGCAATGACAGAGGTCAAACATTTCCTGTAATTCTTCACCAGGTTTGAACATACTAGTATTTTGGCCCGTTCCTCCATGCAGATCCCCTCTAGATCAGTGATGTTTTGGGGCAACACGGACTTTCAACTCCCTCCACACATTTTCTATGGGGCTGAGGTCTGGAGACTGGCTATGCCACTCCAGGACCTTGAAATGCTTTTCATGGAGCCACTCCTTCGTTGCCCGAGCGGTGTGTTTGGGATCATTGTCATGCTGGAAGACCCAGCCACGTTCCATCTTCAATGCTGTCATTGGTGGAAGAAGGTTTTGGCTTAAAATCTCACGATACATGGCCCCATTCATTCTTCCCTTAACACAGATCAGTCGTCCTGTCCCCTTTGCAGAAAAACTACCACAAAGCATGATGTTTCCACCCCCATGCTTCACAGTAGGTATGGTGCACTTGGGATGCAACTCAGCATTCTTCTTCCTCCAAACACGACGAGTTAAGTTTTTTTTCCATATGCTCTCTGGCAAACTTCAGACGGGCCTGGACATGTACTGGTTTAAGCAGGGGGACACGCCTGGCACTGCAGGATCTGAGTCCCTCTTGGCGTAGTGTGTTACCGATGGTAGCCTTTGTTACTTTGGTCCCAGCTCTCTGCAGGTCATTCATCAGGTCCCTCCATGTAGTTCTTGGATTTTTGCTCACCGTTCTCACAATCATTTTGACCCCACGGGATGAGATCTTGCGTGGGGTCCCAGATCGAGGGAGATTATCAATGGTCTTGTATGTCTTCCATTTTTTTACAATTGCTCCCACAGTTGATTTATTTACACCAACCTGCTTGCCTATTGTAGATTCTACAATCTACTAAATGAAAATTACAGACGTCTCTCATCTTTCTAAGTAGGAGAACTTTAAGGGCTGACTAAGTATTTTTTTTGCCCCGCTGTATTTAGATAGATAGATAGATAGATAGATAGATAGATAGATAGATAGATAGATAGATAGATAGACGCACTTAGCTAGTTAGATGCAAATCATGTGTAATTTACCAAATGCTGGTGGCATTATAGTATCTAATGTTTTTATGTAGCTGTATGTAGTATATTTTATGTAGTATGTATGAAATTTTAACATTCGTGCCAATCGTGGAGTTTGGGATAAATTCCTGAATGTACTGTAAAGTTCAGGATAAATCTGGTACGTGGTGAAGCTACTTTCTGACCACCAGGGGTCCTCGTTGACGTACTTTTAAATCTCGGAACAAGTCAACCAGAACCTAAATTCTGCCGTAAGCTATATGAAACATAGGGCAAATTGGGGTTTTTTTGTTTGTTTTTAAAGTTTCTATTAGATGTCATCTACACATTTTAATCATAGTGTTTTTGGGCCCTTGAGCAAGGAAGTTGTACAGCATGGTGGCTCTAGGGCACTGTTTTGTTTGTCCCTCCACCAGGGGTCCCCAGTTCGATTCGAACCTCAGACTCTATGTGTGGTGTTTGCATGTCCTCGTGCCACGTGGGTTTATTTCCAGTAGTCCGATTTTCTCCTACATTCCAAACACATGCGTTAGGTGTCTTGTATTCTTGTGCTCACAGTCTTGTATTGTTATAACCTTACTCCTGTTTCATAACCATTGATTCTGATGTGATGTTATACAATACACAAATAAATGATCAAGGCAGTTAACCATCCATTGCTTGGATTGTAAGTGTTCCTTGTAAGTCACTTTTGATAATTGTGTCTGTTAAATGATGTAGATCTACATTTTAATGATACTAACAGCCTGGGATCCTTAATTCAGTGTCATATTATGTCTGAGTGATCAGATTGTTGACTGTTGAGATAAGAGAGAACTGGCATTTGTTAATAATTAAACATTTCTTTCTATTTTTTGGGACAAGGTTTCTGTTTTAAGACTTGTTTGTTTGTGAAGTGGTTCCCATGATTGAAAACGTATGACATCTGGCACACACATCTATGGCACTGCTACTCAGGGTGTAGTCTGCAGACTCTATGCCCCCATATGTCATATAGACTTGTGTCTGGTATATATATATAGATTCATATATATAGATATATAGATATGTATATAGATATATACATATCTATATATCTATCTATATATCTATAGATTCACCTCCCCTCGTTGTTTTATAACAGTGACAATGAAAGTACTTGACTTGTGGGTCTGATCAAGACAAGCAATCGGTCAGACCCAGCAAAAAGTAAGTTATTATGGATTTTGTACATATGACACGTCTTGCATTTTGACATGTTCCTCCTAGACATTTCGTCTGATTTATATCAGATATGCTACAACTCTAAATAAGAAAATATTAGGAAAGAGGCATTTGAGGTAAATGTAATGAGGTAGGAAAAAATAATGATGTGATTTCAAACAGGAGATGTCAACAGGTGATTATAATCATGATTTGATACAAAAAAACAGTATCCATAAAAGCTTGAGTCTGTGAGGAGGAAAGGTGGGGCGGAGGATTTCCAGTTTGTCAATAAATGCATAAAAAAAATACTGAAAATGCTGTTTTAAACAATGTTTATCAAAGAAAGATTGGAAGGGATTTGCATATTTCTCATTCTACTGTGCATAACGTCATTAAACAATTAAAGGAATCTGGAATTTCAGTGCATAAAGCTAAATACCTGTGATCTACGATCTCTCAGACAGCATTGCATCAAGAACCATCATTCATTAATAGCTGATAGAACCATATGGGCAATGGATTACTTTGGCAAACCTTTGTTAAGCACTACAGTACAGAATTACATCACAAATGTCACTTAAATTTTTACTGTGCAAAAACTAAGACGTATGTTAACCATGTCCAGAAGTGGCATCGACTTCTCTGCGCTCAAGAGACATCTGGGATGGACCATCACACAGTGGAAACATGTATTGTGGTCAGACAAATCAGTATTCCAGATCTTTTTTTGGACAAAATGGACCATAGACGAAAATGAACCATCTCGACAATTACCAGCAACAAGTCCAAAAGATAGGGTCTGACATGGTGTGGGGCTGTGTCAGTACAAAGGTCATTTGCATTTCTGTGATGGCAGCATTAATGCAGAAAAGTACATTGAGATTTCAGAACAACGTATGCTACCTTCAAGATGACTTCTTTTAAAGAGACATCCATGTATTCTTCAACACGACAATGCAAAACCACATGCTGCACGTATTACAAAGGCATGACTGCAGAAGAAGATGGTACAGGTACTTGCCTGGCCTGCCTGCAGTCCTGATCTGTCCCCAACAGAGAATGTGTTACTGTTGTACCTTAAGACGTGTTTGCAGGAAAAATGGGACAAAATAACACCTGAAGGACTTCGTCACTTTGTATGTTCCGTGTTGTGAGAAGGAATGACAATATAACAAAAGAGGTAAATGCTTTACTGACCCAACTTTTTTAGAATGTGATGCAGGCCTGAAATGTAGGACAAATGAAATGATGTTGACCAGACAAAACATGAAATGTCTTGAGTTCATACTGTCTGCAATGAATAAAATGTAAGATGTAAATGTAAATGTAAGAAATGCTTTTTCTTCCATGCTGTCCCAACTTTTTCTGATTTGACATTGCATATATGATGTGAAGATTTTATTTATTTTTATTTTATTATTATTATTTTTTTCATTTTAAATTGCGAAGTGATTTTTGATCTCTTGCATGGTGTTGGCAAAACCATGAATTTATATGTTTTGCAATGCAAACTTCAGAGGTTATTTGTAAAAATGAGTATGATGATATCCACATGCAAAGAGTGACATTTTGGTATAGTGGTACCATTTTTTCCAGGTGGAATCCATGGGTGAAGATTTGGTACACACATCAGTGCTTGGGACAGTTGACCCCGACCCCAAGTGTGGCCTGAGGACTATATAGCACCACAATATGGCATATAGTTGCATATACATGCACCCATTTTGGTATGCATGTGGGGCTCTCGAAACTAGATTTTTTGTGTAGATTGTATCAGCTACACCCCACAGGAAGTGAGTTATTTTGGATTTTGTGTGTTTGGCCTTGCATTTTAACAAGCTCCTCCTAGGTGGTCCATCTAATTCATGTCAGATCTGCTAAATATTTAGTGAAGATGATTTTAAATTACATTTTAAATTGATATATTTACCGGTGTGGAAATTGCCAAGCAATGATTTCATATATCTCACCTTGTAAACAGGAACGCTGCCATCCATTGCTTTATACAGCTTCACAAGTTACTGGATATGATGGTTGTGATGATTCCACACTCCCAGAGCAATACTCTACTGTAGCATAGTGACACCATTGCAAAATGGAGAGAGTGTCCCCCCCCCTTTTTTTTAGTAATATTGACTATGCAGCTGCTATAGGATTCATCTGATTCAAACTCTGTTTATTGTAATATAATACATACTTAGTGATCTCACTGGAAGAGGCTTAATAACTAAGGTTTTCTTTTTACGAGGTAGTGACCCACTTTAGCTGAATGTGGTTGTCCATTTTTAACACCTGGGTTTAAGTCCCAGCCCATCTGTTATCGGTGTGGAGTTTGCATATACATCTTATGTCTGCATGGGTTTCCTCTGCGTTCTCCAGTTTCCTCCCATATACCAAAGACATAGGTCAATTGGTGTCTCTAAAGGTGTAGAGAGAGTGTCCACGTGTCTTGTCCAGGGTTGTTTCTTGCCTTATGTCCTGTGCTGCCAGCCAGGCTCCGGTTCCCATTAACACTAAATTGAATTAAGAAGCCATGGAAAGTGAAGGAGTGAGTGAATCATAATATAATATTTTAATAATACATCTTGCAACTTCTAGCTTCCCAGATATCTAACTATTAATAAGCAAGTAATTATGAGAAATGTGCTGTTATGTGCCAAATCTCTGCAAACTATTTTCACATAATCAGATATTTTAAGGGAGTTTTTATAATAGACAATTAATAAAACCTGTCTCTTCCTTCTGATACAGACCCAGCGTTTTTTGTTTGTTTTGTTTTTCCGTTTATTCCCTGTGGTTTAGAGCTGTCAGTTAAAGCCCATTAAAAAAGCATGTGTTTAAAGTTAATTGACAGACACTGCAGGCAATCATCAGCGCCAAAACGGGTAAAATAAGTTAACAACTCGTTAAATCTTCCAAATAGTCGGCGACACGCTCGAGCCGATGGCCCTGCACGAGAGCAGAGGGTGGAAGAGGCCGAGCTTCCACCAGGCCGGAACTAACTGTGAAGTGTGACCTGTTCAGAGTGTGAAGGTGTGAAGGATGCCGTCAGTGAGAAGGTGGCCTGAGACATAGAAAGAGACACCAACACGCTTTACACCTCTTTCATTCAGGGATCTTTAACAAATAACGCGTACACTCGAAAGGCGAGAAAGTGGCATGGGTACTATGCAGATGCAAGGTTCCCATATCGACAGGTTTTCTTTCAACAGGGGGGCAAGAGCTGGTGGCTCCATAATTTAGCGAATGTCCATGTCTGAAGCATCTTTTTGATAGATAATATCTGACAAATAGAAAAGCTAATAGGCTAATAATAATAATAATAATAATAATAATAATGTTCATATTAAGATTAATTGTTGCCGTTGATCTGTTGTATTAATTGATCAAATTCTAATCGTGTTTAATGTGCTGATACTGCTTCACACAATTAGAATTTATTACTGATTATTTCTGATCATGATTATTATTATTATTATTATTATTATTATTATTATTATTATTACTGCTTCTGCTGATGTTGTTGTTAGGCTATTTCTTTTTATTGTCGTTGCCCTTTCACTTTTGCCATACCATGCCCCATTCAAGGCCTAATTTATTAGGCTGTAATGTTCGAACATGTGATGACCTACATGGTGTCTTTTTTCTAGTGCAGTCCATTAGTTGAACTCATAATTTGCGCACAGAAACAGAAGTGTAGGTGATGCGGAAATCAGGCGCTGCGGCAGTGGGCGCAGTGGGTTGGCGGCCTTATTGGCCCGTCATTTGAATGCAAATCCAGAGGGTTTGAAGTCTTGGCTGACGTCAGTGAGGCCTTGTTATACCTACATCTGTGGCCACCACCTTGTCAACTGAGTCACATCATGTTTGATTGAAGCACGTCAAGGACTACACGGCATAACCAAGTTGGAACTCTTGTTTTCTGGACTACCACATTTGAGCTCTCTGATTTCTCTTTAAGTAATATATTGCATGGTGCATTAATAGTATGTCGTCTTGAGGGCATACGCAGTTTCTGGCTTATTTTTTATTCTTGCGAATCATGTATGTTGGATACCTCTTGGATAAGGGCGAAGGAAACATGTATCACCACCAAGGACCTGTACGACGATCCGGTATCAACCTACCACCACAGAACTTCGTGTCCACGCCGCAGTACTCCGATTTTGGTGGATACCATCACGTGGCCAGCATGGACACACACGGTCAGGCCGCAGGGTCGTGGGCCGCTCCGTACGGAGCCCCGAGAGAAGACTGGGGCGCATACAGCCTCCCGCCTCCCAATACCATCGCTGCCCCTATGAGCAATTCTTCACCGGGACAAGTCTCCTATTGCTCACCTGATTATAACTCCATGCACAATCCGGGATCCGCTGTGCTGCCTCCTCCACCAGAGAACATTTCCGTGGCCCAACTGTCCCCGGATAAAGAACGACGCAACTCCTATCAGTGGATGAGCAAAACCGTCCAGTCATCTTCCACCGGTGAGTTAATATCTGCAATAACTTCTCAGTCATGCCTAGGTCTAAAGATTTCAAACTACCACTGGTGCATTTCTGCAGGTTGTGAGGCTGACTGCGAATGATGATTCAAAACCTCTGCATTTAAATTGAAAACTTTCAGGATAACAAACTTTCCTAGTGATCAACAATGAGCTAGAGTAAACGCCTGTTAAGGCTACCTGGCGTCTCCATTTTCTCTAATTCGTTTGCTCTTTATAATCAAGTCCGGAATGCAAGGGATATAAGCGTAATACCACATTGCATGAAAAGGTTATAATAATAAGGCGATATTAGCAAAGTTCATATTAATTCATATAATATTTTAGTTAAAATCATAAGAGATTATGGTAATGAATTCATAACAGCTATGTTTAAATTCCATGTAAAAATAAACCGTTTAACAAGCTCAACGAAACTGAGATTCAGCTCTACCATTTAGTATTAGACTTTTTAAATAAATGAGATATTTGTGACAGGTGAAGGTGTTCGGACCTGGCGCCAGGCTCACTTGTAATGCTAATGGACTGACTCCCGTAAACTAGATGTGAGATCCCCATTTTTCCTGCTACATTGTCTCAGGTTTTGAGGGGTTATCTGTCATATTCAGGCGGCGGCCCCTTTCAACACCTTGTTTTTACTTTGATATGCAGCAATGCGGCTTCCTCCGTCCCTCTCCTTCATGACTTCTATTGCTAGAGAGTGACGAACTTTCACAGTAAATAAAGGTCCCTAACACATGTGAAAACATTCATGTAATTTATAGAAGGCAAATCATTAGGCCATATACCTACATTTAAAAGCGTGTCACTCTGTAAGCACTGGGTCGTGACCTGACATGGATTTCACGCGTTAGGCCTGTTCTAACAAAATATCAGATAGACACACGCGCTGTGTGGCCAATTCTTTTATTATATTTTTAACTGTCGTAAAGTTTTATGTAGCTCTAGTCTTGTCACTCGACTATAATTTATAAAATATTTTCATTATTTAACAACACCAAACATGGAAATAACGAAAACCAGGATTTAGTACACTGCTAATTTTCCTAAAATGGTAAATAATTCATTTTCCCTGGCTTGTATAAACCAGAACAGCCGGATCTTCGCTATAGGCAAATAACCCTTAAGGAATAAGCATGTAAGTACTTTGTAATCCCTCTTAACACTTGAAAGGGATTTAGGTCGTATCCCATTGTCCTGCAGTTTGTTCAAAATGTGTGATCAAAGAAGAGCAAAGAGTCAATTTACAAATACCAACACTGATCTCTTTCTGGAGGTCCCTCATCGGGTGTTTTGATGACATATTTTTATAGCTTACAATTTAAGTTTTAAAATAATAGCCTACATGTCGCTTGATCTCAGCCAACACTGTAGGCTATACTGTAGGTATAACATAACATAACATAACATAACATAACATAACATAACATAACATAACATAACATAGGCCAGAAATTATTATAGCTTGTCTAGGCTTCTAATGGTTGACTTGTGATTTAATGCGTTATATCTTTGAATCTGTTCAGGAAAAACGAGAACAAAGGAGAAATACCGAGTGGTTTACACAGACCACCAAAGGCTGGAGCTGGAGAAGGAGTTTCACTTTAATCGTTATATCACCATAAGAAGAAAATCAGAGCTGGCGGTGAACCTGGGCCTTTCAGAGAGACAGGTAGCTACAACGAAATCCATCCCTTATCGCTGTTTCTGCCAAAGCATGTGTGGTGTTATAAGTTAGTCAAATATCTGTAATTTTACAGGTAAAAATCTGGTTCCAAAACCGCCGCGCAAAGGAAAGGAAGTTAATTAAAAAGAAGCTGGGGCAGTCGGACGGCGGCAGCGGCGGTTCGGTGCACAGTGACCCGGGCTCAGTCAGTCCACTGCCCGTACCTGGTTCACTCAGCCCATCGGACGTGCACGGCTCCGTTTACCCGCCTCCCATCATGAACACCTTACCGTCCATGAGGAACATACAGCAAGTTACTGTCACCCAGTGAACTCGAACTTAGAGCATCCGACCTAAAACTGAGCACTCCGACACGCTGCGAGGGAAAAGACTATAAACAGCGCTCGAAACGGATTTATGCGTCCCGGACCCGCTGGCCTGAAGCGCGCCTGTGGATTAGAGCGAATGAGGAATCGAGTTTTTTATTGCAACCAAATGCTGGAGGCTCTTCTGTTTTAATAGAATAGTTTTTAAAATGAAGATAAAACGTAATAAAATTGTTCGTCTGGTCCGCAAAAGTTAAATATTTTAATGATTTTTGTTTGTGTTTGACCAATTAAGATATAAATATCATTTTGTATGTGGTGAGTTTTTTATTTTCATTCAAAAGCCTATATGCATGGACGATTTCTGCTACATTTCAGCTTTTTTATATAGAGATAAGCACCTTTTCATTCACAGGGGTAAAATGCAGACTTCGGATTTATGGGTAGAACGTTTTTCGTTCCAAGTGTAAATAAATGTTTTTGAAAATACGATGTCATGGTATGTCATGGTCATTACGTTAAGAAGGAAAAAGCATGTCAATATTTATTTACCACATTTTATGCGCGTGAGTTTATGGAATCGAGTGTAGTTCAACACAGGAGGCAGGCCAAATCCTGCACAGACAGTCAATGTTTTTATTTTAGTACGTAAACGTTTAAAAATATACTCTCGCCTGGAAACAAAATTTTAACTTTTGGTCCCACAGATTAAAATTAGTCGACATTATTTATGGTAGCCTGCTTATTAGGCTGAGTTTTGTGTTTTTTTCAGGCATGGTTTTGAAGAGTAAAGTTTATAGTGTATATTATTTAGGCTAAATAAGGCTATTATTACGCTTAAAAAGTACAAACATACTTCTCAAATGTTGAAGTGTATCCATATCGGTCTCTATCTGGTCTGCTTTCTCATCATCAATCAGTGCCCTGTCTTTTGGGGGGCTCTGGCATAGGTAACTCCTGACTAGACTTATAACAGATTGTAAATTAGGATATTTAACAGTACGTTTGGATTTTGATGTTATAGCATTTATATTTGTGAGGCAGAAATAACAATCCAAACCGTGATCTTTGAGTTCTTTCCAATCCGTAGGAAGTGAAGAAGCCATATGGCGTGAACCTTTTGCCCATACTGTGAGAATCCTAACACGTGTGACACAACAAATATGGGGTCCCAACTTTTATCTTGGTCACGCACTTTACAACCAAAGTAATTCTCATAGCATTTATAATGAGGAGTGTGAAAGGATGTTTTTGGGGAATTAAATGCCCTCTCACCCCAGACTATTTACAGTTTCTTGGTGTTCATATGGTGGATGAAGAAACAGCACAACACTTAAACACACAAAAGTACTGCTTTTCAACAGAGTGAAAATGACACTGTACCAAAGATGTTTTCACATCACATTCTAGCCTGCAACTGAGAGGGAACTGCTACTAAAGAGTAGGCAGTGTTTGCATGTCCCAACATGGCTAGTCATGTTTCTGCAGGATCTTGTTTACTCATTTATCTAGGCTTGTGCTCTCATAAAGAAACTATTGCACTTAAATAACAAAGAAAATAGATCACAACTATATGAGACATACATCAAACTACACAAAATTTGTATCTTATTTATAATGCGTAATTGTACTTCAGGGAAGATGAATATGGAAAGAGGAAGAGAACACAAGATCTTCAATACTGACTTACCTGTTTAACTTTACATAGGTTTGGAGTGTGCAGACAACTAAATATTTGACAAACACATTCTAAAATAAAAGCATATAAAAGCATTGTGCCATAGGCGAGTAAAGACATCAGCCATCACCATCAATTTCTTCAAACAGCACTTTTCAAAAAACACCAAACAAAAACACCAAGTGCTTTACAAGGACAGATGTAAATTTCAAGTCATTAAAAGTATTTTTAATTTTGAAAAGGCCAGTAACAATGAATAGGCGAGATGGAATAAACAGATTTGTAATCAGTTGTTAAAACACTAGCATTCCTAATCTTACACACAATTCTAGTGTTTTGGGTGATACAGTGGGGCAAAAACGTATTCAGTCAGCCACTGATTGTGCAAGTTTTCCTACTTAGAAAGATGAGGAGATGTCTGTAATTTTCATCATAGGTACACTTCAACTGTGAGAGACAAAATGAGATTTAAAAAATCCAGGAAATCACATTGTAGAATTTTTAAAGAATTTAATTGTAAATCATGGTGGAAAACAAGTATTTGGTCACCCACAAAAAAGCAAGATTTCTGGCTCTCACAGACCTGTAACTTCTTCTTTAAGAAGCTCTTCTGTCCTCCACTCGTTACCTGTATTAATAACACCTGTTTGACCTCGTTATCTGAATAAAAGACTCCTGTCCACAGCCTCAAACAGTCAGACTCCAAACTCAACCATGGCCAAGACCAAAGAGCTGTCGAAGGACACCAGGAAGAAAATTGTAGACCTGCACGAGGCTGGGAAGAGTGAATCTACAATAGGCAAGTAGGTTGGTGTGACTAAATCAACTGTGGGAGCAATTGTATGAAAATGGAAGACATACAAGACCATTGATAATCTTCCTCGATCTGGGGCCCCACTCAAGATCTCATCCTGTGGGGTCAAATTGATCATGAAAATGGTGAGCAAAAATCTCAGAACCTGATGAATGACCTGCAGAGAGCTGGGACCAAAGTAACAAAGGCTACCATCAGTAACACACTATGCTGAGAGGGACTCAGATCATGCAGTGCCAGGCGTGCCCCCCTGCTTAAGCCAGTACATGTCCGGGCCCGTCTGAAGTTTGCCAGAGAGCATATGCATGATCCAGAAGAGGATTGGGAGAATATCATGTGGTATAATATCAGAACATTTTGGTAAAAACTCAACTTGCCGTGTTTGGAAAAAGAAGAATGCTGAGTCGCATCCCAAGAACACCATACCTACTGTGAAGCATGGGGGTGGAAACATCATGCTTTGGGACTGTTTTTGTGCAAAAGGGACAGGACAACTGATCCGTGTTAAGGGAAGAATGAACGGGGCCATGTATCGTGAGATTTTAAGCCAAAACCTCCTTCCATCAGTGACAGCATTGAAGATGGAACGTGGCTGGGTCTTCCAGCATGACAATGATCCCAAACACACCGCTCGGGCAACGAAGGAGTGGCTCCGTAAAAAGCATTTCAAGGTCCTGGAGTGGCCTAGCCAGTCTCCAGACCTCAACCTCAAGTCCGTGTTGCCCAGCGACAGCCCCAAAACATCACTGCTCTAGAGGAGATCTGCATGGAGGAATGGGCCAAAATTCCAGCTACAGTGTGTGCCAACCTGGTGAAGACTTACAGGAAACGTTTGACATCTGTCATTTGCCAACAAAGGCTTTGTTACAAAGCACTGAGTTGAACTTTTGTTATTGACCAAATATTTATTTTCCACTATAATTTACAATTAAATTCTTTAAAAATCCTACAATGTGATTTCCTGGATTTTTTTCCCTCATTTTGTCTCTCATAGTTGAAGTGTATCTATGATGAAAATTACAGACCTCTCTCATCTTTCTAAGTAGGAGAACTTGCACAATCAGTGGCTGACTAAATACTTTTTTGCCCCACTGTATATGAAAAGCATGTTGCACCAGTTGAGATGGTGAGCAACAGCAAGGCAAACGGATTAATTGGTATTTCATGCTGAGAAACTATTTTGAAATAAATAAGTGTATAGCAAAAATAGCCTGGCATTTTTATAAATCTAACACATCATTTTTATATTATCCATATTTTATTTCTGTTAGATATCCTAAGATATTTAAAGAAAAAACAAGCAGATTTGTACAATTAAGGAGTAAAACCACAGCTTTACTGTACACTTTCATTAGTAATTACCATTGAATTCATGCCTTAATTAAAGTAGAAATTGAGGAGTGTGTTTCCAATTTAACATGTGATGGGATTGAAGTGATGGGATTTGCACTATTTCACGCACAAATTACAAGTAATTTAAGACTATTCGGGCTGAGATAATATGATTCAATTGCCCTGCTGCCAAAAGAATCAAACACCTGTTTATAAAAACTATTTACTAATTTACTGTTTATATAAAATGATTTATTCAAACATTGGAGCAGTACAATAAATGCAATTCCTTCCTCTGGTTTCCAGATACACAATAAAGACCACACCACTGTTCTGGAAAACATCAAGCATTTTGACAAAACTGCTTAATAAGGGTGCTGGGTGGCACAGTGGTCCCCCAGGATCTCTGAAGGAAAAGTGGAGATAAAACAAATTGCGAACAAATATCTATAATTGTCCTGACAATAGCATTAAACTTCCATTATTATCATGCTTTAAATAAACACATTTCTTTCAAATACTTAGTTTAAGAAAATGTGTACAATTTTGTGTGCCTGGTAATACTTCATTTCTGTATATGTGACATGAATGAGACTTGTTATTCGTTGTACATAAGGCAGAGGCAATACAGGTAATATAACCTTCCATGACACTCCCACAATGCAGATATACTGCCCCTTATTGATGGGATAGCTCATTGATGGGAACTGCAGTTCATGAGAGCTTGAGATAGAATGTAATTTTCACATCAACCATCAGAATGGGGAAAATGTGATCTCAGTGATTTTAATTGTGGAATGACTATGGGTCCGAGACAGGCTGGTTGGAGTATTTATATAGCTGCAGATCTCCTGGAGCGACAGATTCTGCTCCATATTGAAATGATTGCATCAAACTATTCCTGATTATTTTTCTTTCACACTGCTAATGTCCTGTTCTACAGTGGGGCAAAAAAGTATTTAGTCAGCCACTGATTGTGCAAGTTCTCCTACTTAGAAAGAAGAAAGAGGTCTATAATTTTCATCATAGGTACACTTAAAAAAAATCCAGGAAATCAAATTGTAGGATTTTTAAAGAACTGAATTGTAAATCAAGGTGGAAAATAAGTATTTGGTCACCCACAAAAAAGCAAGATTTCTGGCTCTCACAGACCTGTAACTTCTTCTTTAAGAACCTGTTCTGTCCTCCACTCGTATTAATGACACCTATTTGACCTTGTTATTTGTATAAAAAATACCTGTCCACAGCCGCAAACAGTCAGAGTCCAAACTCATTCATAGCCAAGACCATAGAGCTGTCGAAGGACACCAGGAAGAAAATTGCAGACCTGCACGAGGCTGGGAAGAGTGAATCTACAATAGGCAAGCAGGTTGGTGTGAATAAATCAACTGTGGAAGCAATTGTAAGAAAATGGAAGACATACAAGACCATTGATAATCTCCGTTGATCTGGGGCTCCACGCAAGATCTCATCCTATGGGGTCAAAATGATCATGAGATCCCAGAACTACACGGAGGGACCTGATGAATAACCTGCAGAGAGCTGGGACCAAAGTAACAAGGCTATCATCAGTAACACACTATGCCGAGAGGGACTCAGATCCTGCAGTGTCAGGCATGTCCCCCTGCTTAAGTCAGTACATGTCCAGGCCCGACTGAAGTTTGCCAGAGAGCATATGGATGATCCAGAGGAGGATTGGGAGAATATCATGTTGTCAGAAGAAACCAAAATAGAACTTTTCAGGAAAAACTCAACTCGCCGTGTTTGGAGGAAGAAGAATTATGAGTTGCGCCATACCTACTGGGAAGCATGGGGGTAAAAACATCATGCTTTGGGGCTGTTTTTCTGCAAAGGGGACAGGACGACTGATCCGTGTTAAGGGAAGAATGAACGTGGCCATGTATCATGAGATTTTAAGCCAAAACCTCCTTCCATCAGTGAGAGCATTGAAGATGGAGTGGCTCTGTAAAAAGCATTTCAAGGTCCTGGAGTGGCCTAGCCACTGTCCAGACCTCAGCCCCATAGAAAATGTGTGGAGGGAGTTGAAAATCCGTGTTGCCCCAAAGCATCACTGCTCTAGAGGAGATCTGCATGGAGAAATGGGCCAAAATTCCAGCTACTGTGTGTGCAAACCTGGTGAAGACGTACAGGAAACGTTTGACATCTGTCATTGCCAACAAAGGTTATGTTACAAAATATTGAGTTGAACTTTTGTTATTGACCAAATACTTATTTTTCACCATAATTTACAATAAAATTCTTTAAAAATCCTACGATGTGATTTCCTGGATTTTTTTTCTCATTTTGTCTCTCATAGTTGAAGTGTACCTATGATTACAGACCTCTCTCATCTTTTTAAGTAGGAGAACTTGCACAATCAGTGGCTGACTAAATACTTTTTTGCCCCACTGTACATATACCAAAGAACTAATATTGAGTCCAGAGTTGGTGAAAGGCCACTCAGTGACTGATGTGTGTGAAAATCCCAGGTGGTCAGCAATTACAAACATATTCAAACCAGCCTGTCTGGCACCAACAATCATACCAGGGTCAAAATCACAGAGATCACATGTTTTACCTTTTCTGATAGTTGGTGTGAATGTTCCATGAAGAGGGTGGCTGGTATCTGCATGGTGTTATGCAATGCACTGCTGCCACTTGATTGACTGATTACATACTATAATTACGTGAATGAATAGCTGTTTCTAATAAAGTGCCCAGTGAACTGGGTTTAACGCTGCTTTTGCTGGTCAGAGTTGAAGAATGCCAGTATATCACTGGGCTTGGTAAGCGTCGCTGCTGCAGTGCCTGTGGATGAACTCCCAACTGACCTCCCTGCTTCAGACACAGAGCAAAAGGTCTCAAACCTGGGTCATTCCAGCTTAACGTATTAGATGGCTGCGAATATAAAATTATATGTTATAGCCAGGGCAGCATGGTGGCTCAGTAGGTAGCACTGTCGTCACACAGCAAGAAAGTCCTTGGTTTGATCCCAGGTGTAGCGGTCTGGGTTCTTTCTGTGTGGAGTCCGCATGTCCTCCACACTTCCGTGTAGGTTTACTCTTGGTGCTCCCGTTTCCTCCCACAGTCCAAAGACATGCTTGTGTTTAACTAATTACACTAAAGTGGCCCTAGTGTGTGGGTTTGTGTGCCCTATGATGGATTGGTGCCCTGTCTAGGGTTGTTCCTGCCTTGTGCTGCCGGCTATATGCACCAGCTCTTCCGTGACCCTGTCCAGGATTAAGCGGATCAGAATGTGAATGAATGTTATAGGCCATGTCAATGCAATTTAACATTGAGTGTAGGCTTTTTTGAGACAAGAGATGAGATGTGCTCACATTTTGCCATTCCTAGAAACTTGTTTATTTTTAGTTTGTCATCCTTCACACCTCACAGGACGAACACCACAGTGAATCTCTTTTACAGCAAACAGTGTAATTATGCTAACATTAGACACACGCTAACAGCGGCACTTTGCACCCGGTTTCCCGCCTTTGATTTTTCACAGGTTCAGCACCGCCCGTTCTCCCGTTGCTCTCTGACGTCACTCGCACAGTGCCCGCAACGTCATGAGTGTCTTACTGCCCAACATGGCGGACTTTGATACCATTTATGAGTTAGAAGAAGAAGATGAACGAATAGTGAGTGAAGAGCACCTCGCCAGATGCTGCCCCGAACCTGTGATCATGCGGGGGGCCGGCCACATCACTGTGTAAGCGATCAGACACCGCAGCGCCGTTTCTATTTGTCGCTTTCTTACTCCTTCTGTGGTAGCCTCATGCTAGCGCTCGGTGTGTGTTTTTCTCATTGCTTGGTGGGATCAATATACACATAGGCCAGTATTATGGCACTCGCCCGTCTCATATACAGACACTGATCTAGGATAAATCCAGCTTCGATCCTTTGCTTTTCACGGAGAGATGTTATTGCTGGACATTTGGACATTTTGCTCTGCCATATGCAGCTAATTTGGTTTGGCTATGCATCTGCCGTACACAGCTGTACAATCACGTGCATCATGTGGCTGAGTCTTTATAGTTTAATGTTTGCTATTATCAAGTCATGGAAGGAATCAGACAGTGCTGGCGTTATACTTTATTCTAAACACGACGCATTGTTCTGTACCTGTCACCAAAGTAGACTTTGTATTGGTTTATGTGAACTATGCTGATTCCCATATGGCTCTGCATTAGGTATGGAGTGCACTACATAGGGTGTAGCAGTGGAGGAGCAACGATGTTGGAATATCTGATAAATTGTACAAATACAGGGAGCAGAAATTCAGCTGGGACTCCTTGCTACAGCGGAAACCTAATGATTTTATGCACTGTAATCTCCATGTACCCCAGCTTTGGGATTCTCTGGATATTTGTCGTACATTGCACCTTTCATGATTTAAGAAATGACAGTTATACTTGAGACTTGTACCTGAGTAGACATATTTCGTCACAAAAACACTCAGTCATGCTTTATCTTTCACTAATCAGTCACTCTTCCAATCACTGATGCACTCTACAGGCACTCCTCATATTACTATGAATCAGTTTAGAATACTTTATGATGGGAATATGATGATACACAGAAATACACATTCAGCAGAAACCATATTGTGAATTTTGTATTTTGATTTTTCTTCCTCCCTGGGCAAGAGCAGCAGCGTCCTCAAGTCCACCAATAGACCAGGGATGTCTTCAGACTTATTTTACTAGGGCCCCAGTAAATAATAATGCCTCAGCGTCTGTCCAAAAGCTTGGGCGGCTAATGGTTTCCACCAGAGCCAGTTTCTTTTGGTTTATTGAATGAAGTAATGGACATCTGCAAATATTTAAAAGAATGTCAGCCACTCTGCAAACTAGGTAATGATAGCTATATGTTTTGCTAGCCACTTATAACCGTATAATCTACCAAAAGTACGTACCAGAAAACTAAAGCAAAGGCATTCATTAAACTAGCAAATGCATCGGTTATGTTAACATAAACAAATTTAATTCGATAAAAATGAGATGAAGCAATTCTTTAGTGTTAATTTCTTCTTAATTTCTCATCCAGTGATGCCCACTTTAGTGGTTAATCAGTTAATCCATGTAGTGTTTAACAGGCTTATTTTTTTTATGCACAGCTGTGCCCCTATGACTGATAAGCAGAGGGTTTACAGTTGTGCCCCAGTACAACAAGTAGTTTAGAAATGCCTCTGTTAGACTAACCATTTTGCTTTTGTTGTTTTGCTTTCAATACATTAGTCAATAAATTACATGAGATATCACTTTATTATAAAATAAGCTTTATGTTAATGATTTTGCCCAACTATAGGTTAATGTAAGTACTTTAAGCATGTTTATGGAAGGCTATGCTATGATATGTACAGTATATATTCAGCTCCTCGGTTTGCCCATCACTTTATGATGGGCTTGTTGAAATGTAAATTGGGTGGTATCTGTATATTAAACAGTTAGCTTCAGAATTGGCACCCATATTGGCATCCATGGAAAATCGTACTAACAAAATGAAACAGCATGTTTGCATCTCCTGAGTGTTTAGGAATTCTTAGTCAAGAGCTACTGTTTCACTGAGGTATGAGGTAACACCAAGGCTACATCTTCTTAGTCCTTCATCAACATGAAGAGAAATCAAATGATTCAAAAAATCAGACAAAGACTATGAAAAGTAGCACTGTTTGGGTACATGGCATCATGGACTTCGTGAACTACCAGGAGATATTAAATTAAAAATCTGCCTGCTCCTGCCAAGAAAGTACAACTGGGTTACGGTTGGATCTTCCAGCAGGACATTAATCCAAATCATACATCTGAATCCATGCAAGATGGTTTAATAACCAAAGATCCAAGTGTTTGACATGACAGGAGAAATATGACTAGAAGTGTCCACAAAAGAAAACGTAGGACCTTGGAGAATCCAGAGAGAGTTTGTACTGAGTAGTGCTCTCATTTCTTGCTCTATAGCCTCCGGTCTCATCAATTCCTTAATGAAAGGGTGCCAGTAACTGTGAAACATGTGGGTCACTTACAAACAACACATTGATAATGTATTTTTCTCCGAATAATTGACTGCAGTGTGAGATTAAACTAATTTATTACATAGACTTTGTACCTAACCTCTTTATCATTCTTTATCAAAGGTTCCTATCGGTCTGAAGCTAACAGTAAATAATAAATTGTTACACTCTTGTCAGTGTGAGCCCACAGACAGTCTTCTCATGTCTCAAACTTCATGTTCTAATAACTGACAGTTAACATACTTGGGGCATTTTGCAATAACGTATAATTACTACCAAAATCTAAAGCATAATCATTTTATCATGCACTGATCAGACCTATTGAACTGACTTATATTTGTTCCATCATGAGAGTTGTTTTGAGTGGTTTTGTCCTTATTTATTACACATCTCGATCCTAAGGAGACTATTGCTATTTCTCTGTTTACAGGTTTGGACTTAGCAACAAATTTGACACAGAATTCCCTTCAGTTCTTACAGGAAAGGTAATGAGCCCTAAATTATTATATGTGCTTGAATTGTGTTCACTTTTTTCTTTGGCATATTTTATACCATTGGCTACTTCTGTAGTGCATTATGATATAAAGTGTCTACAAGTATCTGGCTGCATTTGCACATCAGGTAAAAGTGGCCCAAATCTGATCTTTTTCATCATATGTCACAGAGATATGTTATCTTTGGGGCAGTGTGAACTAGTGATAGACAGGCCGATTAATGTCATTTTGAGATAAATGATATCGGACGATATCTGTGCTCACAAGGGCGATATTATAAAATAGTGGACAAAATGCAGAGAAACTTTGTGTTCCTGCATTACAAGTTGCAGCTCATAAACTGGGGCTACTGAGTGACTAAAAAAGAGATGCTGAAAGAACATTCAGGGAGAATGGGACCATTTAGGAGAAGATGAAAACCTTGTTTCCAGCATTACAATTTAATTGTAACGTAACTGGGATTAAAAACAAAAAGATGCTGCCACCAGCTGTTTTGTATCTCATTTGTTATTATTAGTTTCATCAGTTGCAAAAAAATGTGCTCTTGGCATTATATATTGGCCAACTGTCACCCTGCTCTATAAATATTGGCATTGTCCATAACAAAAACCCATATTGGTCAACCACTAGTGTGAACAGAAAAAAAATCACATTGAATCTGACTTTTTCAGGTCTGATTTGTGCTACCTTCATATGTGGTATTGAAATTTGATACATATTCGATATGTGCCAGTGCGGCTCAGTTTGAACAGCCAGTTGGGAATTCATGCACCTTTCACGTCATTCCAGCTCAACATTCACCATAAATGCGCAATGAGGAGAAGGAAAAATGGAAGACAGCAGTGAGGGAGGTTTTCAGGGGTGAGATAGTGAACTAAAACACCTCGTAAATGTTTGGGGTGATGTCTCTGTGCAAACAAAATTAGAAATGACATACCACAACCACTTCATGTTGGAGGAAATTTGTAAAGAAATGGCTGAACACAGCCCCAGGACAACATGGCTGCAGTGTCAAAGGAAAATAAAAAGCTTAAAAGCAAAGTTAAGGAAACCAAGGACTCAAACCAAAGAAGTGGCTGTGGCCGAATAACGTGCTCTTTGTAACACGACCATTAAAGAAGTGCCTGTTGCTCTTGAATCCATTTTGGACAAGCAGGTCAGACACCTCAGTGTAGGAGCGGGAACTGTTGAGATAAATATTGGGTATAGGTCACATTAAGACGTGAGCAGCCTTAAAAAATCAGATTTGGTAAGAAAATCGGATTTGGGCCACTTTGCCTGCTGCGTGAACGTAGCCTTTGTGTGGAGCAGTAACTGGAGCATTTCAGAAAGTGCGCCATAGTGCACCTAACGAGAGCTGAATGTACCAAAGTGGGATTCTGTCAATGAGTAAGCCGTCTAAGGGCCTGGCTGGTCGGGATCCCAGTGTTGGGAGGACACAGCTCCAGGTGACAAAATAATGAAATAAAGACTGCACCGTGCACAAGAAAAGAAAGCTTCCTGGGTCGGATGGAGAAACAAAAAAAGGTTTCAGGGGGAAGAGGAGGCAGAGGGAAGTGCTGGGCAATAAAATGTATCTCCAGTATTGTGACCCAGGGTGACATGTGATGGATGAGGTCAGGATTATGATGACTGAAGGGTACAGATCAGGCCTGCTGGGCTTTATTCCAAGCTCTTTCACTGTTTGCAAGGAGACCTTTGCATCCTGTCATAAAAGATTACGACCCCGGTTTTATGGTGTACATACTCAGAGAGGAATGAGCAGCCATTCATGTTGTTTGGACGGCACAGCCACAGGCCATGGGCTTATCTTTGCTTTTTGTCTTCTCTTTGCCTTGAAAGTCCTGCAGGTCGGTTGGCAAGTTAAAAGAATGCGATTGAGACATCTCAGAATTTCTAGGGATATATGTCATGTCATTTATGGAATATCATTCAATTCAAAAAGAGTTGTTGTTATATGCAGTGTGCAGCCATATCATGTTTATGTGAAGGCTATGAATTCCATTTTTAAATTTTTTAATATTGTACTAACAGTTGGTGCACAAGTAATTCAGAATTGGACTGTGGTGGCCTAGCGGGTAAGGTACTGGACTCTGGACCAGAAGGTCCAGGGTTCAAATCCCACCTCTGCCAAGCTGCCACTGTTGGGTCCTTGAGCAAGACCCTTAACCCACAATTGCTTGGATTGTAAGACTGTATCAATTGTAAGTCGCTCTGGATAAGGGCGTCTGCTAAATGCTGTAAATGTAAGTAAAAGATGAGAAGCTGTGACGTGACATGTCTACTTTTGACATGTCTGCCATTTCTACAACTTTCCCCAGGTTGCTCCTGAAGAGTTCAAAACGAGTATCAGCCGTGTGAATGCTTGTCTGAAGAAAAACCTGCCAGTCAATGTGAAATGGTTGCTGTGTGGCTGCCTGTGCTGCTGTTGTACGGTGGGCTGCAGTCTGTGGCCTGTCATATGTCTCAACAAGCGGGTGGGTCCCACCTCTGTCAGCCTGTCTGTTACATACTACATTTATCACCCCAATAATATTACCTTGTGTGTCAAAGTCAAATTAACAATCCGCTCAAATTGGTGATGGCGTGAAATAAATACGTTGGTAAATACATTTAAACCAGTTTAGTTGTGGAAAGTTTGAAATTCCACACCAGGTTAGTGACCATAAGATGTAACTTATGAGGTAGTTAAATAAGGGCCTCAGTCCATAAACGTCTCTGAAGTTTTAATGCAGGGTGTTTTATTGGTATTTGCTAAGCACCTGTTTGAACCTTTTAATGGGGTGATTACTTGCATGTTTAAACCCTCTGTGTTCCTCTATCATGCAGACGCGAAGATCCATTCAGAAATTGTTAGAATGGGAAAACAACAGATTATATCACAAGGTGAGAACTTTACCTCGATTTTCTTAGAGCAGTAAATTAATTTGTCTATTAAATTTCAACACCTCCAGATGGGAAGTGTTTAGACTTTCTGGAAAATAGTGGCTGTAAAGGGAGCTGCTAAACTGTGAAGAAGCTTGTTTCAGCTATTTTTGGCTGGGCTAATGATAGATTGCAGAGGGTGACCAGACCATGCAGAGGTCAGCAGTAAACACTGTTTGTGCCTCATGTCAGAGGCTAACAGACACTATGAGCGAAGAGCACTGTGAACAAACTCCTTAGAGCGTTCATTGCAGTTTGACCTTAGTGAACCCACGTGTGTAAAGCCTGTCTGCATGTCTGCAATACTGTGTGGTCTGGGAAAACATCCCGCTCCCTACAGCATGAGCTAACTCCCCTGTTCTGTTTCTCATCAGCTGGGACTGCACTGGAAACTCAGCAGGAGAAAATGTGAGAGTAATAACATGATGGAATATGTAAGTTCTAATCTACTCTGATTTTTATCCCCTTGGAAATCTTGATTATGGCATGTAAATAGTAAAGACGCGAGTAAGTTAGTCTAAACTGCTGTCTGGACAGGACTAGTGTGGGGAGGTGGATAATGTAATTATTAATAGTGTTACCTCTGTGATTTAGTCTCATCCAAATCTGTTGTGTGGTGCATAAATAGTGTCGGTTCTCATCGTTATTACATTCCAGATGGCTTGTTGAGAACCGAAAACTACGAAAACCGAGATCATTTTTACTATCACAAATAATGTAAATTGAATGAATCCGTTCCAGACCCCCTGAAAATCCACTCTGTATAAGGCATTATATGCAGTAATGGAGTTGTATTGTACAGGTTCCACACCGTCACCTCCTTCTTGGGGAAGACGCGCCATCCTGCCAGAACTGTTTCTCAGAACTAACAATAAAACATATCCCAATAGAATGCATTGCAATTGATGGTACCAGGAAAACATTCTACAAAGACAAGATGAAAGATCTTTCTGAATGAAATTCTTCGAAAACGATTCTGACCTTTCTAGGCCATCTAAAGATCAAAAACCAGGTATAGCATGTTATCTGATCCTTTCACTCTGTTCGAAATAGAAGTTGTCTGAACCTATTTTAATGCCACGTACATGGCATTGCCTATCTGAGCTGGCATGGCAATAAACCCAGACAAGCAAATTTTATGATGGGGATATGTTCCACCAAATCCATCATAAGTGAAATGTATTATGAACTGAGGAGGTTAACAAGTGTTTGGTAGAGCGGTCTATACTATATAATAGCGGAGCCTATGATAAGTAAGTTCATGTTTAAAACACTTACATTAACCTACAGTTGGCCAAAATCATCACCACAAAGCTTATTTTATAATAGTGTTGAACAATCTCATGTAATTTAGTGAGTAATGGATTGAAGGTGAAAAGTAAAAGCACATCTTACTCTACTGGTGAACTCGGGGCGCTAGCATAGCTGCTAAGCTAATTGCAGCCTGTGTTTCCTTTTGGTTGGCACTTACATCTAGGCTTTTTAGGACCCAGGGGGACATATTTGCACTACAGTATTATAGATGTAGAAATAAAGAGAAAACAACACGTTCTGTGAAATGGGTCATTGACCAAAATGGACGTTGACAGGACATTACCATAGTCACTCAGTCTTTTTATTTTACTGTAATGTAAATATAAAGGGTAATTTCACAAGAAAACTGCATGAAAATGATACATAAATGCGTCAAGAGATATCACTGAAAACACAAGTGGAACACTACCCCACCCCACCCCATCCCAAGTGTGCACAGCATCCCTAATGCAATGGCATTTTTAATTTATGGAAATTCACAATAATTATAGAAAATACGATAGTGTACCCTGTGTAGAGGACAGCTGTAACACTTAAGTCAAGTCAGATTTATTTATATAGCGCTTTTTACAATGGAGCATTGTCTCAAAGCAACTTTACAAGTTTAGATTATCTCCTAATAACTATGTCCAATCTCAAAGGATCGTATGATGGACCTGATACTTTTGTTTGACAGAAGTCCACAATGAACTGATGTACAGTATTAAAAACAACAGGGAATACCACCCAGATGAAACAGAGACTCAACTGAGTGAATGTGAAGCAGTGTTTATAGTTATAGGTTAGAGACAGAGAATATACAGGTAGTAGAGACAAACAAATAAGTACTACTTAACATAGGACAGGCAAATATACTTACAAACACCATTTACAGTTTGTTAGAAAATTAGTAGCTGAATGTCTTGCACACAAACAGGAGTCATTTACACACAAAGTCTGTAAACTTTTGTTACAAATGAGTTATTATGGGAATAGTGCTTTTGGAGGGTTTTTGCAAGATGTTGTTTCTAGTGTGGGTATAGCCTACATTACAGTATTAGTCTTTTAATTGTGAAAGTTTAAAGTATGGAGGTATAACTCATAGCAGACAGTTGCACTGACAGTGTGGACTATAGTTGGCTTCCTAACTTGTACACAGATGGGATAAGGTTCTTATGCTGGAATGCAGTGTTTTCCTTTCTCCACAAATAACGCTTTTCTTTGAAACCAAAAAGTTTTTATTTTCTTCTCATCCGTCCACAAAACATTCTTCCAATAGCCTTCTGGCTTGTCCACGTGATCTTTAGCAAACTGCAGACGAGCAGCAATGTTCTTTTTGAAGAGCAGTGGCTTTCTCCTTGGAACCCTGCCATGCACACTATTGTTGTTCATTATTCTTCTGATGGTGGACTCATGAACATTAACATTAGCCAATGTGAGAGAGGCCTTCAGTTGCTTGGATGTTACCTGGGGTCCTTTGTGACCTCGCCAACTATTACACACCTGGCTCTTGGAGTGATCTTTGTTGGTCGACCACTCCTGGGGAGGGTAACAATGGTCTTGAATTTCCTCCATTTGTACACAATCTGTCTGACTGTGGATTGGTGGAATCCAAACTCTGTAGAGATGATTTTGTAACCTTTTCCAGGCTGATGAGCATCAACAACTCTTTTTCTGAGGTCCTCAGAAATCTCATTTGTTCATGCCATGATACACTTCCACAAACGTGTGTTGTGAAGAGCAGACTTTGATAGATCCCTGTTCTTTAAATAAAACAGGGTGCCCAGTCACACCTGATTGGCATCCCATTGATTGAAAATACCTGACTCTGATTTCACCTTCAAAGTAACTTCTAATCCTAGAGGTTCACATACTTTTGCCACTCACTAATATGTAATATTGGGTGATTTTCCTCAATAAATAAATGACCAAGTATAATAATTTTGTCTCATTGGTTTAACTGGGTTCTCTTTATCTACTTTTAGGACTTGTATGAAAATCTGATGATGTTTTAGGTCATATTTATGCAGAAATATAGAAAATTCTAAAGAGTTCACAAACTTTCAAGTACCACTGTAACCATAACAGAAGACCTCTTGGTCCCTTTTTGAGTCTTGTCCTCCCAAGGTTTCTTCCTCATAACACTTGGAGGGGGAATTGAGGGCTATTGCAGCAGGGGTATAGGAAAGCAAATGAATGAGGCATGTTTTAAGATAAATAAGCACAGAGCACAACCCCAACCAGGGTAAAGCAAAGCATTTTAACCCTGTTGATCCTGGTCAAGGCCACAAGAGGGTCCTGGAATTTATTGGCCACCGGCAGAAATGCTCCATGTACTGGGCACCAATAGGCTTGACTGGTAATTACCAAAATATTGATAATCGCCTGGATGGACGGTGCTGCTGTTCATATTTGGTTAGCATTTCAGCACTTCAGGTTGTCTCAGAAAGCTGAGTCACGTTTATGTTGCATACCTGAACAGGTCAAAGGACTCGGACCCCTATTGTAAACAAACCGAACTCAGACCATCTCCAAAGCGTCTGCAAATAGCGTGCAAGTGACTTAGCAAAAAGCTGTGTACTAGAATAAATCTGCTTCCTAATCTCAGCTGTTTTCCTCCGTCTACAGGTGATCCTTATAGAGTTCTTACCCAAATATCCTATATTCCGACCGGACTAAGAGTACTGCCGAGGGACGCTGGTGACGGGCTCTCACTCCTCTATTTAGTGCCTTGTATATACCGTCGGACTGAGGGTCTTCACAGGTGTCTTTGCGTTCTTCCTTCTCCCAGTATATTGTACAGTAGATAATCGCAACACTGTCACTTTGCTTTAGAGCAGATTTTGCACATTTCCTGATGTAGTAGTAAAGTTCCTGCTATTTATTTGTTATATTCAAAATGTCTCTACTGTTTCAAAGTGCATTTACCCCAAGAGCCAACTGTACTCCCCGCCTCTCATATAATATTGTTGGGAAAACTCGAGGCACCTAAAGGTGCATTTGCCTTACAGAAAAAGTTGACCCTTTTTTTATTGGAGACGTGTGGGATACAAGTGTGTAGTTTTGAAGGTAAAACAGGTTTTTACTTTGGTTTAGAGTGGATGTTCACAGGTCTTAATTTACTAGTTGCTCTAAAGCAAAATTGGCTGTTTCTGTGTTTTTTTTTTTGTTTTGTTTTTTTGCAGTTACATGAACGGGTAGGGTGTTCTCTCTGCACTTTGGTGATGGTCCTCAAAACAGGGGAAGCTTAAGAATCTTACCAGTAACAGCATTTTTAGACCAGATGTACAGCTTGATATTCCATGTTTACATAATATAACTTAGCCGGTGATTCGTTTTTTTGCCAATATATTATTGTAAAATAGTTTGTTTATAAACTGTCTGTAACTTTCCAGTGTATATGGACCTGTTTACCTGGTAAGCCATAAAATGTATGTACAACATGCCAGGTAAGTGAGGGCTGATAATTGCACTTGAGCACATGAGGACATCAGGCATTTCTTTCTGTTGTCTGTACAGACAAAATACATTTGGTGTTTTACGTTGATTTTGCCAATCCAGATGTTTTAAGAACATTAAACATCCTTTATTTCATAGTATGTAGAAAAAGCATTTTGAACCCTTGATGTCTTGTTTTGTCACGCTTCGCAGTATAGCTGTGTGGTCAGCTTACTGTTTTTATGTGGAAGTTGGAGATGTTGTTCTTCACGTACTGAAATGTTGACTTCCAGCTTCTTTCTCCATGTATATTCTGTTGAGTCTGACTTTTAGATGTTGTTCGTTTTCCCACCATGTAGCCAGCCTGTTGTATTAAGAATGCCTCTTGAGTGTAACGCTACACTATGCTTAAGGGCACCTTTAGTTTACCGAAACATATAGAGAGACAGATCTCTCAGCATCTTACTACAGAGTACCTGTAAACATGTCTCGAATTCTACAGAAAGCATAAATAAATTCTTGATAATGATTTGTCATCCTTGTCATTTGTCATTACAGTCACCAGCTAAATAAACAGTTATGCTACTCTAAAGTAAATATAAAGGGTATTTTCAGAAGAAAGCCGTCTGCAAACAATATGGAAACGTGTCAGAGATGCCGCTAAATACACGACTGTTCTACACATGCTACACCTTTCGTATTTTTTGGAAATTCACAATAATTATAGAAAACCGAGTAATGTACCTCTACAATCATGTGTAGGGCAAAGCTGTAACACCTGAGAGGATAGTTGTAGGCCTGAAATGCAGGAGTAGATGTTTATTAACAAATGAAATGAAGCTGACCAGAAAACAACCTGGGTTCATATTGTCTGCAATGAAACAAAAGTCAAAGTAAATGCAAGACAAACTGTTTATTAAAATTTGCATTTCCCATACCATCCCAACTTTTTTCTGATTTGAAATTGTAAATCAGGATATTTATTCCCTAAACTAAGAGCTTTAGCCCACAGGTGCCCTGTGACAGCCTGAAGAGGGCAGGCTATGTCTTATCCAAGGCAGGATTTTTTTGGTTGATTTATTTTCTCTATGGCCACTTAATCCAATTCAGGGTTGCTGTGAGCCAGGGCCTAACCAGTAGCACAGTGTGCTTGGAAGGAACCACCTCTGGAGAGGGCGCCAGTCCATTGCGGGGCACGAGCAAAACACACCCCCTTTAGGGAATGTGGCTCTCAACATAAGTCATTTCTCCTCTGAGTTTTTTTTTTCCCACTGCTACTATTTATAACACGAGCAAAACATTCACAGTTAATGTGAATTATATAATGTTTGTAGTGCAGGTTAAAATATCACTACAAACCCTTCCAGAAGTTCTTCTGAATACATCGTTTGGCCACAGTACCCTGTATGATGTAGAGGAAAGCAGTATTTACTTTCTACATGTATTTATCTCATCATATATTAGGATCAACCACAGATTATAGAAAGTCTAAGCATTTTCAGTCACTCTGAACGGGTTTCCTCTTGGCATCTTTCTCTTTACCATGCTCACCATTTCAGTTCATATTACAACTTTAATTTATTAATACAACAGACAATATACTTCCATGTATACACAACAGCAAGACAAATACACTTTATGGACAAAAGCACACCTACACAAGCTACTATAAAATCCCATAGTAAGTCCATAGGCATTAATATGGAGTTAATCCCCCCTTTACATCTACAGCAGCTTACACTCATCTGGGAAGGCTTTCTATAAGATTTTGGACTGTGCCTGTATGAATTTTTGCCCATTCGTCCAGAAGAGTAGTTGTGAGGTCAGACACTGATGCTGGATGAAATGGCCTGGTTTGCAATCTCTGTTCGAGTCATCCAAGGTGTTCAAGGTGTTTGATGGGGGTGAGGTCAGGGCTATGCCTTTATGGACTTAGCATTGTGTACTGTGGTACAGTCATGCTGGATCGGAAAGGGCCTTCCCCAAATTGTTCCCATGAAGTTGGAAGCACAAAATGGTCCAGAATGTCTTGGTATGCTGAATCACTAAGATTTCCCTTCACTGGGACTAAGGGGCCTAGGCCAACCCCTGAAAAAGTTATTCTTGCTCCACCAAACAGTTGGAACAATGCAGACAGGTAATGTTCTCTTGACATTTGCCAAACACAGACTCGTCCATCAGACTGCCAGATAGAGAAGCGTGATGCATCACTCCACAGAACATCTTTACACTGCTCCAGAGTTGAGTGGTGACATGCGTTACACCACTCCATCCGACACTTTGCATTGTGCTTGCCTGCAGATGATTGGCCATGGAAAGCCAAGCCATGAAGCTCCTGGTGCAGTTTTATGCACTTCAGCACTCAGCTTTACATGGTCTGACACCTTGTGGCCGAGTTATTGTGGCTCCTAAATGCTACCACTTTTCAATAATACCACTCACACTGGAAAATCGGATATCTAGGAAATGTAATGAACTGACTTGTTGCAAGGTGACATTCTATTACAGTACCATGCTTGAATTCAGTGAGCGCTTTTGAACAACCCATTCTTTCACAAATATTTCTAAAGGCAGACTGCATGGCTGAATGCTTGAATTTATACAACTGTGGCAATGGGACTGAATGAAACATCTGAATTCAATGATGAAGAGGTGTGTCCATACAGTGTATGTTAAATAGGCTTAGTGTAAAGACCCACCATCATCCTCAACTAATTCTCCTAACATCATCCCCATTTTACCCCTGCTTATCCTGGTTAGTGTCACAGGGGAACGTCTGGAGCCTAACCCGTAAATCACAGACAGGGTGCCAGTCCATTGCAGTATTACATAAACGCATCACCCCACCTGGGATTTGATCTCTGGCTGTCAGGACTTGCCTTTTCCAGCCACTCAATTAATTCTAATACTAGCTTTAAAAATTCATGTGTGTATCACAACTAATATCAATGTAATGCAAGACTAAGCTTAATCCAGGTCTAGGGAAATCGAGCCCCACTGTTCATCATTAAGAAACCATAAGAAGTCCATCTAGTATTAGACATGTATTCCTTACAAAAAATACATTATTATTTAATTCATTAGACAGAATGCACTTCATAACTCAGTCTTCTCTCAGGTTTCAGTTCCTACTCAAGCAGGAGAATGAAATTCAGAGCCTGAATTACTATCCATCTACATTAGAAACAGAAAATATATCAGCATCTTTTATTATATAGAATTGGTAATAATCCTTATCCATCATTGAGGAGGAATACTACATAACCATAAGCCAGTGTACATGAGTATAAAAAAAATGACATTTTTGGTATTCGAGCAATTAAGGCAATCATGTACCTGTGGTCTAATATATACAGTATATAAGCACCTTAAGATACTTTAAAATGCATCACTGGATCAGGAATAACAGTCAGTACACAATCACAAATAAGACACACAAGTTCTAAACAGCAGTCAGCAACAACACAATGTTCAAAATGCTACCAGATAAGAAGAGCTGACGAGATCATAAAAAATGATAAATGTGTAAGGACAACTACATAAGGATTTGGTATTGTTCATTCCACATGGTGTCATAACTATTTACACTCGCACACAATATTCAGTAATTTAACACAAGTCAAACCAATTCATATTGTACTAGTTGTTACTTGAATTAAAATCATTCGTTATGAATAAGAAAACATTGGTAAAAAAATATTGCTGTTTCTCAAAGCATTCAGAGATACTGACCAACAGGTACTGACAATTGTCTTTGACGAGTGTCTTTGGGGGTGGAAAAAAATAAAAAATAAAATAAAGTGTGTCCAGGTGCTAAAATATAGCAAAAGTCTCTAAAATGCTCACATTCCCCAAGGGATCTTTGAACATTAAGGAAGCCTTCATACAGCAAGGAATATGATGTTTAAAAAATAAAAATAAAAATTAGTCAGCGATTATCAGTCAAATTAACTTTGATTAGCTCCATGTAGTGTTTGCATGTGCAACTTATTCTTTTTGAAGGTTACAAAATTTTAAATCCTTTGGCATAATCTTCTACAACTTTTGTTTATACTGGATAGCAAACTAAAACTATTTGGCCAAACCCATACGTGAATCCTCTCTTTTTAGGAGTTTGCGCAATATCCAGTTATTCTAGTCAAAAGCCTTTAATCCCTGCAATTTCACCTGGGAATTTACAGAGTACTGGTTAAGATACAAGTTAAGCACTCCAGAGTTGAAAACCATGGGTAGACTGCTGCGCTACTTTACCAGGTCAAGATCTTCCACAGTTCCGGGTTAATTACAGCGTCGGCTCATGTTTGAACAGAAGACATTACTTGTATCAGCAAGATGTGCTGATACTTACTGAGTAACCAGCCAAATAAACAGCACATTGAAATGAATGCAGCAGGGGTAATAATGGGGAAAACAGCTTCAAATTTAAGCGAATTAGAAATAAAGGTGCTTCTAGTATAGTATAAAGAAGAAGATTCTTTCTTAAACTAATGACAAAGTACCATGTACTTATTGTGGTTATGTACAGACAGTTGGTAACAAATGGAAATCACCCTAAATCTATTTGATCTGTAATGTGTACGTCAAAATGTGTGTAACAGGTCTCATGTGTAAAAGTGTGTAACCCAGTAAAATGTGTTAACGTAGTATGCATGGATGACACAAATTTGGAAAATTACTGTTAAAAAAGTATCCCAGTAATTGCCTAGTCATTAGTTAGTGAAAGGAACCTCAGTCTTTATACCAGGCTGCCAGGCCAGGACACCACAGTAAGTGTGACTTTATTCTTCTGCAGCTTCAGCATAGGAATCAGTGAAGAGTTGTTCATGCCTACTGTAGTGGCTCCATTCACAGCCACAATTTCATCACCACACCTGCAAGGACAGCAGGGGCAAAGGAAAGATTAGACTGGTTCCTGCTTACCCGTGAGCCTAAAATAGTATATATTCCATGAATGATTTCAGAAGCAAGACAACTGGACAAGCAAAAAGTTTTCAAGACTGTAGAATTTTAGTCAGGCTAAGTTAAAAGCCATTGTGGACAAGCTGAATAATGGGCATAATTAAAATGTGTGCAACAAAAACTCAAAACAAATGTTCTACTTTATGCAATAAATGTGATTGAGATTTCTGATTTAATTCAAATTTGGAGTTGGTTTATGGGCAAAATCACAACATCTTCAGTAAAAGATGGCTGCTAATTGTGTTCGCATCACAGCAAGGGAAGCTATACAAGCTCCATTGACAACAAACTACTCACTGTGTGTTTAAGGGGGCAGTAACTTCAGGATCCTGCAGATGGGCTATAAATAGTTGCGGGGTGTGAGACAGGATTCATAGATTGAGAAGAGGTGGTACAGTGCAGTGAATGTCTCGTTCGATGTGTGGAAAATGGGTCACAAAGCAGATGTTATTAATTGGCGAAAAAAGACATGATTGCATTTGGGTGTGCCAAAGGCCACAGTGTGAAGGAAGTAGCTGAATTTGCAGGTGTATTGAAGCATATGGTCATACGGCTCTACCAGTAGTGGCAAAAATCCCAGTCTATGGCAAATTCTCGTCAGAATAATGGCTAAAAAAATCAAACTGACGGATAGGGACCACTGGCATGTTTCACGACTTCTCCTAGAAGTCAATGAAGGCACTACACAACCATTTTTTGAAAGAGACACTCCAGAGCGAAATGCATACCATGAACATATGGAGCAGAGTGGCATACAAAAGGCCTTTGCTCACTTCTTTTTACAAGGTTACCCGGTTGCAGTGGGCAAAAATACACAGAAATCGTACAGTACATGACTGGAAACGTGTTATCTGGTCAGATGCATCTCATTTCTGCCTGTATGTGAATGATGCTAGGTGTCATGTTCATCAAAGACCTCAGGAAACTTTCTGCGTGCAAAGTGTGGTTCAAGCTGGAGGAGATTCTGTGATGTTATTGGGGGTGTGTTAATTACACAGAAATGAGTCCTTTGTTTGAGGTGACAGTATATTTGAACCACAATGCCTACATTGAGCTGCTGGGGTTAGGGTCATTCCTATCCCTATATTCCAAGATGACAATTCTCACATTGACACGGCTGAAATGTGAATGATTGCCACGGTGAACATTCAGGAGCAATCACACATCCATCTGGACTGGGCCGCAAAGTCCGCAGATGTGAATCGTCTTGAAAATTAACTTTGCAATTCACTGATGTCGTCTACATCCAGAAATGTCCAGTCCATGCCAAATGGAATCGCAGCTGTTATTTGTGCTTGTGGAGGTATCCCAGGAAAAAATGTACAGTGAAATTTGACAGTAGAACCATGAAGTGGCCAAATTACCATCAAAAATTCATAGTACAACTGTGATATAATTAATGGCCAGTTCATAGTCCACCAAGTTTACAGTTGTACTATGAAATTTCACAGTAGAACCATGAAGTGGCCAAATTACCATCAAAAATTCATAGTAGAACTGTGAACTTCATGGTCAAACTGTGAAAGTTCACATTAAAACTGTCAAGCAATTCACAGTACATTTTTTCCTGGGATGACAGGCTCATAGGTATGTTTCAGTCACAGTCACACATATTTATGTAGAATCCGAACAGCATGGAATCTGCTTCCAAACAGCATAATTCTATGTACAGGCAAATAACTGCATGGTGCTGGTGCTGCAACTTGCTACAAACTAAAACTTGAAATACAGTACAAATTTGTACCAAAGACAAATGACTTACTTGAGACGTCCATCAAAGTGGGCAGGAGTGCCAGGCACTATGGTCTTGATAAAAAAGGGTTGCTGACCTCGACTCTCTTCATAACCCCCCACGATACTGAAGCCCCAGCTTTCATTATTAGTTTTCAGCAGTACAATGTCACGGCACCAGTGCATGTGGCTTGGGGAAAAAAAAAAAAAAAGAGTGCAAATCAAATTCCATATCGTCAGTGTGAACTTGGTTTGCATGTAATAAAAAGGTTTAGATGCAATCACAGACTGATTTTTTTAAATAAAAACTTGCACGGTATAACTTAAAACACATTGCACTAAATGATTATATACTGTATACGTACCTGGGTAGGCCTAACCAGCGCGTCCACAGTGGAGCCCAATTGATATCATCTTCTCTGAGGTTCTCCAGCGTGTCCATTTCCTCTTTATTTGCTGCCTCTGGATCTTGCTCTTCGTCCTCCGCAACGGTACGAATGACACGTAGCGTCACAGCACTCTGAGCTGCCTGCGTTTTCAGCACAGACACTGCTTCATTATAGGTCAGCTGGGTCAAGTCAACACCATTGATGCTCAGCAACACATCACCTGGGAAAACAGTGATTCAACTCTTCAATACTCAACGCAAAAGGATTTAGATATGACTGGTAACTTCAGAGTTGACAAAAACCAGTTACTGATGTTCAGACAGACTGAGACCTCTGCTCTTTAGCAAGTAGCAGCAGGATGTTATACCTGGTTTGATCGTGCCATCTTTGTGAAGGCATCCCACTGGCTGCACACTGGTGATGTAGACAGGCAAGCGACTGCGGCCGTCTCTCCCACCAGCAATTGTGATGCCCAATGAATGACGTGGCTCCTTCTTAAGATTGACTGTCTTCTCCTGACTGGAGAATCCACCAGGAGGATCCTAAATCAAAGGTAACATACACATAGTGCCAGGTGTTTCAAAATAAATAATTTATAAATAAATAAACACAACCGCATACACAGAAGTGTGCGTCAATTAACGTCCATGATGAAATCAGTGAATACCATATTATATACTTTGTATAACATGCTTAATGGAACACTGTAGAGTACCAGCTACTCACTAGATTTTTAACACTAACAGTGCACATAATTGATGTGAGTGGTAACAGCTCTGGCTCATCATCTAAAGTACTTATAAGGAGAGTAACACCAGCCAAACTTGCACAATATTCACTCTGCTCATGTGGATGCCATCCATATTTAATAAAAGTTTGTGTTTAATAAAACCAGATGCTGCGTGGTCGTATGTGTCATTACAATTGCTGTGCTTCAACTGCTAATGTAACTGGCAAGTACTGCCTGGCCAAAAAAAGGTCACACACTAATATTTCGTTGGACCGCCTTTGGGTTTGATCACACATTCGCTGTGGCATTGTTTCCACAAGCTTCTGCAATATTATAACATTTATTTCTGTCCAGTGTTGCATAAATTTTTCCCCAAGATCTTGTATTGATGATGGGAGATTTGGACCACTGCACAAAGTCTTCTCCTGCACTCCCAAAGATTCTCAATGGGGTTCAGGTCTGGACTCTGTGGTGGCCAATCCATGTGTGAAAATGACGTCTCATGTTGTCTGAACCACTCTTTCACAATTTGACCCTTAGACACAATTAGACCCTTCAAACAGATTAACATCTTTTCCATGACCACAGGATGCGTCTTTCAACATGGTTGTTTAACAAATAAGAAGCTACTCACTGCATCAGTAAGGGTTAAAATAACTCGTTGCCAGCTGAAACATAATCACCATTGCAGTAATTACCCAATGGGAGGTTCTTTTTTAACTATTTAACTATTTGCTTAGTTAAATCCAGGTGATGACCTTTTTTTTTTGGCCAGGCAGTGTAATATATGGGTTATGCTAATTACCTTAATAGACAATGGATGTATATGCGAATGGACACTATGCGACTATTTTTAAAATATACAGAGAATTCTACAATCTATTCCAGAATTTGCAAAGCACAGACAGTAGTGCAAACAGCAGATATATGGCTAGCAGCGACTGTGGTAGCCTATCGGTTAAGGTACTGCACTCTGGACAAACCCCACATCTGCCAAGCCACCACTGTTGGGTCCTTGAGCACGGCCTTTAACCCACAACTTCTTGGATTGTAAGACTGTATAAGTAGCAAGTCGCTCTGGATAAGGGTGTCTGCTAAATGACATGAATGTAAATGTCAATATATAAGGGCCATTTCCAATTTATAGTTCAAAAGGCAATCTTTTAACTGAATTAGCTCATTAGCTCTTACAACCTCGTTATCCGCCACATTCTTAGAAAAGCCATTTTCATTCAAATATCATCCAACCAAAATAAAACTGCTTACATATCCTTACATAAAACTACTTTACGTGCAAAGAAGACAGCCCAAGAAACTTGTCTGACTCCTGTGGTGAAACATTTGTAAAAACAAACATGCCTCTTTTCCAAATTAAGCTGCAAACAGAAAGCAGTGCTAATGTGAAGGGACTGACACTTTGCCATCGTAACTCATGTCTATTGGCAAAAGCCACAGCTTCCACTATCTTTTTCAGTGCTGCAGAAGGTGTAAAGGAGGGGGGGTCTCTTCCTACCCAGCAGGGGGCCCTCCCTCCAAGCAAGAGTAAAGGCTTCAACTCAGCAGGTGAAAGCTAACTGTCACCAGCTTTGATCACTAGCTCCAAACTACACAGCAGAGTGGGTGAAAGAGGCAGAGCAGCACCCTCAGCCTTTTGATCACGAGTGAGGTTCCAAGATAGAGACTAACTGCTTTATTCTCACTCTCACCGGCCTGCATCTGCTGCCTCTGGCTTTCACCTCTGAGCCACTGAGGAAGTGACACTGAATCAAGGTGCGACAGATAGCAGTGTGAAGAGGGATTTCAGAGAGAAAGAAAAGAACCACACACACAGCCACATGGCATCAGTAGAGTTTAGTTTTAGTATTTATTTATTTAGTGTCACATCAGCACTAACGCCGGACAGGAGGTTACACCGATATTAGTCCAGCGCACTCACACTTGGAACAATTTAAAGACACCAATTAACCTAACGTGTCTTAGGAGTATGGGTTGAAACCAGAGCACCCGGAGTAAACCCATGCAGACACAGGGACATACACCCTCCTGGAGCTGTGTCTGCTTATTCTAAGAGAATTTTCTTCTTCGTGACTTGTTTCCATAGATCTGGTTGCTTGTTTCTTTCATTGGACCTGTCAACCCTGGAAATAATCCGCGAAAGGCTACTAAACACTTTTGGGGAGACCCTGAAATGCTGTAAATGCTCGATGAAATGAAGAATTTCATTAATTATTAAAGCACATGTATACTCATTGATCGGGATTACTGACAAAATCTGATTTTCTGCAGTTATCGGATTATTAAGGCCATGTAAATGCACCTAGCCCTGTTATGGACTGGTGCCCTGTTCAGGGTACATGCTTGGCAGTGCCCTGCAAAACCTGAGGACAGACACTGGATGCCCGGAATACAGCCGTTGCATTTAAAACTACAGCCTTCACACTTAAATGTGGTTGTATGTGGTTTGGGACAAGCACATTTCTCTGTACTAACCCTATTTCCACATATATTAGAGTTAGCGCTAGAGTTCCAACACACCGGAACTGGAAGATATGAACAAAATTGCATTGTAATAAATTCTTATGATACACTTTGCATAAATATTGTATGCACAAGTGCTTTGGTAACTCTGACTTCAATACTCCTGTGGTTTACAAGCTGTTAGAATGTTTTCCAAGAGTTCCCTGTTAGATACACTATGTAAGAAAAACTATGTGGACACCCCAATTTTATATCCAAAAACATGGCTATTAGTATGAAAGACCTTGCTTTAGTACTACAACAGCCTTTCCACTAGATTTTGCAACATGACTGTGAGGTCTGGCACTGATGTTGGACAACATTATAGAGTTGATGTCTGGGCTTTAGCCAACCAAGTTCTCCAAGGTTCTTTATGGACTTCATTTCAGTATGGCAGTCCAAAAAACTGACTAACTAACTTGTTGGGAAGGTTGAAACCTATAAAAGTGTCATACTGAGAGTTACTGAGTGTTTGTTACTCATTGCTGAGTTACTCATTTGTTTGTCTATGAAGATTCCATGACTATTTGCTTGATATTATGAAGCTGGTAGCAGTGGGAGTGCCTGAAATACCAGAGACTGCTAATTAGAAGGAGTAGCCCTACATAAAGTGTACATAACGCTTGTAAACAAAAATACCCTGAACCCGTTACATTTGTCACATGTGACATCATAAATTCTTTACCTTCATAAATGTGGATCGGCGTCTGAAGTATGGATTCTCAACTCTCCTAGCCACTCTGGTCTGTACCTCACCTCCCTCTTCAGAAGAATCTGGCTGCCTCATCACCACAAAGTTAACTCGTACTTCACTTGCCTGCACAACCAAACAAAAACATGCTGATTACACAACATGAAAACAAAGATTACATAAATTATCAGAAATTAAAAAGTACATACATGGCAAAGACAAACAAAAATGGGGTAAAATTTTAGGTAGATTTTTCCTATGCTCAGGCATGGCACACATTGTTTCTATTTATAACACAAGGTCAATGTACCGTTCGTCTCTTAACCCTCCCAGTTCCAGTATGATTTAATCGGTGCTGTAGTTATGTCCTTGTACAACACCTTTTTTTAGATTTTAGAACATATTCAAAAATCATGAAAGCACAATGCCCTGACATTTTGTTCACAAATGTCTACATCTGGTCAAATAAGTACATAACATATCACCAGTCAGTGCCAAGGCAGTACACAGTAACTATTTAACGATTTAAGTCACTGTATAACTAAACTGCAACAGTTCACTAGTCCAACATCACAGGAATGCATTTCAGAGAAATGTGGAAAATATTCTCTTATCAGTTAGTGTTGTTGCCTATCACCACCTGACCCCAAAATCCACCCAAGCACACACACTCCAGTACCTGGATAATCTGTGCTGCACTCTCTGGAGTTCCATGTCTCAAATCCTGGCCGTTGATGGCAAGCACTTTGTCATTGTTGCGCAGTTTGCCATCTTTGGCCGCAAGACCTCCTGGCAGGAGGTCCAGGATGAAGACACCTGGTTCTTCAGACTTACGGATCAGCTTGATGCCAAGGGGCTCAGAGCGGTCTTGTTTCATCAGCATCACCTGTATTACTGCGCCTGGGCTGTGTGGAGTTTGAGTAATAGGGGCAGTAGAAGGGCTCAAATGGTTTTCAGGCCGTGGCTTAAAGCCCTTCTCCTGCATAACTGTGAGCCTGAGAATGGTGCATGGTCGACGTAGCACAGTTATAGCGTTAGCATGAGGGACAGAAGCTAGGCTCACATCATTTGCCTGCAAAGATTAACAAAATAAAACAATTACTTAAGCCCTGTTAGGAACAGCAGACAGGCCTTCTCTCTGTCCATGGAGCGTTGACAACACAAGGAACAACTCCAAAAATCCCAAATCTTGGATTATAACAATAGCACACACACACACACACACACACACACACACACACACACACACACACAGAGAGAGAGAGAGAGAGAGAGAGAGAGAGAGAGACAAATAACATTTGCAAATCAAAAGGTTGACAAGCCTGAAGAATGAGAGATAGAATTTCAACAAATGTATTATTTACTGCCTGCAACAGATCCAGTTACAGACTTTAAAAAGTCAAACAGTGCTACTTGCTATTTTGCTGATATTTGGGCAGTCGAAAGGGGAGAGAGGCCCCATTCATATTTTAAACATATCTGATTGGACTGAAAGGAGACAAGATGGACTAAAGCCAGTCATTAATTCTGCCTGGAATTCCTCAGCTGAAAGCAAAGACAGCCATATTGGTTTAGTTTACTCTACCTCTGCATTCCAGGACTGTCCAGAACAAAAATCCAAGGTGAGCCCAAGATTGTGGGGGAGAAAAAGGAACCAAATGGAGGACCAGAATAAATGAAGACCTTAAACCTATTTCCTAAGAAATGTCACAAGCAATACTGTCCTTCACTTTATTATTAATAATTACCTCAGGTCTAACATATTTTACTTTGCATAGCTACAAAGGTAAACACAGAGGTGTGTTGAAAAGTGTGTAAAAAGTTACACCTTGGAAACACAGAGACATAATGCAGTTTACATGCACAATAATGAAACCTTTGGGATGACAAAAAATGGCATTAGAGTTCAAAGTTTTAAAACTTTTAAATAATCATGACAATAATATTATTATATTTTACCAAGCAAAATAGAGACAAAGATAAACCACTTCTCATTGTGAAATTAACACCCTGTGTAGATATGCAAAGAAGGATTTTTGAAATAATCTTTAACAGGCAAATACAGTATATGTACCATTTAACAACCACATTACATTCTGTGAAACAGGACGTTGACTGAACTATACATTGAATGGACATTACCATAGTCACATAGACTTTAATGCTACTGGACTGTAGATACAGTTGTGCTTGAACGTTTGTGAACCCTTTAGAATTGTCTATATGTCTGCATAAATATGACCTAAAACATCATCAGATTTTCACACAAGTCCTTAAAGTAAATAAAATAACCCAGTTAAACAAATAAGACAAAAATATTATAATTGCTCATTTACTGTACGTATTGAGGAACATGATCTGATATTACACATTACTGACCTCAGAATAAGAGCTGTTGATGCTCATCAGGCTGGAAAAGGTTACGAAGCCATCTCTAAAGAGTTTGGACTCCACTAATCCACAGTCAGACAGACTGTGTACAAATAGAGGAAATTCAAGACCATTGTTACCCTCCCCAGGAGTGGTCGACCAACAAAGATCACTCCAAGAGCAAGATGTGTAATAGTTGGTGAGGTCACAAAGGACCCCAGGGTAACTTCTAAGTTACTGAAGGCCTCTCTCACATTGGCTAATGTTAATGTTCATGAGTGCAACCATCAGAAGAGAACAACTGAACAACAATGGTGTGTATGGCAGGGGTTGCAAGCAGAAAAAGCCACTGCTCTACAAAAGGAACATTGCTGCTCGTCTGCAGGGTTGCTAAAGATCACGTGGGAAAAGCTCCAGGAAGGCTATTAGAAGAATGTTTTGTGGACGGATGAGACCAAAAATAGAAACTTTTTGGTGGTTTAAAAAAAAAAAACATTATGTTGGAGAAAGGAAACACTGCATTCCAGCATAGGAACCTTATCCCATCTGTGAAACATGGTGTGGTAGTATCATGGTTTGGGCCTGTTTTGCTGCATCTGGGCAGAACGGCTTGCCATCATTGATGGAACAATGAATTCTGAATTATATCAGAGAATTCTAAAGGAAAATGTCATTACATCTGTCCATGAACTGAATCTCAAGAGAAGGTGGGTCATGCAGCAAGACAACAACCCTAAGCACACAAGTCGTTCTACCAAAGAATGGTTAAAGAAGAATAAAGGTAATGTTTTGGAATGGCCAAGTCAAAATCCTGACCTTAATCCAATAGAAATGTTGTGGAAGGACCTGAAGCCAGCAGTTAATGTGAGGAAACCCACCAATATTCCAGAGTTGAAGCTGTTCTGTACGGAGGAATGGGCTAAAATTCCTCCAAGCCGGTGTGCAGGATTGATCAACAGTTTAGTTGCAATTATTGCTTCACAGGGGGGTCACACCAGATACTGAAAACAAAGATTCACATACTTTTGCCACTCACTAATATGTAATATTGGGTCATTTTCCTCAAAAAATAAATGACCAAGTATAATATTTTTGTCTCATTTGTTTAACTGGGTGCTCTTTATCTACTTTTAGGACTTGTGTGAAAATTTGATGTTGTTTTAGGTCATAATTATGCAGAAATATAGAAAATTCTAAAGGGTTCACAAACTTTCAAGCACTACTCTATAAAGGATATTTTCACAAAAAAAAGCATGCAAACACAATACATGAATGAGCCAGAGATAACACTAAAAAAGTAAGACGCTACCATCCCATAGACGCACAAACATGAGTAACTTGCACAAAAAAAGTCTCTAAGACATCAACCACTGTTCCGGAGTATTGATTGGCTTTTGAGGTGACCAGCTGTTTATGGCTGCAATCTCCACTATGAATTTTTTTTTAATAATTTATTATACTTTACAAGACCTTGGTGAAGTGAATGGTTGTTGATTGGATGGCGTTAAATGGCGCATACCTGTACAGCATCATGGCAGTATAAAGTATACAACGCATTTTCAAATATGAAAACACATACACAGATGATAGAAGGTAAATTGTAGTCTAAAGTAATAACACAATTTGTTGCTTCTTAAAAATTATTGCCAACCTTCCTTATGAAATCTTAATTCAGTCCGCTGTTTGCATGTCAAAAATTACTGCCGAGTGGAAGAAACTTCCTAACAGGCTGTGAAAGCAGAGAGTTTTGCTAAATAGAATAAAAACTCACTGTGTATACTGGGTGTAACATCAAATGGGTAAGAACTGATATTGCTATAACATGCAGAGAGCGTGTAGGGAGCTAAATTTAATCTCTTCAAAACAGAATTCATTACACAATGAAATCTGACATGGCTCACCTCTAGAATGTGGTCCCCTGGGGCCAACTTGGAATTACGGGCAGCCACCGAGTCACGCACAATCTCTTGAATGACGATATTTCCCAGGGGTGTGTCCTTCCCTCCCACTATGCGCAAACCCAAATCTTCCCCTGGCTCATCTCGAAGCAGCTCAACAACATTCGACTCTGCCACAAGGCTGGACCTGAGTGGGGTTTCTAGGAGAGATGGTGTCAGATATTATAAAATTCTGTTTCATTTCAAATACAACCTGACAGCTGTAGACTCTCTTCAAACAGTGTCCAATAATCAAGTAATAATGCATTTGATTTTGGCTTGCATTCTCTGCCAGAAGAACATTGTGTTACTCAAAGAATGATGCCATGTCTTGTAAGACAGCAAGTCAGTTGTTAAGTGATTATTATGATTAGGTGTGGGATCATAAATACACAGAGCAGTCCTGATTCATTTCTGCATCTCCAAGCAGACATGGATACTATGGTAACTGCCCAGGTGTAGATGTGTTCACAGAAAGCAGATAGTGACGAGAACTGATTGCTATAATTGCACAGCCTACAGCAGTATATCACATCACAGATTTTCCAGTCATTCCAAGCCAGTAGCTAACAAGAATTAGGTGATTCATTGTTACCCTTACAAAGAATCACCTCATCAAAAGCACCAGCTGTTTTCTAACTAAAAGTCAACACAGCTGCAAATCCATTTCCTCTCATTTACACTGACTTCTGTCAGACCTTCACACTTTTCTTTTACACTGACACAAGCTGATAAGCTGTTATTCAAAGCAGGTTCTTTAAAAACCTGCCATGATGACCCCCTTATTTAGTTTCCGTAATCACACAAACACAAGTACATTATACTTAAGAACATACAAGAAAAAAGGTTCATATTAAATGACCCATAACATTTATTAACTTGTGTAATATAAGCCCGAACACAATCAGACCTGACAAGTATGTATGTACCTTGGATTGGGCAGAAATAAAATAACTACTTTACCATCCTCTCCCTCCTCAAAGGCAAGATTAACCATGCCTGGATCTGGGGGCCCTCGAGGATTAGATGTGCGTGTAAGTGTAGGATTAGATTTGGTGTCAGACTCGCCCTCTGTCTTGCTACCCTTCAACTCATTCCAGGAGGGCCTCTTCCTCCTTTCAGCCTCCTCCCTTAGCCTTTTGAATGCGGGGCATCTGGGAAGGAAGGGGTGATAGAGAACCAACAGGAAGAGAAACAAGATAAGAAATGAGATTGAGAGTACATGAGAAAGAGAGAATATAGAATCCAAAAGATCAAGATGGGGGAAACGAAGCAATGGGAAATCAAAACACACTTCATTAGCGAGTATGGTTCATTACTCCATGGTCTAATGTTTATTAACATACACAACATTTATTAGCGAACGGCAGAGGCAGTAACTTAAAATAAGACTAAGTGTACTCAGTCTTTTGGACATGTTATATTCAAAAGTCAGTATAAACAGGAGTGGAAAAAGTGTTCATTCATTTCTTTCAGTTCATAAGTGCTTTATGTCAACTTGTTAACACATGTCAGCATTGTCTTAACAAGCCTCGCTGCTCAAGTGGATGAAATCAAGGCTTAAGCTTTGTGCACACTGCAAGACTTCAAGTCTCTGAACTGCTGAACAATTCATACGGCACAACTTGGACTGCATGCAATCAGATCAGTCTTCAGTTGTCATTGGGGTGAATGCATTACAAAATTAATCTTAGGTAGGTACCACAGACTAAATCACTAAATTCAATTATGCATATAAAATATAAGATCACTAAGAACATAAAGATCACTAAGAAGTAGTAGACAGAGTAAAGCTGCAGACAAATTAGGAAAAAAGAGGCTGTACAGAACGTGACTACTACTCTTTGTACTATGCTTTACTATGCAACAAAGAAAGATCAACTTAGAACAGAATCAGATCTGGCCATAACAGTGTGCTCTTCCACCTCCCCCTTCTAGCCTCCGGTCCATGTGAATTACCCTCCAAACAACCTTTATACCTCACCATTAGAGCAAAGCTGACAGCTTAGATAGTAAGCAGAGGACCAGCCCATGCAAAAGAAATGCATGCAGGGGCCCACGAAGATCTCTACTTTGGGTATTTTTCTGAAGAATATGCTGTGACAGGACCAAACATTAGCTACATAAATACTGGAGTTTGTTTTTTTTTTATTAACAAAGTTGAACAAAACTTCAAGATTCAAGATTTTCATTTGTCACGTGCATTTGTAGCTGTTACAAAGTACAGTGATATGTACTTTTTTGCACTGATGCAACAGAGTGACCTAAAATTAATGGCACAGCCAAAGCAAACTGTGGCAATTAATTCATGCTCCCATTAGTCATGTTTAAGTGGTTAAATCATGTGATTATTATCAGTTAGTTCCAACATCTTAGTCGACTGTTATATTCCTCATTCGTTAATCCAGCAAAGATCAAATCGCTTTGCTTTCACCAGGCTCAGATAAGCTGCAAGTCTGAGATGCCTGAGCATAACTTTTGGTGCTATTTATGCAAAAAACATATTTCAACTGTGTGAAACACAGTGGAAAGTCATTTTTAGCAAATTATTTTGCCTGGTGACTGTCCAGTTTCAGTAGATAATTAATCTTTAATCAACAAGAAGCCCACATAAATAGCAAACATATCTGTGAACACAGATTTAGTGTTTTTAGTATTTGCCCCAATGACTTTTAATAATTCAGAGCACACAGTTTAAATACACAGATATCCATAGATGGTAGTCCTTTTTCAACATTTTGTCATGGGAATAGATTAGAGTAACAATATTAACAAAACTTGCAGTCTGTAGCTTAAGGCTATGTCTGACACAGTAATACTAGCTCACATTATAAACATTTACAGAATTACTGACACCAACCTTTAAAATACTAACACCTATTATAAGGGTTATGAAAGCATGTCTTTGTGGTTAATTAAGTTAAGCGTACAAAAAATCTAATTAAATCTAATTAAAGTACATTTATTCTAAGGATTGTTTGCCCGTTTATTTAACATCACATCAGATTTAATGGTTATTTGTGACAGGAGCAAGTTTCTAAAGATACTAGGCAAATACACTCACACTGGGGACAAATTAGAGCAAACAATTAACCTAAAGCATGTCTTTGGAATGTGGGAGGACACAGGGAGGTTAGGTAGTTATACATGTAGTTTAATGCCATGTTAAAACCGTTATCTACATGGCAGGAGAGGTATGCTATAATAAGAGTATTCGGTTAGATAAGGTTATTGTTAGACGTGAATAATTAGTTTATTGTCTCTCAGAAAGGTATTGAGGGAGCTTGTTTTAAGCGTGGTTGAAAATCCCTTCCTTGGTTGTTGTCATTAAGAGTTGTCGACGTTCCTTATGGAATTTATGGCTTTCGGAAGGATGTGTTCACAGTGGTATGTGTGGTAGTAGGCGCCTGGCAAAGTTCACAGAATGGAAGGGGGGGTCGCTCCTCACTAGATGAGAGTGGGGCAGGTGGGAATGGCCAATATGACATTTGATGTAAGCAGTTTGAACACAGCACAAAGAACTCAAGATGAGGATTAAAAAGTCCTGAGGCAATATTGCATGCCAATGCCAATATGGAGAGACTCAAAGGAATAAATGCATGAGACAACTATATCACAATCCATAGAAATGCCAAACTTGCAGATGTTTTAACTTTCTTAGCTCTGGAAGATATGGAGATACCCGGAATCTCCCAGCAGCACGGTTCAGACCACTGGTCATGACCTATTGGCAGCAGCAGCCATGACATCTCAATCTCAAGGGGTCTGTGCTGTAGGTGTAAAAGAATGATTAAGATTTATAGTGACTTTGATTTGGTGTCATGTGACGTCTCTCAACAAGTGGAAGAGCAAGCTGGCAAACGTGGTTGTGAAATATGAGGATAGTGTCTCGTAACCATTTTGACAGCAGTGAGGCAATGGGGTTTGTTTGGCTGCCATTTTGCCAAGTACCACCTGCTGATTATCAGAAGCTGATATGTAATACAGTGGTATCTTAGTTCTCTAGTTAATTCATTCCAGAAGGCTTGTCGAGAACTGAAAAGACAAGTACCGACCCAATTTTTCCAGGGTAAATTGTAATGTAATGTAATGTGTAATAATGTAAATGATTACAAAATCCACACTGTATAAGACATTATATGCATTAATGGAATTGTACAGGTGCTCCCTGATTTACAGCGGATGCATTCAGACAAATTAATCATAAGTTAAATGTAAAATGAACTGAAGAGTTTAACAAGTGTTTGGTAGAGCGGTATATAATAGCGGAGACATGGAAAGGTTTTTTTTATGATAAGTACATTACTGTTTATAACACTTATATTAACCTACAGTTGCCAAAAATCATTAATACAAAGCTTATTTTATAATAATTACTGAAAAATCTCTACTAATGTAATGTAGTGAGTAATGTATTGAAAGTGAAAGCTTACTTACTCCACTCATCGGCGCTAGCATAGCTGCTAATGCTAACTGCTCAGCCTGTGTTTTGGAGATTCAGGACAGCATCCATTACGGTTGGCTGTCAATACTATACTTTAAGTTAGTCTATATTTAACTGCACTAAGAATACAGAACTGTAGGTGTAAATATAAATAAAAACACGATAAATACACCACAGATCTTTACTGGGAAAGAGCTATTGTGAGATCGAATCACTGAATTGAGTTTCGGCTGAAACGACTCACGCGTCTCGATTCATACAAGTTTAAACAAGTGCACCGAGTACTGAGGAAACGACGAGAACCAAGACACATTTGTCTGGTCAAAATGTGTCGAGAAACAAATAGACGAGTTCCAAGGTGGTCGAGAATTTGTTTTCACTGGTTAACTTGAAACTTGTGCTAAAGAATGGATTACTTAAGTGGCCTGTAAAGTTTCTTGTCCCTGTTTTGGATGATACAGGCATGTCCAAAGACCCTGGCAAGGCTGAATCGCTCAACCACATGTGCAGCAGTGATCTAATGGAGCAGGATGGCATTATAACTATGATATTCTGCCACTGCTAAACTTCCTTTTGAGTCAATAACTGGACAGAAACAGGGAAGAAGATCTGCAAGGGTAGACTAATTGAGAAACGATACCCTCAGCTGAGAAAATTGTCTCAAGCTAATTGGAAGATGACTCATCAACAGCCATGTAATGATCTTATGTCCTCCTTATTGTGCTGTGTTATATTGGCGCTTCCTGACTTCATAAGACCTTTTTTCTTGTCCTCAGAAACTTCCCAGGTTGGTTTGGAAGCCATTCTCTCAAGTCCAGACAGGCAACAGCAGAGCCAGGCCTATAGCTTTCGTGGGAAAGTCTCCATCATGGACACAAAAGAAATATCTTGGAGTTTCTTGCTCTGAAGTGGGCTCCATGTGACGGCTTTAATCACTGGCTAAAGAGACATATACTCATTGTGTGGACGAATAATAAACAGCTTACAACTGTCTTACGAACAATGATGAGCCGCACAATTTAACTTGTTGCAATTTACATCAAGTACATCCAAGGTTAGAAGAACATCGCTGGAAAATTATTATAAAGATTTATTGGGGGAGGCTATGGTTGTAGTCAAAGATGCTTTGAGGTTCCTGATGTTCTGCATAACAGTTGGTACTCCTCTAAGGTTGAAGTGTCAAAGCTAATCTCTTGCCACATGTGATGCCAGGACGGATTTCCCTCCATGCACTTTACCTAGAAAAGATGCCAACCTCAGCTCTCGCCCTCACCGTTCTTGAAATGTAACAATAGTCTTGGCAGCAATTCAGTTCTACCCATTAGACTCCAAGTTTTCAGACAGATCGGTAGGTGTCACTTACTGACAGGGTCACGTTCTCTGCTCTCTCCTCAGCGGGCAGCTCACTCTGCCAGCGAATCTTGACCATGCTCACTCTGCTGATACCTTGCTGCTAATTGATATTGCTTTGTTGATGTGCTAATATCATCGACCGTCTTTTAGTTGGCCTAAAGCATACGACACACGATTGACATGCTGATGCACTATTTTGAACAATCAGAACTTTCAGCGTCGGATGATGTACAACCCCTGTCTGTTATTCATTGCAGACTGGATTTCATGAGCTTCGTGTCATAGAAACAATCATCAATCACGGACTATTTCTCAAATTTGTGTAACTGAATAGAAACTGTACATGTACATTGTAAACTCGATCATACGAACACGAGGGCTGCTCAGTAAAACATATATGTCAGCATCAGGTATGAATGTCACTGCCTTTGTCTAGTGTTTTTAACGTTGTTAAGTCGCAAAACTTTCCTCTCTCCAAAAACAGGCTTGAAACAGGCTTTTGTTAACAAAACTATATGATAACACAATATGAGCAAGATAATGCCTCAGTAATACAAGCAGATAAGCTGCTGAGATAGACAATTATGATATCTACTGTTGATTGGTTCTTGTTTACACACTATAAATTCTGCTTCAAAATAAATAGACAGAAAGAAAAGCTATATGTTCCTGACTGATTCTTTGAGAGATGAACCGAGTCTCGCAGATGCTGAGGTAACACACTTCTTGTGGCATCGTGCTGCTATCAATGAATGGATATGAATATCCAAAATCCAGCTGGCCAATAGACCAACCTAAAAGTGTCCCTCTGAAGGAGATTAAGTATTCAAAGTTTTGGGATTTGACACTTAATAATTCAAACAATATTGCAGTAATAACAAATACAATTTAAGTCATGCAAACAATTACCATGTTTAGACACCGTGCCATGTTTATACACATGCAAACAATTACCATGTTTATGTACAGTGACCATTACACATGCTTTAAATGTCATATAACAATATCATAATCAACTTTATAATACTGACCTATTTTGCAGGTGAGGCTGGAGTTCACAGCGCTGCATGATCTGCTGGCACTCACTATGGAAAGGACACAGCACAGTGAGCTTGTCGAGCAGGTTGCGCACCAGCAGGCTTGCAGAGCGGCACTGCTGCAGGGACACACGCTGCCGGTCGACGGGGCAGAAGTCCTGATCACGCAGAAAACTGCTCAGGCACTGCAGGCAGTATGTGTGACCGCACGGCGTGTCCACGGGCTGCAGCAGGGGCTGCAGGCATATGTGGCACACCAGCTCGTCATCTACCTCCTCTTGGTACTCATACACGTGACTGTGTTGGCTTTCGTGGGATTGCCCACAATCCTTACACACTCGTGCCCATGTCAAGCTTCCTGCTGGTGCCAGTGCCTTGTGCTCTGCCATGGTCCTGGGAGCTCTACTCAGTCCACTCACAGAAAAGTTTGCTGAACCCCCGACTTGCTATTTGAGCCTCGCTAGGCACAAAGACTGTCAAAACAAGATTTCAAACCCAAGATGAAGGAGAAGTCTGTTCTCTTTGTCTCCTCATCTTACATTTTTTGGTTGAAAAGGGAACAAAGGAAAAACTGTTGCTAGTTGAGGAAGGCTCTTTTTCGGTTCTGCTCGACTAGACAGGAAATGACAGAAATCCACTTAACATCAACAACACACGGACAGAAGTGCAGCTGTATCCTCGGCACAAATTTCCTCAGGAACTTCAGCTTAGTTGGGTGTCGTGCTTCAAGTAGTTTAGTAGCTTAGTTCCATTAAAGTTCCAGCAAGGCAAAAAAAAATCACCTATGGATGAGAAAGAATATCGTAAAGGAAAAATGAGAGTACAGCATAAACTTTACCAATGTAAAAATAATCCAACCATGTCACCATATATGCACACTATATCATACATATTTCTCATGGTGCAGTTACAAGAAGATAAATCCCATCTAGCTAACACTTTACAGTTCAAAACAAATGAAGAATGAAATGAAAACGCATGCTTTCCTCTATACATTTGTGATAAAAAATAAAAAAAAATGTTCTTCAGGTTTTCCCACCCACCTCACATCCTGAATACTTATGGCAGACTCCTGGCAGCCACCACTTGCAAACAGAAAAAGAAATAAAATAAATACGCAGACTACCTCCAGCCTAACTGAAACTGAAGCCCTTCCTCTACGTTGCTGTGTGCGCACACACAAAGACATGAAGCCAGAGAGAGCCGTGTGAATAACTAGACTGAAGCTGAGTGGAGAGAGGTGTTTGGTATCTGTCCATACAGATTCAAGAGGAGGGTCGGGGTGTATGTGTGTGCATGTGTGTATGTAACTGATCATGTGTTTGGCTAGAGGTAGGAAGTAGGGAGTTCATGCATTGATGTTGCACAAGTGAGGGTGGAGTTTTCCAACAGGCAGTGTAGCCCATGTGCAAGTCTTGTTTCTGGGTCTACCCACACCATCTGTGCAAATTACTGTATTATTTGCATTTGCCTATTCACACACCAATATCAGATGAGGTGATGAAAACCATATACAGTGCATCCGGAAAGTATTCACAGCGCTTCACTTTTTCCACATTTTGTTACGTTACAGCCTTATTCCAAATTGTATTAAATTAATCTCTTTCCTCAAAATTCTACACAAAATACCCCATTATGACCATGTGAAAAAAAGTTTCTTGAAAGTTTTTGAAAATTTATTAAAATTAAAAAAAACAAAGAAATCATATTTACATAAGTATTCACAGCCTTTGCTTAATACTTTGTAGAACCACCTTTGGCAGCAACTACAGCCTCAAGTCTTTTTGAATATGATGCCACAAGCTTGGCACACCTATCTTTAGGCAGTTTTGCCCATTCTTCTTTGCAGTACCTCTGAAGCTCCATCAGGTTGGATGGGAGACGTCTGTGCACAGCCATTTTCAGATCTCTTCAGAGATGTTCAATCGGATTCAAGTCTGGGCTCTGGCTGGGCCACTCCAGGACATTCACAGAGTGGTCCTGAAACCACTCCTTTGAGATCTTGGCTGTGTGCTTCGGGTCGTTGTATTGCTGAAAAATGAACCGTCGCCCCAGTCTGAGGTCAAGAGCGTGCTGGTGCAGGTTTTCATCCAGGATGTCTCTGTACATTGCTGCATTCATCTTTCCCTCTATCCTGACTAGTCTGCCAGTTCCTGCTGCTGAAAAACATCCCCATAGCATGATGCTGCCACCACCATGCTTGACTGTAGGGATGGTATTGGCCTCGTGATGAGCAGTGCCTGGTTTTCTTCAAACATGACGCCTGGCATTCACACCAAAGAGCTCAATCTTTGTCTCATCAGACCAGAGAATTTTGTTTCTCATAGTCTGAGAGTCCTTCAGGTGCCTTTTGGCAAATTCCAGACAGACTGCCTTCTGCCTTTTACTAAGGAGTGGCTTTCGCCTGGCCACTCTGCCATACAGGCCTGATTGGTGGATTGCTGCAGAGATGGTTGTTCTTCTGCAAGGTTCTCCTCTCTCCACGGAGCAACGCTCGAGCTCTGACAGAGTGACCATCGGGTTCTTGGTCACCTCCCTGACCAAGGCCCTTCTTCCCCAATCGTTCAATTTAGACAGCCGGCCAGCTCTAGGAAGAGTCCTGGTGGTTCCAAACTTCTTCCATTTACCAATGATGGAGGCCAGTGTGCTCATTGGGACCTTCAAAGCAGCAGAAATTTTTCTGTATCCTTCTCCAGATTTGTGCCTCGAGACAATTTTGTCTTGGAGGTCTACAGACAATTCCTTTGACTTCATGCTTGGTGTTTGTGCGCTGACATGCAGTCAACTGTGGGATCTTCTATAGACAGGTGTGTGCCTATCCAAATCATTTCCAATCAACTGGATTTACCACAGGTGGACTCCATTTAAGCTGTAGAAACATCTCAAGGATGATCAGTGGAAACAGGATGCACCTGACCTCAATTTTGAGCTTCATGGCGAAGGCTGTGAATACTTACGTAAATGTGATTTCTTAGTTTTTTATTTTTAATACATTTTCAGAACTCTCAAGAAAACTTTTTTCATATGGTCATAATGGGGTATTTTGTGTAGAATTTTGAGGAAAGAGATTAATTTCATACAATTTGAAATAAGCCTGTAACATAACAAAATGTGGAAAAAGTGAAGCGCTGGGAACACTTTCCGGATGCACTGTACAATAATGAGTGATGTGCAACGAAGACGAACAAACTAATTAAACAACCAAGAACATTTTACTGTACTATGCCACAAATTGATAAAAATAGATTAACCACTTTTTTTCTAAGCCAGAACCCAATTATCAAAGTCCAAGTAAACTCGTTTTGGAATAACAATGGGGAAGCACGATGGTGCAGCGGTTAGAGCACAGCCTCATAGCTCCAGCGTTCCTGGTTCAATCCCGACTTTGGACTCCTACTGTGTGGAGTTTGCATGTCCTCCCTGTATTCATGTGGGTTTTCTCTGGGTACTCCAGTTTCCTCCCACATTCCAAAGACGTGTGTGTTACAGTAACTGGTGTTTCTCAAGTGCCCTTAGAGTGCAAGTGTGTGTATGAGAGTGAGTGTATATGCCCCAAGATGGACTGGTACCCTGTTTGGGTTGTTCCTGATTGGTGCCCGTGCTGCCGCCTAGATGTCGGCCTTCTCGCGACCCTTTTCAGAATTAAGTGGATAAGAAAATGAATGAATGACTGAATAACAATACTGTAGCCACTTGCTAACAAGGAAATAATTATTCACTTTGCCTTCCAATGATACGGATAAAACACAAATGTCTGTGGCTGAATTACACAAGTGAAAAGGTTTAACAGACTGTACTACATCACCTCAACAACCAATCTGCAGTGCAGGTCCACAAACAAAGATTGGAGTTAAGAGTTTAAAAGCAGAAGTGGGTCAATCATGTGTATGTGTGTAACTACCTTACCGGTCATGTGCTTGCTTGCTTACAGCTCATGTTTGGGCTTGGTTGATGTGTTTTGAGACGTTTTGTGCAAGTGTTTGCGTGCATGACTTTCAACTACCTACTTGTCACAAGTTGTAAATGGTGTCAATAAGAGTATGTGTCTGTCCTAAGTAGTACTCTTTTGTTTGTCCCACCACTACCTGTATATTCTCTCTCACTTATAACTATATAAACTGGTTCACATTCACTCTGACACTCCGTTTCATCTGGCTGATCTACCATGTTGTTCGTAATACAGTCTATCAATGCATTTTTGGCTTCTGTCAAACAATTTTCCATCCCCTCAAGTGTTTCCCTTCACAGGATCATAATACTTTTTATATAACAATTACTGTATTTTCTATAATTACTGCAAATTTCCATAAATTAAACATGCTGTGACATTAAGGCTGCTGTGTAGATGGTGGCATTCCACTCGTTTTCAGCAGGATCGCTGACGCATTAACGTATCGTTTGCAAACATTTTCTTGCGAAAACACCCTTTACATTTACATTACAGTAGCATAAAATGACTATGTAACTATGGCAATGTCTGGTCAAGTCCATTTCGGTCAACATTCTGTTTTACAGAATAGCTTACCTTCTCCGCCCCCATTTGGCAGATAGCCTAATGAGAGTCTAATCAGTCATCTCTGACAATGTTTGCCTTACTACAGAAGCACAAAAAATAGTAAGAATGGAGACAGAAGATACCAACAATTTGAAGATATTAAAACATAGAATGAGAAGATACTGAAAACTGAAGTGATCACAGAAAAAAAAAAATACTACATCTAAGAAAAGATGCAACACATCTAACCATTAGTACCAAAAGTACATTTTCCCCAAGACCTGCTGAAAATGTGCTTTAGTTTGTTTGCTTATATATTTAAAATAGGTCTGGTCTGAAAATTGTTAGCCTCCGATGCATCCTTTCACCCAAACAACAAATAATGTTTAAAATAAAAGATATTCAAGTTATAGTGGTGCCTGAAAGTCTGTGAACCCTTTAGAATTTTCTATATTTCTGCTTAAATATGACCTAAAACATTATCATATTTTCACACAAGTCCTAAAAGTAGATTAAGTTAAACAAATGAGACAAACATGTTATACTTGGTCATTTATTTATTGAAGAAAATGATCCAATATTACATATTAGTGAGAAGTATGTGAACCTCTAGGATTAGCAGTTAATTTGAAATTAGAGTCAGGTGTTTTCAATGGGATGACAATCAGGTGTGAGTGGGCACCCTGTTTTATTTAAAGAACAGGGATCTATCAAAGTCTGCTCTTCACAACACGTTTGTGGAAGTGTATCATGGCACAAAGAAAGGACATTTCTGAGAACCTCAGAAAGAAAGTTGTTGATGCTCATCAGGCTGGAAGAGGTTACAAAGCCCTCTCTAAAAAGTTTGGACTCCACCAATCCACAGTCAGACAGATTGTGTACAAATGGAGGAAATTCAAGACCATTGTTACCCTCCCCAGGAGTGGTCGACCAACAAAGAGCACTCCAAGAGCAAGGCGTGTAACAGTTGGCGAGGTCACAAAGGAACCCAGGGTAACTTCCAAGCAACTGAAGGCCTCTCTCACATTGGCTAATGTTAAATGTTTATTAGTCCACCATCAGAAGAACACTGAACAACAATGGTGTGCATGGCTGGGTTGCATGGAGAAAGCCACTGCTCTCCAAAAAGAACATTGCTGCTTGTCTGCAGTTTGGTAAAGATCAGGTGGACAAGCCAGAATTAGCTATTGGAAGAATGTTTTGTGAATGGATGAGACCAAAATAGAACTTTTTGGTTTAAAAGAGAAGCGTTATGTTTGGAGAAAACATTTCATTCCAGCATAAGAACCTTATCCCATCTGTGAAACATGGTGGTGGTGGTAGTATCATGGTTTGGGCCTGTTTTGCTGCATCTGGGCCAGAACGGCTTGCAATCATTGACGGAACAAGGAATTCACACCAGATACTGAAAGCAAAGGTTCATATACTTTTGCCACTCACTAATATGTAATATTGGATCGTTTTCCTCAATAAATAAATGGCCAAGTATACATTTTTTGTCTCATTTGTTTAACTGTGATCTTTTTTTCTACTTTTAGGACTTGTGGGAAAATCTGATGTTGTTTTTGGTCATATTTAGACAGAAAAATAGATAATTCTAAATGGTTCACAAACTTTCAAGCACCACTGTATATGCCACAAAGCCTGTGCTCAGTTTTCTCATAAAGACAATTGACAAACCATTTGATCACGGGTGCACAAACTTTTACAGAGGACTGTTCTGTTGGAGAACATAAATAAATCCATATGATCAAGGATCTTTAAAAGTTTAACTTTCATAATGTCAAACATGGAATTGGCTTTTTTTTTTTTTTTTGTCACTACACAAAAATGGGGTAATTAAGACCACACCTACATAATTAATGCAGTTCTGTACAATAATTAAGATCTAAAACATATGAGAACACATAACTGCAAGAAATGTTGGCAAATACATAAGCAACATGGTTAGATGCAAGAAGTACATACAGTGGTGTGAAAAAGTGTTTGACCCTTCCTGATTTCCTATTTTTTTTGCATGTTTGTCGCACTTAAGGTCAGGACTTTGACTATGCCACTCCTGATGTGTGGCTTGCTGATGTGTTTTGGATCATTGTCGTGCTGCAGAACCCAAGTTCATTTCAGCTTCAGGTCACGAACAGATGGCCGGACATTCTCCTTCAGGATTTTTTGGTAGACAGCAGAATTCATAGTTCTATTTATCACAGCAAGTCTTCCAGGTCCTGAAGCAGCAAAACAGCTCCAGACCATCACACTACCACCACCATATTTTACTGTTGGTATAATATTCTTTTTCTGAAATGCTGTGTTACTCTTACACCAGATGTAATGGGACAACACCTTACACAGAGTTCAACTTTTGTCCTGTCAGTAAACAGAATGTTTTCCCAAAACATGTTTTCCCGAGCTTTAATGTTCTTTTTGCTCAGCAGTGGTTTTCGTCTTGGAACTCTGCCATGCAGGCCATTTTTGCCCAGTCTCTTTCTTATGGTGGAGGCACAAACACTGACCTTAACTGGCCTTCAGTTCTTTGGATGTTGCTGTGGGGTCTTTTGTGACCTCTTGGATGTGTCGTCTCTGTGCTCTTGGGGTAATTTTGGTGTACCGGCCACTCCTGGGAAGGTTCGCCACTGGTCCGTCATTTGTGGATAATAGTTCTCACTGTGGTTTGCTGGAGTCCCAAAGCTTTAAAAATGGCTTTATAACCCTTTCCAGACTGATAGATCTCAATTACTTTCATTCTCAATTGTTCCTGAATTTATTTGGATCTCGGCATGATGTGTAGCTTTTAAGGATCTTTTGGAGTACTTCACTTTGTCAGACAGGTCCTATTTAAGTGATGTCCTGATTGAGAACAGATGTGGCAATAATCAGGCCTGGCTGTGGCTAGAGACAGTGAACTCAGGTGTGATAAACCATAGTTAAGTTATGTTTTAACTTTTTCACACAGGGCCATGTAGGTTTGGATTTTTCTTTTCCCTTAATAATAAACACCTTAATTTAAAAACTGCATTTTGCGTTTATTTGTGTTGTCTTTGACTAATATTTAAATTGGTTTGATGTTACAAAACACTTGAGTGACAAACATGCAAAAAAAAAAAAAAAAAGGGAAATCAGGAAGGGGCAAACACTTTTTCACCCCACTGTAAGTGTATATACCCTGAAAAACCCAGATGCTTTGATAATATCCAAGAGGTTTTGTTGAATTTCCCCCCAAAAAAACTAACTGCAGCCATACTTTGATTTAAAGCATCAGAATATGCTAAAAATCAGATAACTGCCTAATTCAATTATTCGACTACAGTCGCGTGTGGCTCAGAGTTCTCTGACCCTCCCCTCTGACACCCTGACCATCCACATTTACAAAAATAAATAAATAAATGCATTTAAAATTTTAAATAAACACCAAGCAATGGAGAGCAGTAAATACTTGCCTTGGGAGTGTTCAGAGATTGGATCAAGCATTTACATTTACAGCATTTAGCAGACGCCCTTATCCAGAGCGACTTACAATTGATGCAATCTTACAATCCAAGCAATTGTGGGTTAAGGACCTTGCTCAAGGACCCAACAGTGGCAGCTTGGCAGAGGTGGGATTTGAACACTGGACCTTTTGGTCCATAGTCCAGTACCTTACCCGCTAGGCTACCACAGTCCAAGCAAATGTTTATCAAGCAAATGTGAATAAAAGTCAATAACAATTCATTTAGAAAACCTCAAATAAAGTAACGACTTTAGATGGGCAGTAGGCACTTAAGATAGTGATCACAGTGTATACACACTGGCTACATGCTAGTTAATCTGATTTTTTAAATGTAATGTAAACATGTATATATAAAAAAAAAAAAGAATGTTAAAATATTTTCACTGGTTCAGCCTCCCCACTCCCCTGCTGGCCTGCGCTCACATCGTGCTTAACGATCTGGGCTAGAGCATGCTTATGTCATCACATCTCATAGGCCATACTATAATAGGTTTATTGATTAAGTAATGCAGTGAATTTCTGCTATTCCTGCAGCATGAATAAGAACATTTTTACGAAGCCAGCTGACATTTTGCACCATGCTCGGCACGATTAGCAATCACACGACACGTATAACGTGCCTGAGTTCAACTGAACCGTGCCTGATCCCACTTCTTCAAGCGTACCTGAGCACAATTCAGCGGGAACAGTACAGAGCAATCACACTAGTCAAAAGAACGGGCACAGGGTCAAATGGGGTTTTCAGATCGCCTACTCCGAGTACCCCCTTAAACACCCCTATCGAAACCAATAGCTCTCACCATAAGAATAACAATCTAAAAATAACATAGCCTACTAGAAATCAAATTCTGTGGTGTGTTGTTGTAACATAACAGATATACAGTTATGACATTTTGAACAATTTCCTCCGTAGTCAGGAACATAGCGGAGTAATACCGATCTGTGCCTCAGCATTAGGGTACGTGCATTCATTCATTTATTTTCAAAGCAGATTTTAAACTCAGCGCTATCGGTCAAGCAGTACAACATGGACATAGAGCAGCTGCGAGAGAATTCAACATTAACGAATCAATGATACGGAAGTGGAGAAAGCAAGAAGACGCCCTGCGCCAGGTAAAGACCAAACTGAGCTTCCGACGGAACTTAAGAGTTTTGTTTCATTTCATGTGCCTTATAACCCGGTGTGCTTTATGTATGAAAATATACCCGTTAGCAGTCGATCATTGATATTGCACCTTATAACCCGGTGTGCTTTATAGCCCGAAAAATATGGTATGTCTATTTTCTCCACTTCCCTCTCACCTGAAAGCTTTTTTTCAGTTTTTCATGTATTTAATGGTTGCATATTTAATGATGTTGTTATTTGTGCTAGAAGAAACACACTGTGAGACAGCAGAGAATGCATACGTGGTACTATCCATGAGGAACAACATGCACGCTCACGGCAAGCGGGCGAAGCCCCTCCACTCTGCACATAGCAGGTAGAAGCACTAATCAGGAACTTCTCAGAACCATGTCAACCATGCTGACACAAGTCAGTGTTTCTCAGTCCTGGTCCTGGCACCCCACCGCTCTGCATGTTTTAGTGTTTTCCTGCTCCCAATACACCTGATCCAACTACTCAGCTCATTAACGAGCCCGTTATTGTGGGTGTGTTTAAACAGGAGAAGCACTAAATTGTGCAGAGCAGTGGGTTGCCAGGACCAGGATTGAGAAAGACTGACATAAGTGAAAGTAAGAGAATATTTCAATATGCTGGAACAAGGGAAAGACGTTTTCCCCAGGCAAAATAATAAAAATAGGGTTTAAACTAAACTACCCAAATATTTGCTAACCCAAATCTTTTTTCTAAAACATACACCCAGATAGCATGGTTCAATTGAACACTGATTTGGTACTGTAAGACAAATTTGGTACACTGTCACTAGTTTAAACACAATAACGTGGCTGCACAATATAAATGTATGGGAAGGAGTTTGATGTAATTAATATGAAAATTTGTAACTGTGTAACTGCAATGTTGAATGGCTTCGTTTACATTATCCTTCTTTGTGCACAAAATGAGAACACTTCATACTAGCTCTTGTTGGGATACTAAGGTTGCTGTTGGCTTTAGAGAACAAATAAAGGTTGCGTAATGTGTTTAACTATGATGCTGTTGTCAACAACATGTTTAAAAATCACAGTCTGGCTTTACAACCACAACATGTAAAGCCCTTTCATTAGCCCAACTGTCAGGCCATTAAACAGTCTGTCCTAACCACCTGAATGTGACATGGTTTGCAAAACTGACTGCTTTAACACTTCATTACAGTTGTTTACTATGAAATGTTATATACCTGCTCTAGCTATAAATCTTGTTTTATATTAAGACTCCCATGTACACAATGCTATCTTTATTGCTCCACATTCAGGCCTGTGAATCCAGCACGTGTAAATCTGGCACCTGGGCAAATACTACATTCTGCCCTCACCGCTTTCCCAAAGCAGACGAAAATGTGCCAATTCAGGTAACCATATCAAAAAGCCAACATCACCTGGTGAACTAACCCATAAATACCCACAAAGAACAATCACCACCTGCCTCGCAAATTGTTAATACCATACTGCTTTGTTATACAAATACAAAACAATGAAATTAACAACAGAAACAGAACAAAATCCATATCACCATGCAACTTAATTGACCAATAAACGATTCACCATTAAAGTCAATTATTCTCACAGTGGCGATGGTGAAATCCTGGATGATTTTGAGTGGTAAAGTTTGTGAATGATGCAGTGTTTGTAGTTAACCAGCTCTCGGTGGATAATCCTACTGATGCTATACACCGATCTGTCATAACATTAAATCTACCTGCTGTGACATTGTGTAGGGAGCCATCATGCCACCAAGGCTCTGATCCATCGAATTGATGACTCCATAAGACGTCTGAAGGTGTCCTGCGGTATCTGACACCAAGACATTAGCAGCAGATCCTTTAAGTCCTGTAAGTAGTGAGGTGGGGCCTCACTGGCTTGGACTTGATTGACCAGCACATCCCACAGATTGCTCAGTGAGATTGAGATCTGGGGAATTGGGAGGCAAGGTCAACGACCTGAACTCTTTTTCCATGTTCCTCAAATTATCCCTTAACATTTTCTGCAGTGTGGCAGGCTGCATTACTCTGCTGAAAGAGGCCACTGCCAATAGGGAAAACTGTTGCACTGAAGGGGTATGCTTCGTCAGCAGCTATGTTTAGGTTGGGGTATGTGTCAAATACACATCCACAGAACTGCACAATGTTATACACTTCATCTGTCAGTGGGTTCAATGTCATGGCTGATCGGTGTAAACACAAGAGGCATTGTAATAAGACAGCAGAATCTCACCTTGGGACAACTACCTGCCCCTCCGCATGTGCCTGCCATAATCAGTTAAAGTCCATAAGTCAATAATCAGTAGCTCTCTCATTTCAAAGGGGACAGTCATATATTTCAACAACGCCACTGTCCACCACATAAAAAGTAAATCAAAGTAGATGAGAGTATGCCTTTTTATGCTAACAAGGTGTGCAACTGGGTAGATTCTCAATGACAGTCTTTGGTATACCTCAAGATAGTAAAGGAAAAATACTGTGAATCCATAATCTCATCTTCATGCCACTAGTCACAGACACACACACTATCACTGCGTGCCATCAAACTTGGTGCATGTCACAGCCTGAGCGGAGCCCATGAATAGTTCCAGCCTCCACTGCAACAGCCCACTAGGAGTAAGATAAATTCAGCGTGACAATGTCAGGGAGCATAGTGGCGCAAGTGGTTAGCACAGATCAAAAGATCTCTGGTACGATTCCTCAGCTGAGCTCCATCTGTGTGGAGATTGCATGTTTTCCCCATGTCCACATGAGTTTCCTCTGAGTACTCCAGTTTCCTTCCAGATTACAAAGACGTGTGTTAGCTTAAAAAATGTTTTCTAAAGTGTCCCAACGTGAGTGAGAGTATGTGTGTCAATCCTGCAGTGGCATGGTGCCCTGTCTAGGGTTGGTTAAATGCCTTGCATAGTGTGTAGGCTTTGGCTCCCTGTTACCCTGAACTGGATTAAGCTGGTATGAAAATAAATGAATGAATGTGCATGTCTCATCTAAGCTCCTGGTCTGTCAAGTATAGCATACGTGACTTGTGAGAACAACAACCAGTGCACAAGACTGTATTTTAAAGTACTACTTCAACTTACAACAAATGCTTACAGAATACTGACTTGACCATCAAGAACAAATTACACATACAGGACAACCTTTGGAACTGACCTCATCTCGTAACAAGGAAAAAAGAGCAAATAAAAAGAAGTGTCCGAGAGAGAGAAACACAAAACCCATACAAAAATGTAGAAATGTAAAAAAGAAAGTACACTACCCAACATAAATGGGCAGATTCAGCATAATGAATGTGACATGTATTGACTTGCAAAGTGTCGTATTACCCACACTAAGCATGACTTTGCAATGTACATATCTCTTCAATATAAGTGTTCCATGAAAATGCATACAAGAATTTAAAGGCGGCATTAATTAACATATTATAGATATATTGCTGTTAATCACTGTTCATAAAACCACTCTTAGAAATGCACTATTGTGTGTGGGGACTATAAATCCCTTCATATTTTTGGCTGCCATAGAAACATGTAAAGCAATCGTTTTGTGAAACGATTGCTTGGAAACCCCCATTTCACTGGTCTCAGTCTAAAGTTCTCATGGATAGGACACCAGTCCATTGCACTGCAACAGAGGTACAGCATCTGACATTCACACTGCGAGCCTGTCCTGTGGTTTCAAACCCAGGTCCTTCAAGAACAGCTGTTTCAGGTACCTAAGCCACAGGAGCTATCTAGGTCATAGAGGTGTTCATCTTCAAGGCTTAATTCTTGAGTTATATTTGTGGCTGCACAGTCCTTTTGCTCCTTGTATCTACTGATCCTCTCTTGTAATGCCATTTGTCCAGTTTTTTACAGACCACAAGTATGTGAGCACTCTTCTAATTGTTCAGTTCAGGAGTTGCAGCTGCATTCATCTGTCATACTGTCATATGGTCAGGTAGTGACTTTAAACATGGTAATTTCATAGGACGTCACCTTAGTGGTGGGGCAGTTTGTGAAATGTCTGCCCTGCTGAAACTGCTCCAGTCAACATTAAGTGCCAGTATTGTGAAATGGAAGCAAAAACAGATCATCCACAAAGCAGTAGACCATATAAGCTCAATTGGGTCACTGAGCACCTAAGTATGTAGTGAACTTAAAAAAACTACCTAAAAATTACCTATTCTTTGTTGGATCATTCACTACAAAATGGGCAAATGAAGTAAGTCTTCATGGGCAAACAGCTACACAAAAGTCTAATACCACCAGTATCAACTGGAGTTATTTAAAAGTACACAGTCATTGAACTCTAGAGTAATGGAAAAAAGTTCTCTAGACTGATGAATCACATGTCATTTAGCAGCCTGATAAATCTAGGTTTAACAGATGGCAGCAAAATGCTGCCTACCAGAATGCATATTACCAACAGCAATGTTTGGTGAAAGTGAACTAATGGTACAGGGCTGCCAATTAAAGTTTGTTCTAGACCGCTTGTAGTGAAGGATAATGTTAACTCTAGTGTTGTAGTACTCGAGTCCGGTTTCGGTCTCGAGACCATAAACAAGTGGACTCACAAAGGAGTCTCAACCTCTTTTGGAATCTGTCTTAACTCAGTCTCGGGGCAAGGTGGATTTGGAAATTGTTGCCAAGACCAGCCATGTCTATTGAGTCTGTCTAAGGTAACATTAATTATAAGGTGAACCTTTGTCAATCATTATTGAATATTGAATATCAATAATCCACTCAAACTGAATAAATAAGTCTTTTCGCTTAATGCCTAAATAAAATCCGCACTCAGATGGGCTAACAGGAAAAACAAGTTCCTGCTCTTCTTGTTCAGTATCCAATCAATGAACACGTTTTATTTTGAACAGTCTGACGTTACGATTGCAAGTGTGCATTTTCGCCCACTCGCTTTACTGTACCATGTTTGCAAAATCTGGAATTATTAGAATTATGTTTTCATAATAAACAGTAAAAATGGATAGAATGGATGTTGTTGGCTATATTCAGCTTAACTTTACGTGGTGGTGTCTGATTAATTTTGAGAGAAGGGAAACAGAATCACCACAATCATTTGCTTTCAAAAGTTACACAGCCTCAGTTTTAGCCAATATATTATTTAATGTTATAGTTCACAAAATATACGATGAAAAATAATATTACTTATATATCTATTATACATGTCCACGTACATACACACAGTGGTGCTTCAAAGTTTGTGAACCCTTTAGATTTTGCTATATTTCTGCATAAATATGACCTAAAGCATCATCAGATTTTCACACAAGTCCTAAAAGTAGATAAAGAGAACCCAGCTAAACAAATGAGACAAAAATATTATACTTGGTCATTTATTTATTGAGGAAAATGATCCAATATCTACATATAGTGAGTGTGGCAAAAGTTATGTGAACCTTTGGCTTTCAGTATCTGCTGTGACCCCCCTGTGCAGCAATAACTGCAACTAACGTTCCTGTACGTTATCAGTCCTGCAACACCGGCTTGGAGGAATTTTAGCCCATTCCTCGCGTACAGAACAGCTTCAACTTCTGGTTGTTGTGGTTCCTCCCACTTGACCTGCTCGCGTTCAGGTCCTTCCACAACATTTGCAATTGGATTAAGGTCAGACTTTGATTTGCATTAAAAACAAATGCACTGTATTCTTCGTTAACCTTCTTTGGTAGAACTACGACTTTGTGCTTATGTCGTTGTCTTGCTGCATGACCCACCTTCTCTTGAGATTCAGTTCATGGACAGATGTCCTGACATTTTCCTTTAGAATTCTCTGATATAATTCAGAATTCATTCTTCCCTCAATGATGGCAAGCTGTCCTGGCCCAGATGCAGCAAAACAGGCCCAAACCATGATACTTCCACCACCATGTTTCACAGATGGGATAAGGTTCTTATGCTGGAATGCAGTGTTTTCCTTTTTCCAAACATAACGCTTTTCTTTTAAACCAAAAAGTTCTATTTTGGTCTCATCTGTCCACAAAACATTCTTCCAGTAGCCTTCTGGCTTGTCCATGTGATCTTTAACAAACTGCAGATGAGCAGAAATGTTTTTTTTGGAGGGCAGTGCTTTGCTCCTTGTAACCCTGCCATGCACACCATTGTTGTTCAGTGTTCTTCTGATAGTGGACTCATGAACATTAACTTTAGCCAATGTGAGAGAGGCCTTCAGTCTCTGGCAACAGACGGAGCAACGCGTCGGCTGGAGTATTCTCGGTCGCATCAAGTGGCAGTGGGCGGACACCCGCATCTGATGGGGACAAGCGCCAGGAAAATGATGAATGTGAGTATGGCCTTCAGTTGCTTGGAAGTTATCCTGGGGTCCTTTGTGACCTCACCAACTATTACACACCTTGCTCTTGGAGTGATCTTTGTTGGTCGACCAATGCTGGGGAGGGTAACAATGGTCTTGAATTTCCTCCATTTGTACACAATCTCTCTGACTGTGGATTGTTGGAGACCAAACTCTTTAGAGATGGTTTTGTAACCTTTTCCAGCCTGATGAGCATCAACACCTCTTTTTCCGAGGTCCACAGAAATCTTTGTTCGTGCCATGATACACTTCCACAAACGTGTTGTGAAAAGCAGACTTTGGCTGCCCATTCCCACCTGATTGTCATCCCATTGATTGGAAACACCTGACTCTAATTTCACCTTCAAATTAACTGCTAATCCTAGAGGTTCACATACTTTTGCCACTCATTAATACATAATATTGGATCATTTTCCTCAGTAAATAAATGACAAAGTATAATATTTTTGTCTAATTTGTTTAACTGGGTTCTCTTTATCTACTTTTAGGACTTGTGTGAAAATCTGATGATGTTTAAGGTCATATTTATGCAGAAATATAAAAAATTCTAAAGGGTTCACAAACTTTCAAGCACCTCATGTATAATGAATTACAAATTATTTTTTTTTCCATTTTCAAAAAAATTTCATCGCACAGTTTTGGTCTTGACAACACTAGTTAATGCTAGTCAATTTTGTGGCAGCTATAGATGAAAGGACATTTCATGTTCCTGTACACAACTGCACAATACAAGATCCATAGACATCCAGTGACCTGCAAAGAAATCTGTTCTCAATCCCACTGTACCTCTTAGAGATGAATTGTAACATGCAAGCCAGGCCTTCTCATTCAACATCAGTGCTGACCCCACAAATGCTCTATTGATTAAACTGGCACAAATTCCCACAGACACACTTTAAAACCTTAGTGAAAGTCTTCACAGAAGAGTGTTATAGTCATATGGAATATCCAACAAGCTCATATAGATGCAATGGTCAATTATCCACATATTTTTTGCATTATGGAGTGTGATTTTAAAGGTACATCTACAAGTATGCACCATTTAACGACCAGCCAATTAACGTTTGTTCACTTTAACAACCAAGGGCTTAAAAACACAAATTATGAACAGAAATATGAAATCTTTTAATGAAAGTGTTTTAATCTGCGGCCGTAAACAGCTGGTCACCTAACAGCCAATCAACACTAAGTATACATGAGCAGAGGCAGGAGTTAAAGAGCACAAGTCCATCTTTTGTGTATGTATGTATGTGTGTGTGTGTGTGTGTGTGTGTGTGTGGGCAATATGATGAAATTTCTTCGGATCATGATAAATTTTGTTAAAGTGATAAGACTTTTCTAAGCATATCACTATAAGAAAATGTATCATGATCCGAAGAAATTTCGTCATATTGCCCACCCTTACAAACAAACACACACACACACACAAAATTTAACTACCAGCATATTGAGGATATCGTCAGTGCATACAGAACACAAAACAACTGCAAGTTTCTTTATAAAGAGTGTAATTAGTCCTGTTTAATTTAATTTAATGAAGTACAGTATGTTTTGAATATAGATCACTTTACTAAGTATGGGATAATATTTGAATGGTAATTTATAAGAAAATCTGTAGCTACTTTCTGTATTCACTTTGTCTGTGATCACATGTATTGTGACAAATATTATGTATCGTGAAAATGTCTTTAAATATTGTGATAAAGTATTTTTACCATATTGACCAACCCTAGTCTGTGTGTGTAACTACCTTGTTGGTCGTGTACTCACATGCTAGACTACAGGTTGTACGGACACAGCTGACGTGTTTAGAAACTTTTTTGTGCAAGTTACTCATGTTTGTGGGTATGACTTTGCTTATATGAAACAAGCTGTAAATGGAGTTCCTAAGTTTGTGTGTGTGTCCTATCGTAAGCAGTACTGCTTTGTCTGTCCCCAGCCTGTATATTCTCTCTAATCTATAACTACATAAACTGGTTCACATTCACTCATTGAGACTGTTTCATCTGGCTGATCTTGCATGCTGTTCATAATACTGTATATCAATGCATTTATGGATTCTGTCAAACAAAAGTATAAAGGCCATCATACCAACCTCTTAAGTGTTACAAGCTCTCCCATAGACAGTGGACATTAACAGTACATTACTGTATTTTCTGCAATTATTGTGAATATCCACAAATGAAAAATGCGGTGGCATTAGGGTTGCTGTGTAGATGGTAGCGTTCCACTCATGTTTTCAGCGTGTCTCTGACACAATTACATATTTGAATTCAGTTAATTGTTGTCTGAAACAGCTGAATTGGGAATAGAAATAAAAAAATACACAAGCTTACTTTGAAACTGACTGCAGTTTCCATGTAATTCGTCAACTTAACACGTATGAAATATTTAAACGCAACTGGTTTTCCACAAAGTCATACAAACACGTGTGGCAGAAGAGCCGTCATTCTCCAGGTCGTTGACGTGACACCTGAGAGTGAGGCCATAAATCCTTTATCAGTCAAAGAAAAACCGGTGGCATTCGTGACACCAGGTAGGAAAATGTCAAAAACCTAAATTAGATTTCAGTCATTTTCCTGTAAGCTAACTTTAATTATAATGACACCAATAATAGATTGTGACTCCGCAAGCTGCTCAGTCTAACTACAAACGTTGTGTAACTTGGCCAGCGCTGAACGCAGTGTCAAGGACAGCTTACTTAAGCGATTCTATGTAAAAACAGCAAACAGAGACAAAAAAGTGTCTTGTTAAAAGTAGCCATTAATATAAAGTAAGTGCTGGTGGCGTTAAGAAAAGCAAACAGCACCGTCCGTTCCGTTCACCGAAACTCGCCTTACCTGAGAGGCTTTTCCGGAAGTGGTAATAAAACAAAGAACAGCAACGCAGGTGATGTGTAAAAAAGGATATTCTCCGCTGGACAAAGGTCAGTAACCGAGGAAGTGTTTAAAACTTGAAACGATAAAGCCTCCACCATGCAGACAGGTCATCTCCCCTTGTACATTTATTCGACGGCGACGCAGTTTCGGAAAACAAACCAGTAGGCGGTGACGTTGGGACAGGAAGCTCGTGCAGGTAGGATTTTTTTTTTTTTTTTTTTTTTTTTTGGGAATCAGCAGCTTCACCTGTACGCCGGGTCTGTGACATGTTTAAGTGCTCACTCAGAATTAGGGCGTTGTTTGTAAAGAAACGTGTATGTGCGCTGTTTAGACAGGTCCCACACGTTAGTGACTGTAGCCTACAAGTCGATATTTTAACATGGTTTTCTATCAACTTAACGTCATTTCAAACGAGTAAACATTTATTTCTACCGATGCAAGACAGTTTGTGAGCTATTTGAAATCGCTTATAGGTTTCTGCATGAAATGACCATAATGTCAACTGGTCTTCTCTTAGCCATAATTCTTAAACAATATAAAGATACTAAATTAGCCTTTCCTGTCTTACACACACAGACACAGCAATTACTTTATGAGGTACAGCTGTTTCTACACTCACTGTCCATTTCATCAGTTCCACTTGCAATATAGATGCATTTTGTATTTCTATATAGATACAGCCTGTGGTCCATCTGTGTCTCTACATACTCTGTTAGTCCTCTTTACTCTGTTCTCTAACGGTCAGGACCCCCACAGATCAGGTACTAATTGGGTTGTGGATCATTCTTAGTACTGCAGTGACACTGATGTGGTGGTGTGTTAGTGTGTATTGTGTTGATATCAGTGGATCAGACAAGGCAGTGCTGCTTGAGTTTTTAAACACTTCATTGTCACTGGTGGACTGAAAATAGTCCACCAACAAAAAATGTCCAGCCATGAGCATCCTGTCGGCAGCATATTGTGAGCAATGCTGAACAATTAGAGGATGATTAACACAAACTAACAACAAGTGAGGTGCTGTGTTTTACATCTACAAGGTGGGGAAATATGGTAGATGTGTCTAATAGAGTGTGCAGTGAACACGTTTGAAAACTCCAGCAGCACTGTTGTGTCTAATCCAATTGTACCAGCAAAACACACACTATCACATCACCACCAGTGCTGAGAATGATCCACCACCCAAATAGAACTTGATCTGTGGTTATGGAGTGAGATCACTATCTTTAATACGAGAGCGCAAAATCACTTTAAATAGAGCAAAAACAAGAACTGTACCCCTCCGACGCGGCAGCGCGTTTCAGTTCTGTGTGCGTTTCGTAGGAACTATCGATTGCAAGATGTCGCTAAAGGAAATCGGCAGGAAGGAATAATATAGAGATTAATATAAACTGCAGTAAAGAAGATACTAAAAGCATTATTAAAGCTAAAATGAAGGATAAATGGTTAAATCTACAGGCACAGAACAGACTGGAAGACAGCTTTATAATATTAAAAGTAAAGTTGGAAAGGGCAGGCACACAAACTGAAGTAAGCAAGAAGACAGCATATTATCAAGAATGCGATCTGGACATACAGGGTTAAACAGCACCTTGTTTTAATGCAGAAACATATTGAGGGCAACTGTGAATACTGTTGAAAACTGTAGAACACGTAATCCTTCATTGTCGTAAATATTATCGAGCCAGACAATGAGTCATTTCACATCTTGAGGGAAATCAAATTAGACTGAAATTACATGACATGTATCAAAACTTTGCACACTACTTATCAAACGTTTGCTGATTTTCTAAGCGAAAATAAGCTAGCCTAAGCTCTACATGAAACAATAGTATGGCATATTTCTACAAATGTTTAATGCACAGTATTTATTTGCTAAATTTATCATGTTGGAAGAACATAATATAAAATGTGACACCTGCAGATTTGGACAGCCTGTCAGTCAGTACTTGGCAACTCCTTGACAGAAACTACAGGGAATCAATAGGTGCCCAAATCTTTGCACTTACAGCATTTTAAGTTATTTTCTCCCCAGTATGTTAAATTCAGCAAATCAGTGACGGTATTACATTAAAATTTAGATCTATTTCCATTTTGACTTTAGAACGATGTTCCCAATTGTCAGGCCTAGTGTGTGAACATGTGATTTGATGTAAAGATGTCTGAAATAACTGTGCATTCTCAGTAGATATAATGATTTTAGATCATGTACATCTCTGTCGATTTCTGGAAGCTGTGCAGAGAACTGGCTGGCCATCATGGTATGGTCCTTCTTTTGAATTCATTTCCCAGTTTACTTTTAATATTATAAAACTGTCTTCCAGTCTGTTCTGTGCACATAGATTTAGCCATTTATCCTTCATTTTAGCTTTAATAATGCTTTTAGTATCTTCTTTACTGCATTTTATATTAATCTCTATATTATTCCTTCCTGCCGATTTCATAGTTCCAGTAATGATCTACCAAGCCTTGACCTCTGACGTATTTCTGGTTTTTATCTACAAAAGGAGCACAGAACTGAAACGCGCTGCCACGTTGGAAGCGTACAGTTCTTGTTTTCGCTCGATTTAAAGTGATTTTGCGCTCTCGTATTTTGATTTTGCACTCTCGTATTAAAGATAGTGATCTCACTCTATATGTGGTAGCCCTGTGGTCCTGACCAATTTGACTTGACCATTAAAGGGGCCTAACATAGTACGTAGAGAACCAGGACTCCAGTCTGTAAATGTAGAACTACAAAGCGCAGCTATATAGTAAGTAGAGCTGATGAAATTGACTAGTGTAGAAACAAGGAGGTGTACTTAATAAAGAGACTGGTGTGTGTGTGTGTGTGTGTGTGTAAAGTGAATAACACTGAGATTGACGCGTGTGTATGAAGTGAATAACACTGAGTGTGATGCTCTGCAATTTTCTGCTGGGAAATTTTGGGTTCTGGCATTTTTGTGGATGTTAATTTGACCACCAACTTAAACTTTGGTCCAAACCGAGTACATACTTTCACGTACTTCCTACTTCCTTAATGTCAGTGTCCTCATTCAGCAGGATAATTGCACCCTGCTGTACTATAATAATTGTTCAGGAATGATTTGAGGAACATGGAAAAAGTATTCAAGGCGTTAACATTGCCTCCAATTGATTGAGCATCTGTGGGAAATGCTGCACAAACAAGTTTGATTCACGGAAGCTCCACCTCACACCTTACAGGACTTAAATGATCTGCTGCTAATGGCTTGGAGCCAGATCTGACAGGACACCATCTGAGGTCTTGTAGAGTCCATACCACAATGGGTCAGAGTAGGTCTCAATGGGTCACGGGTGGATCTACATGAAAGGAAGGTGGTTTTAATGATATTAAACATTAGACTGATCGGCTAATGTTATGTAATGGTACAAAAGCTGGGCAAAACAAACAGTACAGGTCTGACAAGTCTAAACACCATGTCTAATGACAGATGCTAAGAATATAAACAAACAAGGGCTGTGCACAGTACAAGGAAAAAGAAAGGTATAGTATGGCAATGCCAAGACATGGACAAACCAGCAATCATCACAGACATAACAAATTTGAACAAATTGCATAGAAGTAAATTAAACCAGTTCTCATTAACTGTTTGAATTTATATGCATTGTATAGACAAAGTCATGTACACTTGCAACCGGAAACATTCAACCACCCAAGGTAAGTTAGGATTTATAACCATGTACTTGTATAACTTTTGAGCAGAGTTAGAGCTTGCTTTAAAGTCATTAACAGTTTAATGATACAGCAAATTAACAGAGAAAATGACTGATATAGTATTAAAGTAGCAGGACATTTGGTTAATACTGCCATGTCACAATAATTCAACTCATATATGTTATTGCTGATTTTACAACTTATTGCTAGTCTGTTTCATCTTAAGTTGGGTTACCATGGGCTAACCCATTGGGAACAGAATAAGAGCAGACTTTGATAGATCCCTGTTCTTTAAATAAAACAGGGTGCCCACTCACTGACTCCTTCAAATTAACTGCTAATCCTAGAAGTTCACATAGTTTTGCCACTCACTAATATGTAATATTGGATCATTTTCCTCAATAAATAAATTACCAAGTATAATATTTTTGTCTCATTTGTTTAACTGGGTTGTTTTTAGCTACTTTTAGGACTTGTGTGAAAATCTGATGATGTTTTAGATCATATGTATGCAGAAATATAGAAAATTCTAAAGGGTTCACAAACTTTCAAGCACCACTGTGTATTCCTCATCAGTGGCTAACAGATTAAGATGAATAAAATACTTTTTGTCAATCATTAGTGAGACTGCAATTCTAAAATTATTAGAATGTGATATCATGTTATAGTTTTTCTACATGGTTGTTCTAGTAGTGAAAACTATTTTGAAGCCAAGGCCAAGTCACATAAATCACTACTAAACAGCTTTTGGGCAGTCCGCAAGGTCAACAGCCAGGTGTCTTTTTTTGTCAGTTTATGTACATAATTGTTTTATGAGTCAATAATTTAATTATAAAATTAATAACAATGCCCTCATAATGGCTCTTTACTACTTTAATACTACTATTATGGGAAGCAACTAAGAGTGAATGTTCACATTCAAGTGAATGATACAAATACAGATATAAAAGATAATAACTTATTTTAGATAAATAATTCTTTGTCATTCCTATCCTTTTTGAAAGGACACAGAGACTCTCTAAACGATGCCCAATAAAGTACTAAGAAATTGTTTGGGACTTTGCCAGTTAAAAGACTTTTGGCACTTGAACCGTGTTAGCTTCCAACCCCCAGCAGGATGCATGGGATGTCTACCCACCACCCACCCTCATAAAACCACTCTCATCAGCCTTGTTCCACTCTGATTTATAGGCCTGAGCTATACAACAGTCTGGGAAATGTGCTGGTTTGAGGAACATGTTCAGGTTTTTCCATATTTTTCAATAATTTTGACATCTCCATGTTGAACTTGAGATTGAACCCATGTTGCAAATGTTTTAATATAATTAAGAATTATCTATTGAAAGATATTGAACTGTTTTGACATATCTCATCCAATCATTTCTGCCAAATTATGAATTAGTTTTATCTACATCTTACAAGATGCAATAACCCATACTCATGTAATTACACATAAGTGTAAAGCAATAATCTCAGTTCCATTTGATTTAACTCATAGCTGTAGTTTTTATAATATGTTATTCTTAAAATATATATTTTTTCATTTAAAGAATAAAGGGCATATAAAAACTATATTTTGTTATTTGTGAAGTATAAACAGTACTAAACAGCACTGTTGTTGTATTAGATAAATAAAATTGTAAATATAAATCCGTAAACGGATTACAGAAGTAGATACAAATGTACGCTGAATATGGAAACTTGGTTCAGGTGGGTGAAATTTAGTTTTCTTTTTGTTAGCACTTGTCAGGATTCTTTGTTTCCTGTTTTTAAACACTCTTTTCAGTTCTTACTGTTACAATCACAAGCACTCCACCTTGTATGTTAAACAAATATGCTTACATTTGGAGTGTAAGCTGCTAGGCATTTGGGAAACAGCCTTTGTGTGTCTTTGTTCAAGTACAGGCATAACCAGTACCTGTGTAAATCTGAAAACTGTGTTGTTTACTATGGTAAATGACAGGATTTATGTGGAAGCTATTAGCACAACGTACTTTCATTCACTGTGCATAACTGGCACCATGGGTGCTGCTGTAACCGGGACTGGGTTGGCTCAGAGGATGAAGTACCAGACTTTTGACCAGAACATAAAGGGTTCACGTCCCAGTACAGTCAAGCTGTCACCACTAAGGCCCTTAATCCTGCAATTCTTGAATTGTTCTGCCAGTGAATGTTGCCAATGAACACTGTGTCTTAGTTCATCATGCTAATATTTTGGCACAGTGCTATTTTGCCTACAGGACAGCTGAAACATCTAATCACAAGCACACACTTTTTGATTTGGTTTAGTAAGTGAAAAAAGCCATGACATGTCAATGATGCAAAATCAAAGCATTCAAAACCATCAAACTGAGACCCATGACTCATTCTGATCGATCTGTTATTAAGAAAGATGTGATTATGCAACGCAGTGATTTATGATGTGTGTGAATTTAAACATATCAGCCTTAATAATCCTCACACTATATTTTGTCACTGGTGTGTGGGTTTAGAGTTTGTTGTGTAATGCGTGTGTCATACAGACATGTCTGCTCAGACGCATAAAGAACTGACTGTACAGTTAGTCTGAGTAATGGGTGGATTGCATACAGTCCAGTATTTGTACAGCTGACAACAGATGTTGAAATGGAGCCAGGAGAAGTGTTTCAGAGCGACACCTTGTGGTCTGTTTCTGCATAAGTAGGACGGGGATCCATCACAAAACATGCCCTATCTGCTATGCCAAAACTAAAACAAACAAAGTGTAAAGTAAAAAAGTTCGAATAATAATAATAATAATAATAAAAAGAAGAAGAAGAAGAAGAATAGTATAGTACAACAACTAGCAACGTGTAAAACTATAAATCAAACATGTTATCTGGTAGTAATGTCACTTCAAAACCGCTGGTGTGGAGAAAGAAATCTTCCTCAATACTGAGACTAGTCTATAAATACTAAAACAGAGCAAGCACTAGGAAACATCCTGCCAGAGTTATCTACACAAGCTTGTCTGTATGACCAGTGCTTGCTCCAAACAACAATGAGCCTGTTTGTCCTTGGTGAGATCAGTAAACATCCTCAGCACAAACAGCAGTGAGAGAAAGAAAAAAACTCACACCACTAGACCAGCTGCACTCTCACTCCATGTGCTCTTTGATGTCTGTAGGAAAGAACTGATAATGCAGGACTAAAAATCTTAATCCTTTTAATTGGAGTGTCAGCTTCTCAAGCTTTATCTTGCTCTCTGTGACTACAGACATGGAACTAGATTTATGACTGTGTCTCCTATGTCCAGTGAGTTTTTATATACAACCATGATCTTTTTCTAGGGAGTCTGTAATATAAAAATGAACAGATGAATAAGAAGGTGAACTGGTGAATGAATGAATGAATGGGAGTGCTGATTAAGGAAATATGCTATCATTTTTAAACCACTGTACCATCTGTACCATATGACATTTCCTATACAAATGATTGAGATAAAACAGGCTGTAAATTAAAATGGAAGTATAAGGGCAATTGTTGGCCAAGTTAGTAAAGGTTTATGGGAGAAGTTAATTGAAATCTGAGGAAATCCGCCTTAAGAGGCACAGTATAAGTTTTTGTTGTTTATCTTGGAAAAATCTGTTTTCAAGACTACAAACTGATGGCAAATTAAAATATCATTGTTGAGGATTTGTTGGACACATGTGCCTTTGGGGCTGCGGGGGCCACACAATTTTGTACCCATATAATTATTAATATCTTATATATTTGCATTTTTAATTGTGGTGATGTCGCTCATTCAGACCAAGTCTCTTTGAGACATGATTTTGCAGATGCGTCTCAGCAGCCATGTCATCATCATTATTATTATTATTAAATACAATACTATTAAATATAGTACAGGGTGTCTATCATCACATATTAGAGGCTGTTATCAGATTTGTATAATCCTAACTGACAAATCCAATGCATTGTTTCTTTTCTTTACACTGACAATTAGCTAAAACTACACTCTCAGTTTCTGTACTTTGTCAGTTTCTGTCTATCATGTTAGTCTCAGTTGCATTTTAAATATTACATTATATAGTCACATTTCAATGTTCATTTGTTAATGTCAAAAACGGACGTCCATTGTAATTGTTATAAAGTGTGTTCATTTATTAATTTTTTTACCACAGTACCAAATGTAACTCATTTCTACACTCCATGTCTTCATGTAAACAGCAGCATTTTTCTTTTCCTTTAGGTATAATGGGGATCTACAGCATGTAGATTACTTTATTAATTTACTGTATATGACTATGAATAAAGTGGAACAATTAGTGCTGTTGCTTGACAGATCCAGAGATCTTCAGTTCAGCTCGATCTGTGTGGAGTTTGCATGTTCTCCCTGTGTCCACATGGGTTTTCAGTGGGAACGTTAGATTCCTCTCACATTCCAAAGATGTGGTATTTCAACTGGTCTCTCTAAGGTGTCTCAGAAATGTGTTGTTTTAGTCAAAACCATACGTGTCACCACTGCAGTTACTACTTTGTGCGACATTCCTTTGGCATCAATGATTCTTCTATAATGCTTGATGAGATGGGAGAATACAGTTATGTGAGACACTCCTCTATTGAGACACTCCTCAATATTATATAATGTATTCAGAACCATCTGTGTTCTAGGTTCTGTGTCTTATCTGTTTTTTAGCTCACCGCATGGGTTCTCAATGGCACTTAGGTCAGAAGATGGAAGTGGCTATGACAACCTTATTCTGTGGTCAGTGAATAAGTTTTCATGTGGCATGCTTTGTAGCCTGCTCATAAATCCAACTACCAAAGTATGTTATCTATCTATTTACCTATTTGAAAAACCCATTTATCCACACAATGTTTCCCTGGTTCTTCCTTGTATTAAAATGCGGATTCAGTTCTATTCCCTATAACGAGTCACTTGTGTGTTTATTGTCAAAAAGCTCTGTTTGGTTTCATTTGATAACAGATCCTTGTTAACAAACTCCTAATATTCGTATATTTATGTCTGTAGTTAGAAATAAAAGTCTTTTATCTGGTTTTCCAAAGGTGGTCCCTGATTAGGAATTATAAGACCAACTGGTTTTAATAAAATTAGTAACATCTTTATTTCCTCCAGTTCACTGATATTTTCAGTGTGAGGGCTGTCTCTGTACCCCCATGCTTTTATATCTCTCACACCTAACCGTGTGTGTGGACCTGACTGCAGGTGCAGTGATTGGAGCTCCATTGCAGCTGTGTTGCTAGGAGGCCCAACCGAGACACATTAACTCAGTGGGCAGTTCCATCCTTCTTTTGAATCCAACTTCCCCCTCCTCCAAGCCAGACAGTCAGGCATCTGTTTCAGGCCATCACTCCCAACTTCAGGTCTTGTCTGGCCTCCACATGCAGGCCCTAAATCATTGCTGGGGAAACACACAGGCATAGCCCTCCCCCTACAGACTTAATTCAAGATTGGTTTAAAAATACACAATCTGTGCTCTTTTCTTTTACATCATGCAAGGTTATATGATATGCTTTAAATTGTGCTTCTATAAATCCTCAAAATTATTCCATTATTTTTTGTTTCACCATTGACCTGCCAACATTTTATTCACTGAAATGAAAACATGACTTAGCACTCCAGGTGGTATACATTTGCAGACATTTTCTCTGCATTCTTTACATAATTAAACAATAGAAGTTCCCACTTTGTTTCTGTCCTCGGAATTTATACTAGTACTTGACCCTGTCCTGTTCAATCCTGAAGTGCTATTGCCCCCCAAAAGGAAGGCCAATAATTTAACGTTTCTCTCCACTTACAGAAAATTAGCCTCCCAACAGCTTTTTCCCTTATGTAGCTGTTTGCGGCCCTTTTTGGGCCATCTCCACCTCTGCATGCTTGTTTGTACCTGCCATGTTGTCCTGCTTGTCTTCTCAGCATGTCATCGTGTAACTTCTTATCAGTTTCTTAAGGATCAAAGGTCCATGCTGATTTTTATCAGGTAATCTCTCTCCACTCCTTCTCCTATCTGCCTCTTTCGCAGTGCTGGGCTGACCTGGTCTGCATATGCCGTGCCTGACGGCACATTGACTTTTTCTTATCAGGAAAGGACAGCAGCTTTTTCTACTTGGCCCGTCAAGACAGCCTCAGCCCCAGGACGACTAGAAGAGGTCAGACTGCCCAGTGTCTTTACAACTAAATAACTGACCTCATTAAGGTTAACTAGAGAGGTTAACTTAGTGCAGTAAATCTGAGACCACTGACTTGACTGTCTTTTTAGTCAAAACGTTATTCAATTGATGTGATTAATGTTAATTAAATATTAAATTGCATATTTAGATATGATATGATATACGTTTTTGCTTCTTTGCTTACAGTGATATAAATGTAGGTGCTTTAAAGTCAGGTGTAAAAAGTCACTTTTAGTGTTTTGGGACAGCCAGACAGGGGAAAGGTAAGTATTCAAAGTCATGACCTTGCCCTGACCTGGCTGAAGGAAGTGGTTATGCAGTTTAAGACAAAGCAGTGTAGAGGGTCTGGTGGGGCTGGACAGTCGGCCTGGAACAATGGAGGCCGTGCATTCATCCCAACTGCCACACAAAGAATGAAGCAACCTGCTTTTTCCCACTGACACCTCACCTCAGAGCTGGCATTTCGCACTCGCCTGTGAACAGCCATTCAATCAAACTACTGTTTAACCTAACGTCTTACCCACACAGAAATCCAGTTGAGAATGTTAGTTTTTGTTTAAAACAAGTGACACCATCTGCGTTACCCTAAAAGAAGCACATATCTCAATGATCTTAGCTTATTTTGTGTGAAAAATCACAACTAAGCTATATGGAAAGCTGACATAGGAGGGACATTTGCCAAGTATGGGACAGTGGTTAAGGTATAGCACTTTGAATCAGAAGATCCAGGGTTCAGGTCCCACCTCGACCAAGCTGCAGGGACCAACAATTGCTTGGATTGAAAGATTGCATCGGCTGGATAAGAGCTAAATGAATAAATGTAAATGTTCCAATCATGAAACTCTTGGATGGAGATAACACCAAAATGAGATGTAAATCCATATATGGTACTGACCATCAGACTCCTAGAAAGGTCAGATCTGTAGCCATAGACACACACAGGCAAAGTGTGAAGAACTGATGGCTCTGTAGGAAGTTGGAGGCAACGAAAGATTCTTTGTCTGAGTTCAGAGTCCTATGGCATGAGCCAATAGGGAGAAATCAGAAGACCCCCCTTTTTCTCTCAATCAACTGTTCTACCCCTTTACCTGTCCTAGCTCTGGAGCAAGGTGTGGGGGGTTGCATATCAAACACACACACAGGCCTTTGATGTTCAGAAAAAACACAAACACAGATCTGACCTGAGTCGTAACAGCTTATTTGTTCCCTTTAGTCATTCATGGGCATCCTTGTTTGAATGAAAAGCCTTCAAAGGGACTATTCACAGTGGGCCTGGGTTACAGTAGCCATGCTGGCTCTGAGAGGGCTCTGACCTGGTTGGTCGAAGATCTGGAGGAAGGCCATCTGGCATCCTGCACTTAAGATTTAATATTGATTTATTGGTTCTATTCGTAAAGATAGAAAGACAACAGCTGCCACAAGCCAGCCGCTTTCTGAAGCCTTCCTCAAACCTCTACAGTGGTCTACTTTCACAGCACTATGTTTGATTAATCAAGTACAGCTCTGTGGCCATTACAAATAACGCTATGTAATGTCTTAATTAATAATTTTCATCAACCAGTTCAGCACACAAATAATGTATGATGACTGCTGTTGTCATAGTGATGCATAAAACTTAACAAGGCACTATGTAAATTTGTATTGAGGTTTTTTCTGTCCTTGTCCTACTCCTGATTAGTCAGGAGGGCGATGGGAGGACACCCCAGCAAATTAAATAAACAAAGAGTATATACATTTTTAGTTATTGTGTACATCTTAAAAGAAGTTTAAGAATTTAAAGTGAATATTTTCTCAATAAAGTTCTATTGACAAATAAAGAAAACGCACTCCAGCAGTCATTGATATAGTTTATATTTTAAAGTGTGTATATAATTCACATATTAACAAAATATACAACAAGTTTACTTGCTTTTGTCAATAATAGTAGTAATACTTTTTGTTGACTGAAGTAAAACAACATTCAAGCTTTCAATAGATTCTTATAGCATAAGATAAAGCTTTTGTTTAGCAGCGTTTATAATACAGAAAATGCAGGCCTGTTGAGCAACCTAGCTAGTATGTCAACAATGCTAACCGGCTGAGCTGCGGCCGGCTATCAATTAGCCTAAGTAGGCAGCTCACTAACATGCCCGGTGCCATGGGTGGATGGGGGCTCGTGGAGGCAAAATGAAGCATTGTCCCTCCATAGAACAAGGTTCTCCCTCTAAAAGTTAAATATTATTTAAAAAAGCAGTTTATTTGTATGCACAATTGCATGATTTAAGCATTTGTTTAAAGCTGTTATCAGCAAATATGATCCAAACAAGAGCACACATGACCCATGATCCACTACAGATGAAGGCCGTTCATTTCTGCATGGCAGTCAAACTGACTCTTGCTCTTAGGATATTGGTCGGGCCCTCTTAGCTTTCAACATGATGAAAATATCTGCATAAAAAATAAAGAAACCTCAATGAAAATACAGAAAATTTGTATGCAGCATTAAAAAAACTTGCATGCCTTGGATGGGACACCAGTCTGGATTGTTTTGATGTTGAATGTTGACTCCCCAAACCAATAACTTACTACACAAAAACCCAAATATTTTATGTACACAACAAGTAGGTATCAAGCATTCATGTTAATATGCATTTCTGAATAATGCATTGTAAGATCATTATCTAGAACATCAAATACACAGATCTATGGTATGAAGCATGACATTTATGCAAAAGTTACTTGTAAAACCTGGCTAGCTATAAAAATAAAATAATACTGCTGGAGTGTAACACCATTAGACCTTGGACTTGTGTGGAGTTTGCATGTCCTCCCTATGTACGCATGGGTGTTCACGGGTACTCCAGTTTCCCTCCTACATTGGTGTTTCCAGTGTGGGTATGAGTGTGTGTGAGTGTGTGTGCCCTATGATGTATTGGTGCCCTGTCTAGGGTTGTTCCTGCCTTGAGCCCTTTGCCGTCAGCTAGGCATTGGCTTTCCCGTGACCCTGACTGGGATTAAGTGGATAAGAAAACGAATGAAGAAATGAATGAATGAATGTAACACCATTACACTTATGTCCATTTCTACTTTTGGCTTTGAAATGTTTCAAATTCCTGGTATCATTGATACAGCCACCTACATTTTTGAATCAGTGGCATTATGGTAAACGTTAGCCTACCTACTAAAATGAAAGTAATAACCTAGCCTTTGTCATGGCAAGAGTAATAAGATGTTTCATACAATTGACTTTACTCCAGATTCAGTATCAGCTAACTGTGTTTAACATTTCTTAGAGATAATGGCATAACGATCATTGCTTTGACTTTCCTGAATGGTATGCTTCCTGCTAGTTCACACACCACAAGCCAACTGCTGCAGTGTTACTGCCAATTGCTATCAATGGAAGTGCCGATGATATAAGGGACTGCGCTTGCACCCTCTCTCACAACTCTCACATACAGTGGACTCAATAAGTCTAATCTGAATTAAGCATGTATTCATCTCAAAAGAGAAGTTCTCAATTGCTGATTTTTTTAGCCAGTTGTATTTAGCTTCAAATTTTATTTTTAGTTTCCTGTGTTGTGAACTGGAGGTGGCAGAACTTAAGATGTTGAGGTTCTCTTTAGGAGTGTCTAGGGTGGACAGGATTAGGAATGAGATCATCAGAGGGACAGCACAGGTTGGAAAATTGGGAGATAAAATTCGAGAGGGAAGACTGAGATGGTTTGGACATGTGCAGAGGAGGGATAGTGGATATATTAGTAGGAGGATGTTGGAGATGGAGCTGCCAGGCAAGAGACGGAGAGGTAGACCAAAGAGGAGTTATATGGTTGTGGTAAATGAAGATATGCAGGGAGTTGGGGTGAGAGTAGAGGATGTGGAGGACAGGGTGAGGTGGAAACGTTTAACTCGCTGTGGTGACCCCTGATAAAGGGAGAAGCCGAAAGAAGAAGAAGAAGTTTCCTATGTTGTGAAGTGGGCCGACATGCCTATCTATGCTCTTGCTAGTAGACAGCATCTGTGTGACTCTTCTGTCAGTTTACCCCTCCATCCTTCTTCTGCTCTTGTTTCATCCCCTCGCAGGCAGTGACAATGTTCCTGATAATGAGGTGAGAATCTTATTGCCCTAGGTCTCCTGGCCTGGCACCAGTATCTGAGAGCAAGGCATGATCTGTTACTTCTATCTTGAGAGGCAAAGAGCCCCCTCTGTTGACCATTTGTAATACTCCATTCACTTGGTGATGTTCCGAATTAGATGGGATGGTTAGGGATTGCCCAAATTCACATTCAAACATCGCACATCATGGAAGATGAGGAGAGGAAACTATGGGCAGAGCAGAGCGCCCTGCTTTCCCTTGACCACTCCATTTCAAAGTAAGGGATCAAGGACAGACATGCGCATGTCATGCAGTGAATGACAATGGCCACTCTCTCCGCCTGCGGCTCCTGGAACACAGAGGACCTTGCAGGACAAAGAAACTCTGGAAGTTCCCGAGGTTAATGAATCGAAGATATGCAGCCTGTGAGAGGGTAGGCAAACAGGGAGGACACTATGTAATCCAGGAGGAAGTCAGGGCCCTATCCCTACAATGCAAGCCAAGAACGAGACATGAGAAAATGGAGAGGAACAGGGGAGGAGATTCATCCAGCTCACCAGAGACCTTCTGGCAACACATAACAGGGCACCATGTTAAATGACTAATTGATAAGAGGCAGCACACCCACGCACCACACTTGTTACACCACCAACAGCATGATCCCATTATTTTATATTTGGTTCCACGAATGTTATGACTCACCCATGAACTTAAGTGAAACAATCCCTGTAAAATGATCCCATTACACAGGACAGATACATACTGTGCACTCCTTCACACAGCTATCTATTTATATTTTAACATGACAGTTTCATTCTCCATCATGCAAGCACTGACCAGGCATATCCCCACACCTCCCTGTTATTACATCACCCCCTCACCCATACAAGAGGCTGTCATTTCCTTCTCGGGACTCTGTTATTCCAGTAGTCAAGGAGCCAAGTGGCCCAAGCACAGATGAGAGAGAACTGGGCTCTTCACAGGGAACTGAGGTTGTCAGCCCAGCAGGGGAGGGAGGTGCACCTCGCAAGAAGACACTGGCCAAAAACAAACACTGGCCCCGACAGGAAAGAAGCTACAAGACCCTGCTGAGATCCACTGCTCATGCTCTTATTTACATCCACATTAAGGCAATGGAATTGCAATGTGCCTTATCACAGGGTGCTTGTAATAGGAAAAGCAATAGCGTTACAAATCAAAGTTGCAATCATTATTTCATTATTTCACATTCTCTTTGGTTCAACCAATGTGAATTCTAGTATTTGTAATATGCAGCATTCTTGTAAAAACAGGACACTTTCGCTACATAAACATAACGCAGAATAGCAAAACGTACCTGACATGACGATAACTTATTCTGTAGTATTCTCTAACCTGAAATGCAAAGTTATGAAAATGAACCACGGTTTTACCATGGGTTTTTGCTGGAAAGAAAACTATGAATGGTTACTATAGTATCTCAACCATGGTTCATAGTACTGTATGTACTTAGTTATCATAAGATACTTTAGTAGTTCAACTAGATCTAATAGAAACTACATAGTTTATAGTAACAATGGTTATTGTATAGTTAACCATGATTCTACTATGACTTACTAGTATCTTATGGTAACTGTGTATACTATGAATCTTCCATGATTTTACTACTGTACTTTGGTAAAACCATGACATTTCTACCAGACATTTCTATTCTGCCATGTAACTACACTCAGTTGTTTTGACGCTTACTGTCAAAGATTGCACAAGCCCGTGTCTCCCTCTAGTGTTCAGTCAAAGATCAGTCATCCATGGCCTACCAAGTAAAACCTGGTGCTAAATGTTGCAAATAATTCACAGAAACAATATTTATACAATCAACTTCATATGTCTCTTAAGACTTTAAATTCTGGCTACTTGTACAACTGTGTTTAACGTAACATAAATGAATGAATAAATGAATGAATTAATAATTAAATAGAAATGATGTCCTATAGGCCATAATGGCGTTAAATACATACAACCTTATAAGACAACATGTTATAATAAACTCTAAGTCCATTTCATTATGTGAAAGTAGATATGTAAAAGGTCTAGGTAGCATAAACAGTATTAGTGAGGAAGATGAAGAATCGCATACTGGCGAATCGTATTACTGAGTGGAGACTGCACTCTAGTGGTTTTGACTAACATATTCACTCCGATTGAAAAAAAACCACAACTCTGGGCTAAAAATCATTCTGAAGCAGGAGCATGACTATATACAACTTACTGGGGCTATATAAGGAACATATATTGTTCAATATATATTTCTTAACATTTTAACCGTGCTATTCCGGGGCAGAGCTGCAGGGGTCCGACGTGTATTCCGAAGAACACATGGCTACATCTCTTGTACAAAAGTACACTGCTTTTGAGTTTAAGTTTAATGAGCGAACAGTAAATTTACATTTACAGCATTTAGCAGACACCCTTATCCAGAGTGACTTACAAGCAATACAACCTTACAATCCAAGCAATTGTGGGTTAAGGGCCTTGCTCAAGGACCCAACAGTGGCAGCGTGGCAGAGGTGGGATTTGAACCCTAGACCTTCTGGTCCATAGTCCAGTATCTTAACCGCAAGGCTACCACAGTCCCACACAGTGTGCCATTGTGCCAAATTTTTGAACGTTTCATTCGTTAAAATATTAAATTCAACCCAGATAAATTAATAGGACATGCACTTTGGTAAACATTTTATTTGCATTTTAATTAAATTTTAGGCAAAGCCAAACATTCCCCTGTAGTCTTAAATCAATCGTCGACATATATGATTAATAGCGCTGCTTGTTACACTGTGATACTTGGCTAACTTGGCAGATTAATTAGGACACTGGATTAATGCTTGCTATCTACAGATTTATTTAGACTTTCTCGTCTAATCTCACCATATATAATCATATTTATCATATTTAATACTGCCAGTGTGGCAACATAGACTTTGTGTAAAAATATCGGGTAAAATGTGTGGAGTGTGGAGAGAGAATTTATGCCAGTTGAAAATTCTTGAGAACTTTCACTTACAAATAAAAATAAACCACAGTATATTTTACATTGACTTTTATTTAATTGTAGACAGAACTCATGACATGATAATTATTTTTTTGACAATTATTTGTATGACATCTAAACAACTAATGTTTCATGATTTTGACAGGTCTACTTAAATAATGATGTGATTTCAAACAGGTGCGTCAATAGGTGATTATCATGATTTGTTACCAAAGCAGTATCCACGTCTTTGAGGAGCAAAGATGTGTGGAGGATCTCCAGTTTGTCAACAAATGCATGAGAAAATTATTGAAATGTTTAAAAACAATGTTCCTCAAAGACAGATTGGAAGAGATTTAAATCTCTCTCCCTCTGCAGTGCATTATATCATTAAATGATTCAAGGAATATGGAGGAATTTCAGTCTAAAAAAGGCAAGGGCACAAGCCTAAGCTGAACTCCTGTCATCTCCAATCAATCAGACAGCACTGCATCAAGAACCATCATTCATCAATAGCTGATATTAACATTTACAGCATTTGAGAGACTCTTTTATCCAGAGCGACTTACAGAGGTTGCTTTGTATTCTTCTTAGTAGACATTACCTCATGCTAGTATAAATAAACAACAGCCCAAGAACACAATCCAACTAGTATCCTGCTATGATTTGATGTAGGTAAATCCAATAAACAATTTTTACTAGACATGCATTTGCATTTAATAGGTGAGTCTTTAGTCGGCATTTGAAGGCAGCAAGAGACTCAGTCCATTCTGGACACGGTAAACATAAGGATTCTGTTCTGCATAGTAAAGTTTTTGGCATTTGGGAATGCTATGGCTTGGCTAGGGATTACTTTGATAAATCAGTATTCCAGATGTTTTCTGGAAGAAATGGATGCCGTGTTTGACAGACCAAAGACGAAAATGACCATCCATACTTTTATCAACCTTGTCAAAAGTCATTTAAACCTCTGTGATGGCAGCATTAATGTAGAAAAGTACATTAAGGTTTTAGGGCAACACATGCTGCCTTTAACATCTTTTCCAGAGACATCTATGTATTTTTCAACAAGACAAAACCACATTCTGCACACATTACAAAGCCATGAAGAGGATACGGGTACTGTATCTGCCTGCCATCCTGTCCCCAGTAGAGAATGTGTGGAGAATTTTGAAATGAAAAATGTGACATCGACATCCTCATACTGACGCACATCTTAAGATGTGTCTGCAGGAAGAATGGGACAAAAATAATACCTGAAACACTTGGTATCCTCAATGCCAAAATGTCTTTTAAGTATTGTGACAAGGAATGGCAATATTACAAAGTGGTAGATGCTTTACCAGCCCAACTTTGTAACAAAATAATCAGTGGTATTTGTTATTCAGTCTCCGTGTGTTTTGATGTCTTGGCTGGTCAGTGTATATCCAGAACACATGGCAATGTTTGACATTATTGTACTTATTATTCGGAAAGTCTTCAGCCCCTTTTAGTTTTTTCCTCATTTTGTTATGTTGAAACCTTGTGCTAAAATAAAATAAAAAGTTTTCCCCCATCAATCTGCCCTAAATACACCATAATGAGAAAGTGAAAACATAAGTATTCAGACCCTTTGCTATGACAATTGAAATTTAGTTCTGGGGTCCTCCCATTTCTTGATCATCTTTGAGATGATTCTACACCTTGATTGGAGTCTACCATGTGCTAAATTTAGTTGATTAAACATCATTGAGAAAGACACACACCTGTCTATATAAGGTCTCACAGCTATCAATGCATATCAGAGCAATAACCAAGCCAGGTGGAGGAAAGAACTGCCTGTAGAGATCAGAGACAGGATTGAATGTGAAGGCTACAAAAAATTCTGCTGCACTGAAAGTTCCCAATAGCACAGTGGCCTCCATAATTCTTGACTGGAAGAAGTTTTGAACAATCAGGACTCTTCCTAGGGCTGGGGGCCTTGGTTAGAAAGGTGACCAAGAACCCCATGGCCACTGCCTGAGCTCCAGAGACTGTGTGCGCAGATGAGAGAAGCTTCCAGAAGGTCAACCATCACTGCAGTGCTCCAGCAATCTGGGCTTTATAGAAGAGCAACAGGCAGAAGCCTCTCCTCAGTAAAAGACACTTCAAAGCCTGCCTGGAGTTTGCAAAAAAAAAACACCTAAAGGACTCTCAGACTGTGAGAAACAAGGTTCTTCGAGCTGATGTCTGGAGGAAACCTGGTACTGCTCATCACCTGCCCAACACGATCCCTACAATGAAGTAGGGTGGTAGTAGAATCATACAGTGGGGGTGTTTTCAGTGGCTATGACAGGGAGACTGGTCAGGGTTAAGGGAAAGCTAAATGGAGCAAAGTACAGAGATATTCTTAATAAAAACCTGATCCAGAGCTGAAGGTAAACTTTCCAACAAGACAGTGATCGTAAGCACACAGCCAAGACAACACAGGAGTTTACTTAGGGACAACTCTGTGGATGTTCTTGAGTGGCCCAGCCAGAGCCCTGACTTGACCCCAATCAAACATCTGATGAAATTCCAGTTCATAGACTACATGTACAGTCAAAGTCATTGACAGAGGTGGGAACAAGTCACTGAGCTACAGGCAACAGATAAGTCTGGAGTCTTGACATTCAAGTCCTGAGTCAAGTCCCAAGTCAATACGGGCAAGTCTCAAGTCAAGTCTTAAGCTTCAAGTCCAATTCAAGTCAGCAAATGCCAAATGGATTTGTTTTAGTGTGGTTAGTGTTTGTAAAGATGACTACAATAAGTAAATATTTATGAAGAATATGCAGTTACAAAGAATATGTTCTTGTAAAGCCAATGTAGCAGACTCTGAGATTAGACAAATACCACATATTTAATGACAACAGTGCAAATTCATACTGAAACCATCTTCATTATGTTTCTCAATTAACATTCTATTACAGGAGATTTCCCCGTACTCATACTCAAACCCAAAGTCTAAAAAGAGAGCTATTTATTTTATCACACATACAAAAGTTTAACCTACCTGAGACTCTGTACCGACTGTTCCTGCCTCTCTTTGCTCAGCTCTGTTCTCTGTGGTCTTTGCTTAATGACACCATTATGAAACATTTCCATAAGCACTTTTTTTCTTAAACAATTTCTTTCAAATGAATATTTTATTCAAGTGTCTTTTTTTCTGAGGTCTTTACTTACTCGCCGAAAAATGCTCGCATGTCTGTTCGTATTATTCGCCATTTTAACTGATCTATCTGATAAACAGATTTGTATCAAACCAAACCGCTTAAAAATTAGCCTAAAATTCATTGCGTTACTTGGGTAGCTACATATTAGGAGATGTACAAGATTCAACTGCGAGGTAATGAAGCGAACAGAATGCAGTCTGGTTACAATTTTAAATGTGTTTTTTTCTCTTGAGTGGTAGAGGTTAAGCAAAATGTCTGATACGTTCTTAGATTTAAGTTTCTCTTTGCACACTGGCTCCTCATTGAAGATCAGCCAGAACTTACACACTTCTAGACACTCGTACAGCGGACTGTGTTCAGCAGGCAGCGGACCGAACCACTGGGAGGCGTATCAATGGGGGGGGATACAATTCTACAAAGCCTAAAAACGAGTTTTCCCATCTATAATTAGCACACGTTATTTCAATGTATACTGCTTTTATTAATGTCACAGTATATAGTTATGTTTCTCTCTGTTTCTCCCAGGAAAAACTCGACGTGGTCCCCCGTCCCTCCAGGATTTCAGCTCAGCTTCAGGAGGGTCGGCCAAGGGGTAATAGTGGACCTGCCTACCCGGAGCCCTGCTTGGTTGGGTGGGCCCGGGCCTATAATATAAAGCCTCGGATATAAATTTATTTTGGTTTGTAATTTTTATACTCTCTGTGGTTATAGAAATAAATAATACCACATTGCGCCTTTATTTATTTATTCATTTATATAGTCATAGTCTTTTTAAGATCTGCTTTTCTGCGTATTGTGTTCTTTAATTCATCCCCCCACCCCTGCCTCAAAAGCACAAGTGGATTGACCCTCCTGAGCACAGACCTATCGTTTAATTTAAATGAGGTTGACTTGGCTAACGATTTGGCTAAAATGAAACCGAAATCGGGATTCCAAAAATGCAGTGAGTGGAGAGAGAGAGAAATAAATTAGAAGAGGGCATTTCTGCCCCATTTCTTTCAGAAAACATGTGAGCTTGCAGTGTTCCAAACAGTAAATATGTGGTAGTCTATGTACAGTACAGTACTGGAATTTGGCCTGGGTCCTTTCTGTGTGGAGTCTGCATGTCCTCCCCGTGTCTGCATGGGTTTACTCTGGGTACTCCGGTTTCCTCCCACAGTCCAAAGACATGCAAGTTAGGTTAATTGATTACACCAAATTGGCCTGGTTTGAGTGTGGTCTCTGGCGACAGACGGAGCGATGCGTCAGCTGCAGTATACTCAGTCATCAAATGGCAGTGGGTGGACCTCGCATCCGACGGGACAAGTGCCAGGAAAATGATGATTTTTTTTTTTTATTAAAACATAGTGTGTCTGCTTTCATAAACAAAGTTAGCATCAGTCCAGCAACTAACTGGTAAAATGAACACTGTTAGTTTCAGAAGCAGACACAGAAGAAAGAGTAGCACCTGTTATTTTTTTCATGTGACAAGGTGAGCTCACCGAAGTAGTTAATAAGGTTTCCCACTTTCAAGAAACTATGTGCTGAACAGTTCACTAAAAATAACCTTAAATATATTTATATAAATGTCATGTAAGTTAGATGTTACAGTGTAATACCAGGATTAATATCTAATGTCAGTTTGTCTATTTATTCTTATACAGTAGACTGTTAGAAATAATGGAAGATCCCCACAAGGATAACAACATACACTACTAGAGTTGTCAGAAAATTTGCCAGACACCTCACATATGCTGTCAGGACAGAATAACATTTTGCCGAAATGTCAGGACAAAGAGTGTGCCAAAAGTTTGCTTCTGGTTGTTGGGGTTAAGGTTAAGGATGGGGCATAGTATAAATTAGCTGCATTTAACATTATGCCTATGGAAAGACATTACACAGATAGTGAAACACAGATATTTACACAGATTACACAGATTAAACAGATATATATATTTTTTTTTCGTGTGTGTGTGTGTGTCTGTGTGTGTGTGTGTGTGTGTGTGTGTGTGTGTGTGTCTGTGTGTGTTTGGGGTTTGTGGATGGAGAGAGGGAGCCCTGGGCAAACTACTGTGCCTAAGGCCCAAACTTTGATACTACACCCCTGCTCAGGTCTATAGCATTACAGCGATCCAGCGCCGGAAATACGAATACGAAAGGCTCAGATATGAGATGTAATATTATGTTAACACTAAAAAAAATAAAAAAACAACATAAATCGTTATGTTAAAAAAGAGGTTGTGGAGGCTCTCGAGTTTTTTCAAGTCTCAAATTCATGAGTCCAATTCATGTGACTCATGTCCTCACCTCTTGGTCTATAATTTATTTTTCATGTTTATCTCCACTTGTAGTGGTCAGGGTATTTCAAAGAACATGGGGTGCAAGAATGAGCTTGCCCTGGATTACAGATCATGGCATGACAGGGATCACTGTTGCAGCTCCAGGGATGATTGACCTTACCAACATTGTCGCCCTCAGACACCGCCAATCATGCCTGCATGCCACACCAAACCCAATGCAAGACAAAAATAGCACTTATCATACACAAAATATAGTATACACATTAAAGCACTCTAGATAGGCAACAAACTCAAATAGCTTTTGTGCAGACCCTCAGAGTATCAGAAAAAAATGTATTATAAGAATAATCAAGAAAATAAATACATGTACGTAAATATAGTCTAACAATCAGTATGGTACAGAATGATCTAATTATATTCATACCGTGGGTGTTTATTTATGAAATGACTGGCAGGATTCCCGCTATGGTTTATATTTAATAGAGCGATGCTATTGGAGGACACACAGTTTTATCTCCGCCCACTGTCAGTGATCCACCAATAGTCGTTGGATAAAAGGTCGCGTCTGCTGTTTACAGCAGGACAGCTGAGTGTTATGGTTCTGTATCGGGAAATCATCGCGTTTATAGATGTGTGCCTTCATTTTGTAAAATAGTTTGTTCTTAGAGCAGCACAGTATTTAATTCGGAGATCAATTATGGCAACTGTTATCAAAGATGTCCGTTTAACAAGTTGTCAGAGTTTCCTGTGCGTCGGATTTGCCGGTATTTTGAGTAAAAGCGTTACGTCGCCGCTTGAGGTGGTCAAGATATTGCGGCAGGTTGGAACATTTCACTGTAAACGCGGTTTTTTAAACAGTTTCCTACTTCTCTATCAGAGCGAAGGTCTGCGGGCATTTTGGAAGGGGAATTATGTTTCTTGCCTTCGACTGTTTCCGTACAACGCCATGCATTTGGGAACCTACAAAACGTGAGTACAATGTCTCTTCTAATGGAAGATTTATGTTTTCGTTTCCATGGCTGTGTCAGCAGACTAGCGAGTGAGTTTGTTTATACCGGCCGGCATTTGGCCGCCTGTCACCAAGCCATCTGTTAGCTAACACTAAGTAGAGCACCTCAGCTCCTCAGTTGTGTTGTTGAACTGAATACAGTAGAGGTAGTTAAGTTTGGGGTGTGTGGGTATGATTTAGTATTTATGCAACATATCGGTTTCGATCATTTTAAGTTTGGCTAGCGTTCGCTCTAAAGTTCACGTCAGTTCACACTGACGTCACCACGCCTTAGCTTTTAAGCCAATCAGGAAGCTTGAATATCTGCACATACGATGACGTTGTGAATTCAGACAGGGCGTTGACGGAGTGATTTATCAGTCACTATAATATTGTGTATATAATATGATTTATAATAAGTTTGCCATGCACTTTAAGTCATGATTTGATTCAACCTTCAAATTAGTGTTAAACCCAAGTTCTCGGTCCTATCATGTCTACGGTTAGTGCACGCTATGTGTCTCCATACAGTATAAACACCTGACAGCCTGACCAGCTGTTTAGGAATGTCCCATCCCTTTCTAGGAAATGCAGCAGTAACATGACCAGCCTTCTGTAACACCACTGCTGTTGATGGGTCTAGCTTATCTGTTTATTTTTATATCTGTTCACAACAGTGGCTTTGGACAGTTTGGGTACCCTTTAGATATAACTGCGGCTGAACATTTACAGAAACTGTTGATCATTCCTGTACATTGGGTTGGAGGAATTTTAGAGCATTCCTCCATACAAAACAGCTTCAACTCTGGGATGTTGGTGGGTTTCCTCACATTAACTGCTTGCTTCAGGTCCTTCCACAACATTTCGATTGGATTAACGTCAGGACTTTGACTCGGCCATTCCAAAACATGAACTTTATTCTTCTTTAACCATTTTTGGTAGAACGACTTAAGAACCTCCAGCATAAGAACCTTATCCCATCTGTGAAACATGGTGGTGGTAGTATCATGGTTTGGGCCTGTTTTGCTGCATCTGGGCCAGAACGGCTTGCCATCAATGATGGAACAAGGAATTCACACCAGATACTGAAAGCAAAGGTTTACATACTTTTGCCAGTCACTGATATGTAATATTGGATCATTTTCCTCAATAAATATGTCCCACTCACAACTGATTGGTATTCCACTGATTGAAAACACCTGACTCTTATTTCACCTCCAAATATAACTGCTAATCCCAGAGGTTCACATACTTTTGCCATTCACACATTTGTAGTATTGGATCATTTTCATAAACAAATGGCCAAATATAATGTTTTTTTATAAGGTTCTCATTATCTACTTTTAGGTCAGGTGTGAAATCTGATGGTGAAATTATAATTAAGCAGAAATATATAAAATTCTAAAAGTTTACACACTTTATATGTGTGAAAACATTTTATATATTGTGTGCTTACTGAATTAATTTCTGTGCCCAACAGTTTGGTTTACCTCCATATGGATAAGCTTGGTCATATATCCCAATGGAGAGCCATCGTAGCTGGCGGTCTATCCGGAATAGCTGCTGCTCTTGTTACATATCCGTTAGAGGTGGCTGAAACCAGGCTGATTGTGCAGAATTGCAGAGAAGCCACGTACCAGGGTGTCCTGAACACTCTTTCTAGCATCCACAGACATGAGGGCTTTCTGGCTCTCTACCGTGGCTTTTCCCTCACGATATTAGGTAAGCTTTTTGACCTTTTCAGTTATAATGTGTGTATTCTAATGTAATCATTTATATATCCTGGTGAGGGTTGCTGGGACTTGAGTCTAGTGTGGGACAGTGGGACTGTTGTGGTGCAGCGATTAAAGTAATGGACTGTGGACCAGAAGGTCTGGGGTTCAAGCTCCAGCAAAGCCAAGCTTCCACTGTTGGTCATTTGAGCAGGACCCTTATCCTACTGCTTAGAACATCATTCTGGATAAAGATGTTTGCTTAATTGATAAATGTAAACATAGAGTCTTAGATCTGAGAACCTAAATCTATTTTTTCATAGATAACGACGCACCATATAACATGGTAACTAATTTCATCTCAGTTAATAATGTCAGGATTTTATCCCGGAGATTTCTTTATCACGTGCGGTTTCTTTGTGGACATCTAATAATGCCGTTGCATTCTTTGAACACCAGGGGGCACAATCATACGTCCTATAAAGCGTAACTCCATATCTCCAATGGAAACTGAAGTTTTCCTGGGATGTTTAGATGTGTGTAGCTCTCTCGCTCTCTCTCTCTCTCTCTCTCTCTCTCTCACACACACACACACACACACACACACACACACACACACACACACACACACACAATTGATGCAAAAAGTGCTCCAAAAAAAAAAGTCCTACATATAAGATAAATAGACATATAGCTTATTCAGTGTTTTTATGAACTTGCATTTCTTTTTATTCATAATCCATATATTCTTTATTAATATGCCTTTTTTGTATAAATATATCCAGATTAAAAGCTATGAAATCTATTCTGGAATTGCTTGATTGCGTATCATCTTTTCATGTTGTTTTGGAACAGGTGCTGTCCCTTTCTCGATAGGCTGCTATGTAGTGTTTATTAACTTGGATAAGATATGGCAGGAGCACCACTTCCGTTTCTCCTCTTTGCAGCACTTCATCAATGGTTGCCTCGCTGCAGGAGTGGCTCAGACCCTCTCTTTCCCCATTGAGACGATTAAAAGGAAGATGCAGGTGAGAATGCCCTTTACATCCAAGTCGACTTTTACTTTTTTTCCTATGCATTATGTGGCCAAAAGTGTTAATTAGTGATCACATCCACACTCACTGCTAACAGGTTCTTAATATGACACATACAGAATGGAATCTCCATAGACAAATAGTGAGCGTAGAATGGGCTGTACTGAACACTTCAGTTAATCTCTATATAACCCTGTCATAAGTTTTTACTTTCCAACATGTCAGTTCATCAGCTGTCTGCACTTCTTTAAGAACACACTTGCATTCTTAAAGAAATGGTTTGTCAGCTTGGATGAAGAACTTGACCGGGCTTACATAGAGCCTAGACCTTATTGTCTGACAGCAGTGATCAACCTTGTAGTTTTGTTCCAAAATCTAGTTGAAAGCCTTCTCAGTGGAGTGATCAATGAAGGGAAACAACTCTATACTAATGCTCTTTGTATTTGGATGTAATTATTGGATGTCTACAATCCTTTGGCTGTATAGTGTATGTTACTACCCTTATGTTTCAATGTATTTCGGTGTAAAACAAAACTGCAAAGAGCCTTTAAGTGATGGGTGCACAACTTCAGTCCTGGAGGGCCATAATGCACAGTGCAGTTTGGTGATTTTCCTGCACTACCATGCTGACTAAACCTTTTTGTTAACTGGGGAATTGAATTAGGTGTCTCTTTAAACAAGAAGGAGCTTGCAGTCCTCTGCTGGTTCCTAACACTCCAGGACTGGAGTTGTGTATCCTTGCATTAAGTTTACCTTCTAGTTGAACTCCCAGTTATATGGCCAATGGCGTCATAACTTGGGTGACCAGGCGTCCTGTTTTTCCTGGGACAATCCCATATTTCAGTCCATTTCCTGGTGTCCAGACTTATATTTACAATATATATTTTTGTCCCGTATGTCAAAGAAAGTGACAAATTTATACTGCAGCCTAATGAACATCAAAAGGAACACACCAATTATTTGTTGGCCAACTACATTTATTCATTCTATATATAATTCAGTCAATTATCAGCCGCCCTTCACCGACATGACTTAATGCCCTCACTCACACTCCACTAACCACTATCAAAAAGGATATACATTTCTAAGAAAACATGCTCTGGAAGTCCACGGAAGTCGCAACAATATTAATCAACATATTAAAAAAAACACAAAGCTGAAAAAAGTAAGTGTGTATATAGTGTATGCCGTGCTATGTATCTGTGATATCATACAGTGGGGCAAAAACTATTTAGTCAGCCACTGATTGTGCAAGTTCTCCTACTTAGAAAGATGAGAGAGGTCTGTAATTTTCATCATAGGTACACTTCAACTATGAGAGACAAAATGAGAAAAAAAATCCAGGAAATCACATTGTAGGATTTTTAAAGAATTTAATTGTAAATTATGGCGGAAAATAAGTATTTGGTCAATAACAAATGTTTAACTCAATACTTTGTAACATAAGCTTTTTTTGGCAATGACAGAGGTCAATCATTTCCTGTAAGTCTTCACCAGGTTTGCGCATACTGTAGCTGGTATTTTGGCCCATTCCTCCATGCAGATCTCCCCTAGAACAGTGAGGTTTTGGGGCTGTCACTGGGCAACACGGACTGGAGACTGGCTAGGCCACTCCAGGACCTTGAAATGCTTTTTACGGAGTCACTCCTTCATTGCCCAAGCGGTGTGTTTGGGATCATTGTAATGCTGGAAGACCCAGCCATGTTCCATCTTCAATGCTCTCACTGATGGAAGGAGGTTTTGGCTTAAAATCTCACGATACATGGCCCCGTTCATTCTTCCCTTAACACGGATCAGTCATCCTGTCCCCTTTGCAGAAAAACAGCCCCAAAGCATGATGTCGCCACCCCCATGCTTCACAGTAGGTATGGTGTTCTTGGGATGCAACTCAGCATCCTATTTCCTCCAGTTGAGTTTTTCCCAAAAAGTTCTATTTTGGTTTCATCTGACCACATGATATTCTCCCAGTCCTCTTCTGAATCAGCCATATGCTCTCTGGCAAACCTCAGACGGGCCTGGAGACGTACTGGCTTAAGCAGGGGGACACACCTGGCACTGCAGGATCTGAGTCTCTCTCGGCGTAGTGTGTTACTGATGGTAGCCTTTGTTACTTTGGTCCCAGCTCTCTGCAGGTCAATCATCAGGTTCCTCCGTGTAGTTCTGGGATTTTTGCTCATTTAGTCTTGTATGTCTTCCATTGCTCCCACAGTTGATTTAGTCACACCAACCTGCTTGCCTATTGTAGATTCACTCTTCCCAGCCTGGTGCAGGTCTACAATTTTCTTCCAGTTGTCCTTCGGCAGCTCTTTGGTCTTGGCCATGGTTGAGTTTGGAGTCTGACAGTTTGAGGCTGTGGACAGGTGTCTTTTATACAGATAACGAGGTCAAACAGGTGCCATTAATACAGGTAATGAGTGGAGGACAGAAGAGCTTCTTAAAGAAGTTGTTACAGGTCTGTGAGAGCCAGAAATCGTGCTTGTTTGTGGGTGGCCAAATACTTATTTTCCACCATGATTTACAATTAAATTCTTTAAAAATTCTTCAATGTGATTTCCTGGATTTTTTTAATCTCATTTTGTCTCTCATAGCTGAAGTGTACCTATGATGAAAATTACAGACCTCTCAACTTTCCACTAAATACTTTTTTGCCCCACTGTATGTGGATGCAGCAAGTTACTGTCGTGGTGCTTGTGTGTTGAATGAGTGGGCTGAGTAGCTTGGGCCACTACTTGGTGCTCATATCCAAGTATTGATAGGTAAAAATACATTTTTAGGGCTGGTAATGTGGCTGTGCTGTGTTGAGTGTATAATGAAGCACGGCATGAGCAAAGTTTACAATACTGTACACACAGTGTCTCGTATTTTGCTATTGAAAATCTGGTCACTCTAGTCATAAGTTCTAGTCATAGTCATAAGAGTGTTGCTATTAGAGAAACTTGCAAAAGTGACTGTGGAAAGAACCATTAACATGACTCGGATCTGTTACAGCAGTACTGTTAGTGAAGCTGTGAATGTCCTTGGGGTTCTTCTCTCTACAGCTCACTGACAAGTTGGACGTCATGGTTATTTCACTCAGTTAAATGGTTAAATCTCACAGCAAGATCCTTGAAATGATGACATTATGTGCCTAACAGCTCTGTCATGTGATTAATCAGCTATGTCAAGTGTATCTGATCCAGCCTTTTCGGATCCTGTACACACTCCCAGTCAGGGGTGTAGCACCAAAGTTTGGGTCCTGGGGAAAGTAGTTGCTCAAGACCCCCTCTCCCTCTCCACCCACAACCCCGAGTTCACCCAGACAACCAGAAAAGGGGGGGCGGGGATCTCTCTCTCTCTCTCACACACACACACACACACACACACACACACACACAAATGTTGGCTTCAGTATCTATGTCAGGCCTTTTCATAGGCATAATGATAAATGTGTGGTGCATGGAAAAAAAAAGAGGTGCTGCTCTTTCTTCCTGAGGGACTGTGCATTACAATCTGTTTTACTAAAAAATGATTGCTGCAACTCTATGTACAGTACTGTATATAGATGACCATTAAAGTAGCTTAAGAGGACATTACTACAGTATAATTACTGTATTACAGCATATTACAACCACAGAAATTAAACGATAGATCTGTGCGCAGGATGGTCAATGTCATCTAATATTGACATCTGATCATTTCGTTGCATTCTTTGAACACCAGGGGGCGCAATCATACGTCCTATAAGGCGTATGTTCATATCTTCAATGGACACTGAAGTTTTCCTGGGATGTTTTCTCTGTCTCTCTCTCTGTCTCACACACACACACACACACACTCACAAAATGTTTGCACTTCAAATAAAAACGAATGTCTTTTATTTAATGAAAAAATTGATCATGAGAGAATCCAATCGTAATCGTGTATCAAATCCTGAGTAGAGTGTATCGTTACACCCCTAGTTTTACCACTTATTACTTGTCAAGGCTTATATTATTTCTTTGCATTTTTTACAAATAAATGTGTAACATTTGTCATTTATTTAATATTTAAGGCTCAGAGTACAATTCTGCCACATTGTGGAGGAGTCGATGTCCATTTCACCGGGATGGTAAACTGCTTCAAAGAGGTCATCAAAACCAAGGGTGTCTTGTCCCTCTGGAGTGGAATTACAGCCAACACACTCAAAGTGAGATTATTATTTTTTTTGTTAAACTATGCTTAATACGATACCAAATAAGAAAAAGTTGGGACAGTATGAAAAATGCAAATAAAAAACGTAGCGTGTCTTATGTTCACTGTTTACTTTTAATTAATTGCAATCTGGTCAACTTCATTTAAATTTCCAAAAAAAGTTGGTAATTTAGGGCTAGTACTGAGGTAAAAAAAAAAGTAATGATATAATTTCAAACCGGTGATGTCAGCAGGTGATTTAACTCTTTCCTCCCCGTTTTAACCCTGTTTTTCCTGGTCAGGGTTGCAGGGGTGTCCAGAGCCGATGTACAATTGAGAGTAATGCTTCCAAACAGAAGCTTCTAAAATGTCTTAATTCAATTTCAGTTACTGTCATTTCATAACTTACAATGTGATTTAAAGTATTTTAGCCTGTATTGTGTAGCTACTGTATGATCATTGGAAATGGAAAGGATATTTGATTGAGATGGTTAGGAAGGTAGTTAGAAAACATTTAGTTAAGTATACTTTCAGTATCATTTGCACTGACCTTGGTTAAATACTTTAGCATCAGCTGAATTGAAACAGAACACGAGCCATATTCATAAATATGCTAAGAATCCTCTTCGAGCGCACCTGACTGGCTTAAAATCTCCCAGCTAGGAGTTTTAGCTTAAGAGTGATTCAGAGGCGATCTAAGTGCAGCTCTGAACAAAACAAAAACGTTATCTTAGTGGGGAGGCAGGGTTGACCCGGTTGCTAGGTATGACGCATTCTTTTGTAAGCTGTTATTGGGTTCTACAACACCCCACCCCCCAAACACACACCACCACCACCACCACCACCACCACCACCACACTCATACTCCTACCTTTAAGAGGGAAATGCCCACAATTCTAAGATTTTTCTTAGCATTCCGCTTTATGAATATGGCCCCAGATTTGTTAAGGATCGCTTAGTACATTGTTAGCGAAGATGTACAAAACAAACAGCTTTTGGTGATTGTGTAATCATGTTGTGTCAGTTTCATTTGTGTTTGATGTTTCTTTTGCAGATTGTCCCTTACTATGGCCTGCTGTTCAGCTGCTTTGAGATGTGTAAACAAGTCTGTCTTTACCAAAATGGCTACACTTTGTCTCCACTAAGCTACAAGCTTAAGCCAGGAGTTGACCAAAGCCTGGGCCCACATGAACTGCAGGAGTTTAAGCGCTACCTGCGAAACAGGAAAATACAGACGCAAAGTTCATCCATGAGAAATCGCTGGTAAATTCAACCATATGACAATCGAAAGAGCACAAAGGACAAATATATATTTTTGGATCATGTGGGGTGTAAACCTCATCCTACCACATACTTTACTATACCTTTGAGCATAATTGTTTACACACAATACACGTGAATTCTCCATTGACCTTTTGCACACAACACTACGCATTGTCAAACCAGTATTTTTGATGCCAATAATGTTGTGTCAGTGTTCACGGTGCGGACTTTCCACTATGGACTCTAACAGCACTTGCTGCTACTGGATTAGTTAAGAGATATGTTGTGTTCAGCACTGCAGTCAACAATGTACACTATTTTAGGGGTTTTGTACCAGCACACTTGAACAGCCCCTTTTACAATACCTCAGTACATCAGACTGTAGCCGATGGTATAATGAACTGTTTAATGATTAGCATTACTTTAGTATGATCATGTAACTCTGTCTCTTTGACCTGTTGGCAGTGTAAAGGACTGGCAATATAAGGGTGTTTCAGGGTGTGTTACTGTAGTGCTATTATTAGGAATATCATCCTTTAAATCACTTAAGTCACTCATTTCAAATGGTTGGAAACTGACCAAACATTAATAATCAAAATCTTTATGCTACTGTAATATAAATATAAATGGTATTTTCACACGAAAACTGTGTGCAAACGATACATGAATGCGTCAGAGATGCCGCTGAAGACACGAGTGGAAATCTACCATTTACACAGCACCTGAAGCCTAAACTGTTATACATATCACTCCTTCCAGGACATACACAACACTGTGGTTCTTCAACAGTTACTGAGGGCTTTATTTTTTCTTTTGCACCTTACTACACTTCACAGTCATCTCCAGCATGGAAGCTCTTCAGAGCGTGCTGTTTGCAATACATGCATAGCGAAAATAAGCTCGACTCCTAAAACGTTTGGAACAACTAATTTAATAAAACATTTAAAACAGCAGCACCCCACTGAATATGCACAATTTGACAAAGCTAACAAAGGCAAAGGGGTTAAAGCTAATGCTAAAGCTAGTACAGAGCCAGGCCCAAGCCAGAAGCCTTGCCATTTTCTTTAGCAATGAAGTAGTTTCCATTAAAAGAAAAGTTATGCTGTAATTTATAATTGTTAGACAGAAAGTAAATCAGCCGAAATCAGAATTGACCAAGAAAACTGCAGTTGGTGCATTGGTAAGACCATGATCGTTAAAGCGAACAGACATTGATTGGATGGTGTTAAATGGCACTTACCTGTACACCGATCAACCAAAACATTAGAACACCTGTTTACTTAATTTGACACATAACACCTGCCTAAATATTGTTAATGAATAGATGGTTTTAATGGTTAGGCCAATCTCTGTATATGATGTCTGACCTGTGGGTAAACATAACCGTTTTCGTTCTTATTAGGCATAATTCTGATATTATAGTTTTGCTTGTTAACTCAGTGATATGAAGCCCTTCATATCACATTTTCACTAAGTCTGTCAAGATTACAAGCAATTTCGATTAGAAAAGGACCCTCCACACAGGTGATGTTATTCTAGATCCTTGTTGGTGTACTAGAGAACAAAGAGGAGGAGCAAAGTGTGTAGTAATACTATAGATTTTATTTTGCCTATTTGCTTATAATCTTTAAATGAGTAACTTAAGGTTGCCATTGAGCTAGAAGAGAAATAACTCAAAAGATACTACTACTCGCTAGGATTGGTTTTTGACGAGTTACAAAAAGGTGTATGTTCGTGTTGCAATGAGTGTCTTTTCACTAAAGTTTTTAATTATTTTAATTATTTTTTAATCTAATTATTATTTAATCTAATTATTTTAGCTTCCTTCCATTTTTCCACTGTGAGAGCCATGACTTGTAGAGAGTTAATTTGGCTGATTCATTAATCAACTTATATTTTCTGTAAGGTAATTAATGGATAAATATCTTCATTGAAAGTGCTTCTGAATGTCATCATCAGTAAAGTCAATACCAACAACAACAAAAAAGAATTTCAGTTGTTAGTGTAAGTGTTACACTGGTAGTTCTAGAAATCTCTGGAGTTCTGAAAATCTAAGCATGTGAATAAGCCTGACAGCCCACATACTACTCCTCATATTTAACCATAGATGAGCAAGGTGCTCAGGGAATGAAGTGACTTACAAATATGTTGTTTGGTGGACTATGTAGTGAGCAAGGGAATAAAAGGTTTCCTTTAATTTTTGTCTTTTTATCCATTTAAAAATGTTCATAAAATTTCAATGGGTTAGCCATAAATAAAAAAGCACACAAGTATTTTTACTGGGATTGTCGCTAACAGAACATGTGAAAGAAAAGAGAAAATGGGTCTTGAATAAGGTATAAAATACAATTATATGGCTGTTGGAGGGAAACGGTCTCTAATCATATGGGTGGCTGTCCTTCTAGTGTCTTTGTAATACCACTGTTTAAAAAACGTTGCCCTTCATGACTACAAACCACTGCATATGCAAACTGACATATAAAGTATGCAAGCTACTGGTGTTCAACACATTGTCCAAATGTAGTTTTAAAACTCTTGATGGAAGAGTTTTAGGGACTGCGGTAGCCTAGCGGGTAAGGTACTGGACTATGGACCAGAAGGTCCAAGGTTCAAATCCCACCTCTGCCAAGCTGTCACTGTTGGGTCCTTGAGCAAGACCCTTAACCCACAATTGCTTGGATTGTAAGACTGTATCAACTGTAAGTCGCTCTGGATAAGGGCGTCTGCTAAATGCTGTAAATGTAAATGATTTTTTAGAGACTGTGGTAGCCTAGCGGTTAAGGTACTGGACTATGGACCAGAAGGTCCAAGGTTCAAATCACACCTCTGCCAAGCTGTCACTGTTGGGTCCTTGAGCAAGACCCTTAACCCACAATTGCTTTAATTCTAAGACTGTATCAACTCTAAGTCGCTCTGGATAAGGGTGTCTGCTAAATGCTGTAAATGTAAGAGCCACTTTTTTTCTTCTGAAGGCGTCAGCTTTATTTATTGTGTATATGCTCTATGTGCAAACATGAAACCGATTCAGTATAAAACCTGGAACTGATGGCATACTTTGAAATTGTACTTCATACTTATGTAGTTATGTTTGCTTTAATTTGAATTTGCTTAAAATAAATGCTCCTTTTCACATTTTAACCTTGTTTGTCCTGGTCAGGGTCATGGGGGGCCCAAGCGTCTATCCCTGGAGAATAAAGGACACGGGTGTAAGAGGCCCTAGATGGAATGCGAGTCCATCAAAGGGACGGTTGGAATCACTACTACTGTGTGGTGAGATGATCCCAAAACCATCCCTACCTCAAACATAGTCAATCGTGTCTGCATGTGATGCTGACCTTGCCAGACGGCACCGCTGTGCCACCTTAGTTCCTGAGATAATTAAATGTAAAGTACAACAGAATTTTACAGAAGGTTAACTGTATATTGTGTTTATGTATCAGTTTCTCAAACATTCTGTCAAAAAAAATATTTCGCCATATTAGTTGGTAGCATCTCATCACAAAATCACTTACCGAGTCTGTACTAAGAACACTTTAAAATGATTTACTATCTAGTTTTCAGTGACTGTGATCCTTTCAGTATGGCGGATAGCCCAGGCCAAGTACATTCCCATGCCCTACAGTGTGTACATGTAATGTCATTCCGAACATAGCGTTTTCTTTACCCTTGAGACTCATTCCCTCGGTTCACGTTATTTTGTCCTCTGAAAGGCCGGGAGTTATGCCGTATCCCAAATTACACACTACGCACTAAATAGTATCTTGAAGTAGTCTGGATTGGCGTACTCTTTAGTACGGAATCCAGCATTTTGAAACACATCCTCAACCCAGCTAAACGCCCGCCTTGGACCCTCAACTCCTCCCTATATTCAACGAACCAATCAAAGCGGCGCATTCCTACTCGCGTTTAGTCTCGCGACTGCAGCGGTTTAAAGTCTCTTCGCGACTTGTGATTCGGCCATTTCGACCCAGCCGGCACTGTGCGCTGTTCCGCTCCTGAGCGAGCTCTCACTGTCTCCTTCAAACGACACCGCGTCCACAGCGCCCAACAATGAGCGAGACCGCCATCTCTTTCGCTAAGGACTTCTTGGCCGGTGGTATTGCTGCTGCCATTTCTAAAACAGCTGTTGCGCCCATCGAAAGAGTAAAGCTGCTGCTTCAGGTAAGATTTGACTTTTTTTTAAGCGAGCGTTTGATTTGCAATGAACGGAGAATTCCGGAAGCTTGTCGGTTTTACACTACGACGCCGGCTGGATAATAAATACCCTTATGTAGTTAATACTCGTGTAGTCTCGTGCACTTATCGTTAATAACCCGGATTAAAGAGGTAACGTTATATAGTAGTTAATTTATTTGAGGCGAATTCGTTAGAATTTGACTGTAGCTTTAGTCATGTAGCTAACAATAGCTTGCCAGGCGTATAAAGCGCTTTAAGCTTAGAATTGAATTGTAATGTGATTTCTATTCATACTTCTGGTTTCGCTTTGTCTTACACAGTAAGCATAAGCTGATCCAACCAATGGTTAACGACTATTCATTATTCATCGTCTCCTGTTCGCTACCATAAGCCTTAGCTACGTAGCATGACCTTAGCTAGCTAGTACGCTCGAGGAAGTGACCGTGTCACTCGTCTTCGACGTCACAGGAATTTCATAGGTTCACTGTCATCACGTGCCTCGTTAGGTTCAGGCGTTGTTCCAAATCGCCTCCGACCCTTTCGATTAGTGTTTCACCAGCATTGAGTTTATTTGGCGTACTATTTAGTGGAGGTGTATACGGATTGGGACGTCGCACATTTACGCAAGTGCCGAACGCATCCTGTCCTTAAATGGTTAGGAAGTTGGTAGATAGGTAGACGCGCAAGGCCTGTTCTTCTTATACGTGATTTTATATGTTGGTCATTTGTCGTCGCTTCTTCAAAAAGCGTCCATTGTTTCAATACAATGTCGTCGGTGTGGAATTCGTATGGAGCGGTTTTTTATGGAACTTTGACATTTGAGTGATACCCTTGCTGCTTTCCAGTAGCCACTTCACAACACCAGAGTACTTTTAGTACATGTCCTTTTTATATTGTGTCCTAAGGTCATTCTATGACGAACAAGACTGGGGGTGGGGTTGTTGCATCCTCTAGGTCACCACTATGACTCTCAGGGTGACCTGAATACTAGCTAGTTAGCTAATGTACTGTAGGTAGCTACCAAGGGTGTGGCGGAGGGAACCAGATTTGTGGGTAAGGGTGTTCTTTGGGATTCATTTTCACTTGGTTGCCAATTACAGGTGGCTTGCATGGTGCATTTCATGTATCCACCCAAACGTTTAATACAGCATTTGTTTTTTTCCAGGTTCAACATGCCAGCAAACAGATCACAGCTGATAAGCAGTACAAGGGGATCATGGACTGCGTGGTCCGCATTCCCAAGGAGCAGGGCTTCCTGTCGTTCTGGAGAGGCAATTTGGCCAATGTCATCAGATATTTCCCCACTCAGGCCCTCAACTTCGCCTTCAAGGACAAGTACAAGAAGGTCTTCCTTGATGGTGTAGACAAGCGCACCCAGTTCTGGAGGTACTTCGCCGGCAACTTGGCCTCTGGAGGTGCCGCTGGTGCCACCTCTCTGTGCTTTGTGTACCCCCTCGACTTTGCCAGAACCCGTCTTGCAGCAGATGTAGGCAAAGCTGGAGCAGAGAGAGAGTTTACCGGTCTGGGTAACTGCTTAGTAAAGATCTTCAGGTCTGATGGTCTGAAGGGGCTGTACCAGGGTTTCAACGTATCTGTGCAGGGTATCATCATCTACAGAGCAGCTTACTTCGGCATCTACGACACTGCTAAGGGTGAGTTTAACTAGTGTGATGTGTGGTCCAGCCACAGGCATTTATATGCTAACATTATCCTCTCTCTTTAGGTATGTTGCCAGATCCTAAGAACACCCACATTGTTGTGAGCTGGATGATTGCCCAGTCTGTGACTGCAGTGGCCGGTCTCGCGTCGTACCCCTTCGACACCGTGCGTCGTCGTATGATGATGCAGTCTGGACGCAAAGGAGGTAAGTTTGTTTTGCATGATGGCTTGGCTGGCTGGTTGTTGGTGGTTTTTGATTTTCCACAAGTGGATAGTAACATGTCTCTCTCTTGCGCAAACAGCTGACATCATGTACAGTGGCACAATTGACTGCTGGAGGAAGATTGCCCGAGATGAAGGTGGCAAAGCCTTCTTTAAGGGCGCTTGGTCCAATGTTCTGAGAGGCATGGGTGGAGCCTTTGTGCTTGTCCTGTATGATGAGTTGAAGAAAGTCATCTAAGTGTTTGATCGTTAACGTTGGTGCACCTAAATGTAAAATTTGTACATTTTCAAGGACTCAAATTCCGCCTTATTTATAGGGACCAACTAGTATGTCGGTACTAGTTGTACTGGGGAAGTAGTTTTTGTGCTTTTATTTTGGCACCTTGTTTGTTCCCCTCATCATGTCATTCCCACAGAGTACAAAGCCATGTCAGGTCTTAACCTGCCTTGTCATCCAATCTGTCTGTCTAGGCAATAAAGACCCACTGAATCTAATACAGAGATTGAAGTTTGGTTTTTTTGGGCACTTGTACACATTTAAATGGTCAGTAAACACATTTGTACTAGGCATTACCTGATGACTTATCAGAGGTGTCCCAGAGTAGTAACTGAAGAAGACTTGGTTCTATGAGTGATGCATGCCAGTGGTGTTGACTTTCCAGAGCTTCAGGCTTCTGCCTGGGCTGTCATCCAGCCTTATTTCTGGGCTCTGGCCAATGATAGCTGTGAAGAGCTTGATGTCTTGCACCCTCTCACTTATGCTAGTGGAAGTATAGTGTCTTAACCATAGCATGATTGAAATTTCAATTTCTGTAAGTGTTCGTTTTATATACACACACACACACAGTGGGGCAAAAGTATTTAGTCAGTCACTGATTATGCAAGTTCTCCTACTTAGAAAGGTGAGAGAGGTCTGTAATTTTCATCATAGCTACACTTCAACTATGAGGGACAAAAATTAGGAAAAATAAATCCAGGAAATCACATTATAGAATTTTTAAAGAATTTAATTGTAAATTGTGGTGGAACATAAGTATTTGGTTCAACTCAATACTTTGTAACACAACCTTTGTTGGCAATGACAGAGGACAAACGTTTCCTGTAAGTCTTCCCCAGGTTGGCGCACACTGTAGCTGGTATTTTGGCCCATTCCTCCATGCAGATCTCCTCTAGAGCAGTGATGTTTTGGGGCAACACAGACTTTCAACTACCTCCACTAAGTTTCTATGGGGCCGAGGTCTGGAGACTGGCTAGGCCACTCCAGGACCTTGAAATTGTCCGAGCGGTGTGTTTGGGATCATTGTCATGCTGAAAGACCCAGCCATGTTCCATCTTCAATGCTCTCACTGATGGAAGAAGGTTTTGGCTTAAAATCTCACGATACATGGCTCCGTTCATTCTTCCCTTAACACGCATCAGTTGTCCTGTCCTCTTTGCAGAAAAACAGCCCCAAAGCATCATGTTTCCACCCCCATGCTTCACAGTAGATATGGTGCAACTCGGCATTCTTCCTCTTCCAAACACAATGAGTTGAGTTTTTACCAAAAAGTTCTATTTTAGTTTCATCTGACCACATGATAATCTCCCGATCTTCTTCTGGATCATCCATATGCTCTCTGGCAAACTTCAGACGGGCCTGGACATGTACTGGCTTAAGCAGGGGGACACGCCTGGTACTGCAGGGTCTGAGTCCCCCTCGGCGTAGTGTGTTACTGATGGTAGCCTTTGTTACTTTGGTCCCTGCTCTCTGCAGGTCATTCATCAGGTCCCTCCATGTAGTTCTGGGATTTTTGCTCACCGTTCTCATGATCGTTTCCACCATGATTTACAATTAAATTCTTTAAAATTTGGATGGATTCAGACTTTGAACAACAATGAGTTCAGTATACTGATTTGGCTAGCTGCTGCTGGACACAGAGCATTCTGTAGATTGGGGGATTCAGTCTTCTAAAGACTGTAATAAGTTATTAAATGCTTCACAGCAGGGGGTCTGGCTTAATTCCTAATTTGCTGAATAACCTTATCCCTGCATGTCCTCTATATTAACTGGAATTTATGCCAGGAAAGTTGTATGGTACTGCTTAGTTTGAACTTCCTCATTTAAATCTGATTACACGTGCACTTATGCAGCAGTCTAAAGTACATTATGTACTGGTGCTCCTCCTCAGAGTTGATCAATAACTCAATATAGTTTCTAAGAACAATGGGGTTCTTGTTGAGGTTTTAATATTGTCCACTATCTCAAATTCAAAACGGACACAGCAAGAGCGAAAAAAAGACCTTGTGGGCAGATGTCCTCATCAGAGGTCATTTCTACTAACTGTGGCTGTGTCACTAATTATTAGTGGGCGGACACTGGATTGACAGGATCCAGGTTTCTGCTCAGATCATTTGTCCTTCAGAAGGTGACTAGGCACATGTCAATAAGGGGTGTGTTATTTTTACTGCTATTCCTTGTAATGTTAACAAGTCACTTGGAATGGCGGTGACTGAGCCTGCTGCCTTGATGGGTTATCAGGATCAAAGTTTACACTGCTGTATTGTGGCATTTAGCATATGAAGACTAAATCTGTATGGTTAATAATGATATTCCAATGATAGTCCAAAAATAATCTCAAAATGCATTCCCTTATAAGGTACACATACTATATCTGGTGCACTTTACATAGGCGTTCACTTGCAGACTGCAGTTAGGTGTTATGTTGCCATGTGTACTTAAGGTGAGCAGCATAAAAGGTCTCGAGTGTATTTATCCAGTTTATTTGGATTCATTTAGCAGATGCAATTAGAGCAACTGTTCATGACCGTGATCAAGGGCATAGCAGTGGCAGCTTGACAGCTGGGTTTTGAAACCTGGACCTTTAATTCAGTAGCAAAATACTTAGACACTACACCAACCCAGTACCACCTCTCTACTATGTTAGTCCAGATCCCAAGTGTTCCAGTAATAGCTGACTTTAATGCAAGTGATTATAGGTTTATGTCTACAAGTTAAAGGCTCTTCTGCACTCAAATATCCAACAGGAGATGACATTTTTAGAGGATACCATTTTTAGTCTGTTTTGTTCTATAATTAAGTTTTTTGAGAGTCTTGTTTTGGTATTTTTGATAAAATATAAAATGAACTATTCTTTCACCGCTGCTAAGAATCTTTACAAGAAAAGCCATCTTGATTCAGTTTGTATGATCGATTGATCAAATATAGACATCAACATTGACTGAACAGCAGAATCATTTATTAAGTGTATGCATTTAAACATGATGTATACTTTTTAAATCTGGAAGCATTCTCCCTCTGTCCCTCTCTTTAGTGACCTTTTTGTGACAGCATTAACTACAGACAGCCTATAATCATGGTTTGAAAAATAGTCAAGTCAGATCTATTTATATAGCGCTTTTTACAATGGAGCATTGTCTCAAAGCAACTTTACAAGTTTAGATTATCTCCTTATAACTACGTCCAATCCCAAATTGAGCAAGCCTAGGGCGACAGTGGCAAGGAAAACTCCCTGAGTTATAGGAAGAAACCTTGGGAGGACCAAGACTCAAAAAGGGACCCAACCTCCTTGGGCGGCGTAGATGATAAATCTAAGAGCGAAACTAAAGTCATGGAGTCAAAGTTTGAATAAAATGTGAAGTAGGCCTATTAAGTGGCCTGGGTATGGTGGGGCTGGAGCTGATGGGTTCACAAGCTGAAGGGTTCACAAGCTTTCAAGCACCACTGTACCTGGTTACTGTTTTGAACTCTGCTTACAGATAATGGCATAACAATCATTGCTTTGTCTTACCAAATGGCATGCTGCCTGTCAGCTCACACACAAGCCAACTGCTGCAGTGCTGCTGCCAAAGTGTGTAAATTCCAGTTGCTGTCAGTGGAAGTGCTGACGTTGCAAGGGCCTGTGCTTGTGCCCTCTCTCACAACATACAAAATAAGTCTACGCTGTATTAAGTGTGCAGTCATCTCCTCGAAGTTCTCACTCGGGCCTGGTGCCTGAACTAAGAATGAGTTGGCCATCAAAAACCACTAGGGGGCAGAGTATTAACACAACATGGGGGATAGGCATGTGGTTTAATACTACTTTATATAGCGATATACAGTACGTGATTCATTCATTCGTTCATCTGTTCATTCATTCATTCACTGTCTTATTTGCTTGATCTGAACAGGGTCACAGGAGAGCCGGTGCCTAGGCGGCGGCATAGGGCGTAACGCAGGAACAGCCCTAGACAGGGTGCCAATCCATCGTAGGATGCATACACTAGGGGCAATTATTTAGAGACACCAATTAACATAACACACACACATGTCTGTGGGAGGAAACTGGAGGACACGGAGAGGGCATGCACATGTTAAACTTTGTCCGCTAGCCGGGAGTGTCGAGTGGGCGGTCTGGCTGAACTGGGCTTCGGTCCTCGTGATCTTGACTCATGCATCCTTGCCTTAGAATAAGGGCAGAGCTGGGGGTTCATAGTCAAAGAGTCTTATGGTGATCAGAGACGTTGGGTTGCTGTCTTCTGCCTCCCGTGGGGTTGCCAATGTCTCATGTGATCCCTCTTGGGCTTTGTCGTTTCCTACCAGTTCTCTCTTTCTAGCTATTGCTGGCTATAGCTTAATGTGATGCGGTGTCTCACATTGCTACACCCATGTGGCACATCAGTGATGTTAATAGCACTGTTGCTCTTTAATCAATAACTAATTACATTTTTCTGTTTTTCTCTCCGAGCGCTGGGTGTTTCTTGGACAGTGTTCGCGGGCAGTTCCAGCCCCAACAACGATTGGATGTTTCATCGCTGTCAGCTCCACTCAAGCTGCTTCCCGTCATCAGTCCAAGGGGCCCCACCATAAAACCCGGGGACAACTAATGCCGATGTGCGGTATGACTTCACATTTTTTATTCTGAAATAAACTTTGGGACTTCCATTGACTTTAGGTTGCGCTCTTAGATTTATCATCTACGGAGGGCCCCAAGTGAGGGGTTGGGTCCCTTTTTTGAGTCTTGGTCCTCCTAAGGTTTCTTCCTATAACACTCAGGGAGTTTTTCCTTGCCACTGTCGCCCTAGGCTTGCTCAATTTGGGATTGGACGTAGTTATTAGGAGATAATCTAAACTTGTAAAGTTGCTTTGAGACAATGCTCCATTGTAAAAAGCGCTATATAAATAGATCTGACTTGACTTGACTTGACTTAAACACAAGCTTATATACACTCATATACCTGTTCAACTGTTTATTAAAGCAAATAACTTATCAGCCAATCACATGGGTTCTATTTTTTGTCAGCAGGTGTGGCAAGGATTTGCTTGTACTAGTTTCCTGCCATCCATATGTGAATTAGATATATACAGTGGAGCAAAAAAGCATTTAGCCAGCCACTGATTCTCCTACTTAGAAAGATGAGAGAGGTCTGTAATTTTCATCACAGGTACACTTCAACTATGAGAGACAGAATGAGAAAAAAATCCAGGAAATCACACTGTATGATTTTTAAATAATTTAATTGTAAATTACAGTGGAAAATAAGTATTTGGTCAATAAGGGCACTAAATATCACAAAGGACAAAACACACCCAGGGTACCGGATGTTGCCTTCTGCGAGACGTTACAGACAACTCAAAACTAGGACAAACAGACTTAGGGATAGTTTTTACAACAGGGCCATTGCTCTGTTAAATTCAAATATGTGACAACATGTGGGTTTCCAGGAATGTTATTTATAATGTAAATATTCATATCTCATTTTATCAGGCCAATAGAAATGAGATATGAGAAGGCCAGTAAGAACACTACAAGGGTCATGTGCAATCTCTTTTGCTCTTGTTTTTGTTTTGTAATCTCTTTTTAGTTCTGTTTGAGTGTAAATATGTACACTAAATGTATGCTTATTTTATCTTACCTTATTTAATTTAATTCCATATATTTTTAGTCTATATTGTCCCACCGAGAGAGAGGGAGTTGCAATTCAATTTCGTTGTGCAAGTGTACAAGTACAATGTGCAACGACAATAAAGTTCATTCATTCATTCATAATAATGGCACCCTGTGCAGCCCACATCAAGATGACGCCCTGGACGGCTGCCCATATCGTTCATGCCTAAATCCTCCACTGACTACAAAAAAATGAAAATTTTTAGATTTGATATATTTTCATGTTACTAAATTATAATACAACTCTGTATTCAATACAGTTTTCAAAACAGGTGACCATTAGCAGCTCTCTCTAAATTATGCTCATTTTAAATCGACTCAGAGAACTACGTGACAATGATTATTGCAGATGATCAATTAGTTATAGAAACAAACTGAGTGAGTTTGTGTAGCAGTGAAAAAAAATAAAATTCAAAACGAACCATGTTCTGCAAGATGCCTAAAAAGGCTGCCCAGGCCTAAATAATGACCGGTATTTCTGAACATGAATGCTACACACGTTACACTATATTAGATTCTGCCTCCACACTTTCATGTGGTCAGTGGGACTGTGATGAGTGTCATGTGACACTGTCACTGCCACTGTCATGCAAGCCAATCCACTGCGATAACTGTCATGCACCGCTAGGGGGCGCTTTTCATACTGTCACAGGCCATTGCCATGAGTATTGTCATGTAAACCAAGCCACTGCAGTAGCTGTCATGTACCGCTAGGGTGCGCTTGTGACAATGACACGTGCCACTGTCATTGGCATTGGCATGCAAGGCAAGCCACTGCAGTAACCGCTAGGGGGCGCAGTGACAGTGAAGCGACAGTGAAGCGTCACGGTACAGTACACTCCTTGGTTTTAACTGCTGCTCCAGAATAGGCATGTGGTTTAATATTACTTTATATAGCGATATACAGTATGTGTTAAACATTCATTCATTCATTCATTCACTGTCTTATCTGCTTGATCTGAACAGGGTCGCAGGAGAGCCTAGGCGGCGGCATAGGGCCTAACGCAGGAGCAACCCTAGACAGGGTGCCAATCCATCGTAGGGCGCATACACTCATACACTAGGGGCAATTATTTAGATACACCAATTAACCTAACACACACATGTCTGTGCTGTTTAAACTGTTTATTAAGGCAAATAACTTATCAGCCAATCACATGGATTTTCACCATTCTCTAGGGTTTACATATGGATTAAATATGGATGCTGTTTAAATGTGAAGATTGATGCATAGTTTGCCTTCCCATCTGGCATATTTCGAAGCAAAAATGGCAAAGATTTAGCTTTCAAATGACAAATACTTTTAGAAGCATGCATACACTCAGAGCCATTTATGAGCCTCTTCTATGACCCCGTTTACACCAGGTCATTTCGTACGTCTTGAGTATTAGGATTGCATCCGAATGAAGGCACATAAAAATGTGACATCCAATTTGAATCTGATTGTTCAAACACAGGGGTGTAGCACCATGGTTAGCACCAAAGTAGCACCCTCTCTCACCACCCATAACCCCACCCAAGTACACACAAAAACATTGGTTTCACTATCTATGTCAGGCCTTTCCATAGGCATAATGATACATGTAGTTTATTAATACTATGCCCCATCCTTAACCCCATTCACCTCTCTCTGTCTCTCTCTCTCTGTCTCTCTCTCTCTGTCTCTGTCTCTCTCTCTCTGTCTCTGTCTCTCTCTCTCTCTGTCTCTCTCTCTCTGTCTCTCTCTCTCTCTGTCTCTCTCTCTGTGTCTCTGTCTCTGTCTCTGTCTCTCTCTCTCTCTCTGTCTCTCTCTCATCCCGATGTAGCCAGGTATTTACTGCTAAGTCAACCACATTAAACGATAGATCTGTGCTCAGGAGGGTCAAACCAGTTGTGCTTTTGAGGCAGGGGGTGGGAGATAAATTAAAGAACACAATACGAACATAAATAGAACTTTAAGGCTATTATGAATATATGAATAAATAAACAAATAAATATTTAAAGGTGGGGTGTGGTATTATTTATTTCTATAATCACAGAGAACAAAAGTTACAAACCAAAATAAATTTATATCTGAGGCTGTTATGTACTGTACAATACATTAATTAATATCTTTGTATCATTTGTAAATCTTGAAATCAGTCGTCTTGTCCCCTTTGCAGAAAAACAGCACCAAAGCATGAGGTTTCCACCTCCATGCTTCACAGTGGGTATGGTGTTCTTGTGATGCAACTCAGCATTCTTCTTCCTCCAAGCACGATGAGTTGAGTTTTTACCAAAAAGTTATATTTTGGTTTTATCTGACCACATGATATTCTCCCAATCCTCTTCTGGATCATCCATATGCTCTCTGGCAAACTTCAGACGAGCCTGGACATGTACTGGCTTATATTTTGTGGCTTATATTTTGAAGACTTACATATGTCTTGTATGTCTTCCATTTTCTTACAATTGTTCTCACAATTGATTTATTCACACCAACCTGCTTGCTTATTGTAGATTCACTCTTCCCAGCCTGGTGCAGGTCTACAATTTTCTTCCTGGTGTCCTTTGACAGCTCTTTGGTCTTGGCCATTGTTGAGTCTAACTGTTTGAGGCTGTGGACAGGTGTTTTTTATACAGATATCGAGGTCAAACAGGTGCAATTACTACAGGTAACGAGTGGAGGACAGAAGAGCTTCTTAAAGAAGATGTATACAGGTCTGTGAGAGCCAGAAATCTTGCTTGTTTGTGGGTGACCAAATACTTATTTGCCACCATGATTTACAATTAAATTCTTTAAAAATCCTACAATGTGATTTCCTGGATTTTTTCTTTTCCTCATTTTGTCTCTCATAGTTGAAGTGTACCTATGATGAAAATTACAGACCTCTCTCATCTTTCTAAGTAGGATAACTTTCGCAATCAGTGACTGGATAAATACTTTTTTGCCCCAATGTATAAGACAAATTGTTATTTTCTATTATAACCCTCAAGACCTCAGCCGTTAAAGCGAACAGACATTGATCAGATGAACATTAAACAGCACATACCTGTATTTATTTCCTCTGTGTAATCCCATGAACACTGCTGCTTCCATAGGTTTGCTGTTCTATGTTGTGCCATCCGTTTCACCAATGGCTGTTTGGTTTCCCCGATGTACAATTCCTGGCTATCCTCCTGGCACTTAACAGCATTCATTATATCACTCTGTTTGTGCTTGAGGACCCGATCCTTGGGGTGGACCAGTTTCTGGTCTAGTGTGATTTGGAGTTTTAAAGCCACCAAGATGCATGTTTGGAAAATATGTGCCTCAATTGTTCCGATGTTCCTGCCACATATGGAATCACCACTGGTTTACGCTTAGACTGCGGTTGTTGTTCTCTTGTCGACACGACTTCACAATCCAAGAAGGCTAACCTGTCTTTCTTCACATCCTCTCTGGTGAACTTGATGTGTTTGTCCACTGAGTTGATGTGGTCTGTGAAATGTGGTACTTTCTGAGATTTCATTTTAACTCAGGTGTCATCCACATATCTGAACCAATGGTTTGGTGGTGTTCCTGAATAGGACCTTAGTCCCTTCTTTTCCACTTCTTCCATATACAGGTTGGCCACAATAGGTGAAACTGGGGAACATGTTTTTGCCTATAGTACTGCTCTCTGTATGTGAAATAGGTGGATTGAAGACACAGCTCCAGAAGCAAACACCACCGAGTTAAAGGTGGTCCTATTTCTGAGAGTGGGGTCATGCTGTAGTTTCATTCGGACTACCTCTACTGCTTCAGCAACTGAAACGAACGTGAAGAGAGACGCGACATCATACGAGACCATTGTTTCATCCGCCTCCATAATGATGTCCCTCACCTTATCCACGAAATCCATAGTGTTCTGAATGTGGTGATCCTTGCTGCCTACCAACAGGTTGATGAGTGATGTCAGAAACTTAGAAATGTTGTTGGCCGAACAGACTAAGAGTATGCCTCCCCTGGGTGTAGACTGAAGACGTCATGCAGATGATTGACGAAACATTTCTCCCACAAAACCTTATGTCCAGATGAACTGATTCAACTTCTGGGATTTTCTCACCTGGATTACTGAGTATGCATCAATACTTATGTTTACATACATTTTTAGTTTTCATAAATTTTGTTGGGTAAAAAGAATCGCTAAAATAGCAGTAATAAACCCAGTAAAATAGCAAGACTCTACCATGCTGGTCCAAGTTTTGTTTATTCTGGCTAGTGCTGATCTAGTGCTGGTTTAGCTGGTGAACTTGAATGGTGTTGCTGGTGAAGCTGGTTGATCAGTAAACAGTTTCCTAAACACAGCATACTGTTTGTTGGGCTGTGCTGTTATTTAAAATACAAGGATTAACACAAAATAGTGTACTCCAGTTTACTTCAGGCTCTGTGAGGTACTTTCTGTTTCTTTGACGCTTAGGGATTGTCACCTGATTTCTAGTGAGTCGTGAAGTTATGCAAATTCTTTGCACGTCTTACAAACCCGGAAGCAACGATTCATCAAAACTGCGCAGAAGCGATCTTGAGACTGAAGTGTAAGGACAGGGAGAACGTGCTGCGCAAGTTTGTAGACAAAAATGTATCACTGGGTTTGTGCGTTTGTGGTAGCCACAGGCGTCATTTGGTATTTTTCAGAATTTAGTCAGACTTTATTCCTGGCGGTTTTTGTGCTGGGGTTTTCACTTTTATTTTCCGGGGACAGTACCAGCAGAAACAATGAATCCAGCACACAAACAGACAACAACTCGGAGGAAACAGTATGCCAGGTAGTCACACTTTCACTATAAATTGCATAACTTATATATTATTATCAACTCTGTTTATATGACAAGATCGGATATACTATACATTTACATGTAAGTCATTTAGCAGACAGAACGGCTTACAACTGATAAAACCCTAGAATTGTTGTGGATTGATCCTTGCTCAAGACCCGGACTTTACATTATTACTTTAAACATAACCCACTACACAGAGATACACAAGCAGAGACTGAATGTATCTCTATTTGCATTAAATCCTTTTCAGTATGTATTCAAAACATACACTTACTTATTTGATGTGTTATATTTAGTTAAAATCTTTCATAAATATTAAAGACGTTTCATATATATTAAAACTGGCACCATTAAAAACTCTTTACACTCTACAGTTCTAGCCTGGACTGTGAATGTTTAATCAATATGAATGTTAAACATTAATTGTATGTGTTATTAGTTTGTGTTTGGCTGTTACGGCTATTATTAAGTAAAGGTCAGAAATTGTCTAAATAATACATTTAAAACTTCCACAGAGTTTCTAAACCTTTCCGTCTAACAAATGATTTAAAATTAATACCAAGTTGAAAACAGAAACAAACACTAATGAATAGGTCAGAACAAGATTTTTACTATGCAGACCAACTTACAGACATTGTCTTGAGGTGGTGGGTTTTGGTCGCAAGGGAGCACTGGAGGTTGGAACCAGTACGGAGCCTATGATAAGTAATGATAAGTAAGTTAATGTTTATAAGTCAAGTCAAGTCAGATTTATTTATATAGTGCTTTTTACAATGGAGCATTGTCTCAAAGCAACTTTACAAGTTTAGATTATCTCCTAATATCTAAGTCCAATCCCAAATTGAGCAAGCCTAAGGCGACAGTGGCAAGGAAAAACTCCCTAGGTGTTATGAGGAAGAAACCTTGGGAGGACCAAGACTCCAAAAGGGACCCAACATCCTTGGGTGGTGTAGATGATAAATCTAAGAATGAAACTAAAGTCATGGAGTTATACTTCAAATAAAATGTGAAATATGCACATTGGCATTAAGTGGCCTGGTTATGATGGGGCTGGAGCTGATGACGGAAGCAGCTTGAGTGAAGCTGCAGCGGATGAACATCATGTGTGGGGCTGGAACTGGTACCTGAACACAGCTGAACATTTACATTAACCTAGAGTTGACCAAAATCATTAACACAAAGGTTATTTTATAATGAAGTGTTGAAAAATATCATGTAATTTAATTGAGTAATGGATTGAAAGTGAAAAGTGAAAGCAAAAAGGGTCAGAAGGGTCAGACAGTTAGATGATAGGTCATCAGACCAGACAACGTTTTCCAATCTTCTGTTGTCCAAATTTGGTAAACCTATGTGAATTTTACCTGCAGTTACCTGTTCTAAGATGACAGGAGTGGCACCCAGTGTGGTTTTCTGCAGCAGTAGCCCATCTGCTTCAAGGTTTTTTGTCAATCCTTTAAACAGATGGACTAAACTGGGTGCCACTCCTGTTAGCTAAGAATAGCTCCTTTCTCCCTGTGCTGTCATATAGACCCTGGTCACCCATGACCCTGTAGAAAATGAATGAATGAATGAATATGTTGAGGTGTGCTAGCCCACCATCGTAGGGACATGGATTCAAATCCTGGTAGTGACTTCACGCATGCAGACACAATTGGGTGTAGCTGAGGAATGGGAGGCTGGCTGGAGGAGCTCCATTTTCTAAAGCTCAATTTTTTGTCCAGTGTTTTATTTCAAAGTACATTGAAACATTAAATTGTGTAAATTTCAATAAAAATGGTAACAACGTTTTTTTTTTTTTGTGCAACCCAGCTTCAGTGTTTGCCAAAGCAGGTAAATTTGGTTAAGGTCATGACTCTGACTTTGTCATTCCAAAACACATGTTGTGTTCTATTTAAACCTTTCTGTTGATGAGTTTTTGAATAATGATCTTTCTTCATGAGAAAGTTGTTGTGCATTATTGCCAAAAGGTTCGTTTGTCACCTATCATCAGAGCACTGTCCCAGACATATTGTGAAGCCACTAGATTGATTTTTAAGATGTGGAACATTCAGTAGCTTTAGAGATCAGTGTTTGTATTCTCCCTACAAAAACATTTTTGTTCTAGAGTTTTTGCTGTCGTCTTCTGGTGCTCTTGCCACAGACTATTTCTTTCTTATGAAAGTAGTAACCGTACTGAATTTCCTCTTTTTGTCTGGTTGTGGGTTAGGCTGTGGTGGCACAGTGGTTACTGAGCTACTGACTGGAAGGTCCAGAGTTCGGTTTCCTGCATAGCCAAGGTTCTACTGTTTGAAACCCACAGTTGTTTGGCTTGGACATTGCAAGATTTTTTGAGTCGTAAGACATTCTGGATAACTGCATCTGCCAAATGGCTAAATGAACATGTATTATGGATTGCTGATCATTCACATTTTTAGAAATGGTTTTATATTACAGAGATGCCATACAGAGTAATCACATATGTTCAGAGTTTATAAACATACCATACATTTTTATGGTTCAGTTCAATAACTTGACAGGTGGTTACACAGGACTTACATTTATGTCATTTAGCAGACCCCCTCATTGAGAGTGACTTATAAGTGAAACAAATTTGACAATCCAAGCAGTTTTGGGTTAAGGGTCTTGGTGAGGCTCAAGGACCCAACAGTTCAACTTGGCAGAGGTGGGACTTGAGCTTTGGATCTTGTAGTCTGTAGTCCAATATCTTAACCATTAGACCACCACAGTCCTGTTGACTGTGTAAGTAAACATAAGTTACTTATTTAATTTAGACAGCATAATGTTTACACATTTTGTGAGTTAGTTATGTCTGCTCTATAGTAAATACTGTTGGATGTAAGCACCCTGTGTAAATTCTGTGTCAAAAAGCAGTGACATCCAGTGAGGTCAAGGGTGGGTGAGGCACTGGAAGGAGCCAGATTTACATATATATGAACCTCAAAGAGATTCAGTTATTAAATTCTCAGTAACTTGGTTTGATTAAGCAATGTTTTTTTCCCTATTTAATATTGTGTTCTTATTGCATGCATAGCTTGTTTGAGTCACGTTGTATTCCCCTGTTTGCAGTGTGTTTTTGGTGAGGTCTGTGTATGGGATCTAAGCCTGGTTTTCATTATCACATGGTGGAAAAATGTGGGCTGGAACAAGAAAGAACCCCTGAAATAAATTACCTAGACTATGGAAGGCGGTTACATGCAAATAAGAGGGCTACACACAGCATATTGGTGAATTGGTGATATTTTCCCAAACAGTCACAGGCACACCCAATCCGAGGTGAGGCAGACCTCACGGCTTCTGCATTTCATTGAGTCTTGCAAGGAATTACAGCCAAAATCTGCAATTTTGACAATAAAAACACTCAGAATCACAGAGGAAATGCATTTATTACACACACCAGAGTGAAAAAGCTTTGTTTAAAAGAAGAACAATTCAACGTTTCATTACATTTATTTTTTATTGGAATATAGGCTAACAGGTTACCGGTAGTTACTGCCTCACCTGCCTCTCCTGATTGCACGTCTCTGTCAATAAGCTTCACAATATTCACAAATAATGTTACCAAGCTGTTATTAATCTTTACTAATCTTGTAATTGCAGAAAAGTGAAGCACTTGGCACTGATGAGCCTGATACGTTACCTCAGTTTGATCAAGCAGCATTACACCTCTCACAGTTCCCTCATGTCCAGAACTCTCTTCATAAACGTGAGTAACCTTCACTCTCTTTGATTGGTTTTGTGTAGGCTAAACAGTTAACAATTCAGAATAAAAATGTACAAAGCTACCTATTTTCTGCCTGATGGGCTGTGTGAAGTGTCACATATTAATAGTTTAGAAGTTTGTGCATACAGTGATTCTTGTTGAGTCATACCATAATTTCAGTTACAAATGTTCAGGAGGGTAAGGGTCTTGGAGAGTACACTAATGCTGTGTTTCTCCCACAGTGTTTAAGTGTGTCTATGCTCAGTTGGTCTGTCCATGGTACACTGCTCCAGAACAGGAAGATAGCCAGCCACTACATAAGTCACTGTTGGTTGAATTCAACCTCATTATGGATCAGATCATTTACACATCCATGGACAAAGATCTCTCAACCATTTTTCTCAGCTGCATTCAGATCTTAACCCTGCACCTCCGCAGCTTAAAGCAGTCAGACAGGCAAGTGTGTGTGCGTGTGTGCGTGTGTGCGTGCGTGCGTGCGTGCGTGCGTGCGTGCGTGCGTGCGTGTGTGCGTGTGTGCGTGTGTGTGCGCGCGCGCGCGCGCGTGCTGGGGGGAGGGGGGGGGGGTTATGGTGTTGTTAATAATAATCCTTTCTTGATGGGATTTTTATCTCAGACTAATTTTAATTTTGCATTTCACCAAAAGTTATTTAACTCATTTTACCAGGAATTGATAGGACAAAAATAATCCAGTTAAACTAATTAGACAAAAGTATTATGTTTGGCAATCTATTTATTGAGGAAAATGTTCCAATATTATACATCTGGGAGTGGCAAAAGTATGTGAACCTTTACTTTCAATATCTGCTGTGACCCCCTGTGCATCAGTAGCTGCTGATCAGACCTGCAAGTTGGCGTGGGGGAATTTTAGCTCATTTAGCATTCATATAGGACAGCTTAAATAATGGGATGTCGGTGGGTTTCCTCACATTAACTGCTTACACAACATTTTTATTTTGTTAAGGACTTTGGCATGACCATTCCAAAACATTCAGTTTAGTCTTCTTTAACCATTTTTGGTAGAAAGAATTGTGCACTTAGGATTGCTATCTGCCACCCACATACTCTTGACATTCAGTTCACAGACAGTAGTCCAGATATTTGCCTTTGGAATTGGCTGGTACGGATCATAATTATTTAGTCCAGCAGTAACGGCACTTATAACACCCTACACCACCACCACCCAGTGCTTGTCTCACCTCTTCCCTATATTTCACACCATTGTCTTCTTCCTTTAACTTCCTCTGTCTGATCCTTGGTTCAGTCTTCACTCTCTTCCTCATTTTCACCTCCAAAGACATCCTACATACCATCATATACACTTTCACTTACCACCACTACCATTGCAGTTTCCAATCTCTTTCAGGTTGCATCACCTGCATAGGATATAGTCCAACTGTGTGCACCTTCCACCACTCTTATACATCACCCAGTGTTCCCCATTTTTCTTAAAGTATGTGTTCACTACTGCCATTTCCATCCATTTTGCATAATCCACCACCATCTGCAGTTCTCTATTCCTGTTGTTAACCCTGTATCTCCCCAACACATACTCATCGCCGCTGTTTCTTTCATCAACATGCCCATTGAAGTCCGCTCCAATCACCACCCTTTCTTCTTTAGATATTCTCTCCACCAATTCATCTAACTCATTCCAGAAATCTGCTTTCTCAGACACTCTCTTCACCTCCAATACACTCTTGGTATACACATACAGTAGGGCAAAAAAGTATTTAGTCAGCCACTGATTGTGAAAGTTCTCCAACTTAGAAAAATGAGAGAGGTCTGTAATTTTCATCATAGGTACACTTCAACTATGAGAGACAAAATGAGAAAAAAAAATCCAGAAAATCACATTGTAGGATTTTTAAAGAATTAAATTGTAAATTATGGTGGAAAATAAGTATTTGGTCAGTAAATTTGGTTCAACTCAATACTTTGTAACATAACCTTTGTTGGCAATGACAGAGGTCAAACATTTCCTGTAAGTCTTCAGCAGGTTTGCACAAATTTTAGCTGGTATTTTGGCCCATTCCTCCATGCAGATCTTCTCTAACGCAGTGATGTTTTGGGGCAACACGGACTTTCAACTCCCTCCACAAATTTTCTATGGGGTTGATGTCTGGAGACTGGCTAGGCCACTCCAGAACCTTGAAATGCTTTTCACGGAGCCACTCCATTGCCCGAGCGGTGTGTTTGGGATCATTGTCATGCTGGAAGACCAAGCTATGTTCTGTCTTCAATGCTCTCACTGATGGAAGGAGGTTTTGGCTTAAAATCTCACGATATATGGCCCTGTTCATTCTTCCCTTAACACGGATCAGTCGTCCTGTCCCCTTTGCAGAAAAACACCCCCATGCTTCACAGTAGGTATGGTTCAACTCGGCATTCTTCCTCCTCCAAACACAACGAGTTGAGTTTTTGCCAAAAAGTTATATTTTGGTTTCATCTGACCACATGATATTCTCCCAATCCTCTTCTGTGGATCATCCATATGCTCTCTGGCAAACTTCAGATGGGCCTGGACATGTACTGGCTTAAGCAGGGGGACACGCCTGGCACTGCAGGATCTGAGTCCCTCTCGGTGTAGTGTGTTACTGATGGTAGCCTTTGTTACTTTGGTCCCAGCTCTCTGCAGGTCATTCATCAGGTCCCTCCGTGTAGTTCTGGGATTTTTGCTCACCGTTCTCATGATCATTTTGACCCCACGTGATGAGACCTTGCGTGGAGCCACATATCGAGGGAGATTTTCAATGGTCTTGTATGTCTTCCATTTTCTTACAGTTGCTCCCACAGTTGATTTATTCACACCAACCTGCTTGCCTATTGTAAATTCACTATTCCTAGCCTGGTGCAGGTCTACAATTTTCTTCCTGGTGTCCTTCGACAGCTCTTTGGTCTTGGCTGTGGTTGAGTTTGGAGTCTGACTGTTTGAGGCTGTGGACAGGTGTCTTTTATACAGATAATGAGGTCAAACAGGTGCCATTAATACAGGTAACGAGTGGAGGACAGAAGAGCTTCTTAAAGAAGAAGTTAGAGGTCTGTGAGAGCCAGAAACCTGCTTGTTTGTGGGTGACCAAATACTTATTTTCCACCATGATTTACAATTGAATTCTTTAAAAATCCTACAATGTGATTTTTTTTTCCATTTTGTCTCTCATAGTTGATGAAAATTACAGACGTCTCTCATCTTTCTAAGTAGGAGAACTTGCATACTATGTATACTATGTTACTACCAAACAGGTACTATTTGGGTGGTGGATCATCCTCAGAACTGCATTGACACTGATGTGGTGGTGTGTGTTAGTTTGTGTTGTTCCGGTATGAATGGATCAGACACAGCAGTGCTGCTGGAGTTCTTAAATACTGGGCTCACTCACTGTGTACTCTATTAGACACATCTACCATATTGCTCCACCTTTAAGATGTAAAGTCAGAAACGGTAGCTCATCTGTTGTTGCAAAGTTTGTGTTAATTAACCTTTAATCCTTCATCAGTACTCACAGTACGTATGTCTACAGGATGCTGATGGCTGGACATTTTTGGGTTGTGGAATATTTTCAGTCCAGCAGTGAAACTGAGGTGTTTAAAACCACAAGCAGCACTGCTGTGTCTGATCCACTCATACCAGCAGAACATCAGTGTCACTGCAGTGGTGAGCATGATCCACCACCCAAATAATACCTGATCTATTGTGGTCCTGTGAGGGTCCTGGCCATCAGAGAACAGAGCAAAGGGGATGAACAAAGCATGTAGAGAAACATATGGACTACAGTCTTTAATTGTAGAACTACAAAGTGCTTCTATATGGTAAATGAAACTGATAAAATGGACAATGTGTGTAGAAACAATGAGGTGATAATGTTATGCCTGATCATACAACATGTAATACACATACAACATGTGTATTATCGGATTCCCATCGTTAAGTCAAAATATTGTAGCCGGGCCATTGTAAAATGCGGACTACCTGTACATAGAAAGCTATTTCAGATTCAGGTTGGGCAGTATGAGTAGCAGTTATGTTTCTTTTGTGAACACATTCTGTCATGACTTCATAAAGTTTATTTTTCATCTGGTCAGTTTGGTCAGTCATGCAATGGCGAATGGCAAGTGAATGGCGAATGGCTTTTTATTTTCTCACCCTCATTCCTACATTTTAGCCTATTGTTTGAGACAATTTAAAGATTACCATTTGTAAAGTCTATCTGTACATGTCATGTATTTAATCAGGTCAGCAGCATTCAGCTCTAAGTCTGAAGAGATGAATGTTCTCAGGATCTTCTCTGAAGCCATCATACACGGACTTTTCCCTCGTCATCTCTGGGAGTCAAATGTTTATCATTGTGCATTAAAAGAAATCCTTGCAACAAATGGTTAGTGCTATATTCTCTACCTGTATACTCTTGCATTGCTTCACAGCATGACCAGGAACATTCCACATAGCATATCTAGCACTGTCGAGTGAATCATTTGTTTTAATTGGTCAGTTAGGATTTAAAGCAATAATATTAATTAAAACAAATATGAAAACATTTAGTACAGTAATGTACTGTGCAATACAGTAATTTGTATCTTTGTATCGTTTATATAATTTTAAACACTTGGCAATAACCAAAACGAAAGAAAGGTAGCATGTTTTCGGCCTTCAAGGTTGCGATTTTCTTACTGTCAGCAGGTGTTGCAAAGGTTAACTTGTATTAGATTTGTATCATTCAAATGTTAATAAGGTACGGAGGGAAATCCGTCCTGCCATCACAGGTGGTGAGAGATGAGTTTGGCAAGATAACAGGGGGAGAGATTTTTATTTCCTATTATAATTCTTCAGATCTCGGGCATTAAAGTGAAACGGGCATTGATCAGATGGTCATTAATGAATGTTGTAATGTCTTCTGTCTTGTAGTTTACAAAGTATATGAACAATCTCACTGCATAATGTATTATGATACTGTATACCACCCATTCAAAAACTTAATGTTATGAATATGAAATGTTCATGAAATGTTCATGAAATGCTGATATGAAATGTTAAATATGGCATAAGACCAGTAGTACTTACAATAGCAGTAATTACTGGTCGTATCTAATATACTGTGTTATTAACTACAAACAAATTGCCTGTTACTTTTGAGGAAAAGTTAATATGTTTGTTTTATCTCTAGCGTTGTCACTTGTGACATTGCTCTCAGAGCCAGACACCTTGCACCAGCTAATTGTTCGTAAGCTAGATCAAGTGCCTTTAAAGAAGTTAACAGAGGAAGTGTATGACCCAACCGTTGAAGACACTTCATTCTCTAACTGGAGTGGGAAGAGAGACATGTAAGTTACATTACCACAGTATTGTGTGTATGTGTGATTTTGCTTCAGTGGTTGATCGTATTTTTCCAGGTTGCATGATGAGGTTGAGGAGAGTCAATTAGAAGATGGAAAACCTAAAAAGAAAGGTAAAATATATATTTTATAATAATTATACATTATACAGAGAATTGTAAGAGTAGAGGAGAAATGTACAGTTGCCTTTTTGTTTTGGTGGAAAACCTTCCGAGAAGGTGGCGACAGCAACAAAGGGGTGACTAACTGCATTTTAATGCCCATATTAAGTGTTTTTGGCTATATAGTGAATATGTGAGCAGAGAAATCACCTGTAAATTCGCCATGTAGTAGATACATTAACATGCATTTTGTGAATGTTCATACTTTCATTCTGTATTGTCTTCATACAGGGAACAAAATAAAGGACAGATTTTCTAAGGTCATTAGTGGTTTGCGACCCAAATTTAAAAAGAAGGAGAAAGGTATAATGGAGAAGCCTCAACGCATGCAAGCATCATTGCAGACTGATGGTGCAGTCAGCTCTGACGACACCGTGAGAGAAGAGAGAACTTTAATTGTTAATGAATTAAGATTTCACAGCTGCTCATAGGTCATTGCATATTTGTGTTTGCTCTCAGGTTGAAAGTGATGCAGAGTGGGATTCTGACGTTCACCTGGAGGAAATGATGGAGTTTGAGGTGTGGAGGGATGGGAAGTGGGCAGTTACTGTCACAAACGTGAGTCATATTTATTTACATACTTTCCAATAAGCTCAACACACAAAACATTTGCCACCTGTGACTGAAATACCTAATAGCGTGTAATACCCCCACAAGCACGAGTAACAGCTGGGGTTCAATTGGGCATGGACTGGACAAGTTTCTGGATGTTGACCATCAATGTTCAGTGTTCAGTCTTACTTACTGTTCCAGGTAGTCCCCATGGATTTCCAGGGGATTCACATCTGGGCATTTTATGGGTCAGTTCAGATGTGTGACTACTCCTGAATGTTCATAATGCCAGTCATATTTGCAGCCCTGTGAACCCGATAATTGTCATCTTGGAATACAGGGATAGGATTGTTTTGTTCCTCAGTTCCAGCAGCTCAATGTAGGAATTGTGGTTCAAATTTACTGTCATCTCATCCAAAGGACCCATTTCCACGTAATTAAAACACCAGCTTGAACCACATCTTACAAGCAGCCCTCACTGAAGGCTTCCTGAGGTCTTTGATGAACACGATGCATAGCATCATTCACATACAGGCAGTAACGTGATTCATCTGACCAGGTTACATGTTTCCAGCCATGAACAGACTTGCTCTTGCTGAAACGATGCCTAGTAGCAGCCTGACATTTTGCTCATGTAATGTTTTCAGTATGACGGGAAACCAACATTTTACATCGGTTACATTGGTGTGGGTCTTAGAAAATATAATGAGTCTAGTGGTGTGCGCACACAATGCATGTTGGTAGCCTATGAACCTAAATGAACATTTATTACAAGCTGTTTGTGTCTATAGTCATTTACAAAAAGATAAATAAATGCATCCAGATAGAGATGTTGGATTGCTGCAAAACTTGGAATGCAGTTATGTCTCAAGCAGATATGTAAATGATTACAGGTGTTTCCTGATTACCACACCTGTCACAAGAGGGCATAAAAATGCTTCCCCTGACCTATAAAAAGGCTCTCAGCATCTGCTTTTGGGTAGTGTACCTCTTGGTAAGAGATTGTTGACTGCTAGACATGCCTCAATGATGCACTCAAAGATAGTTTCCCCAGTTGACGAACACTGAGAGGGGGAGCATCACTGGACTGAGGGAAGCACGATGGTTGTTTCAAAGAATTGTTCACCACGTAGGCCGTTCTGAACCAGCTGTTAGCAGGTGTTGGGAGCAGTGTTTCCACACATGGCGAACATGTTAGGAGGGGGGATCGGAGATCCCTCCTGTAATAGTGAAAGTTGGAGCCCAATGTGCAGATCAGCAGGCGGACAAAGACGTGCAATGATAAATGGTTTATTATAGAATAAACAGAGTAAGAAAACCAGAGCTTGAGTGACTGCACGAGATCAACCGTCGAGCCGAGGAAGTGGGTAGCAGTAGTGCAGTCAACAGGAAGCAGGAGGAATGCAGCGGTGGCGCGAGGCTTGCTTCCATGAGGAGGGTCCGGACCCAGAACCAGCGGTGGAGATACAAGGGGCTGGTTGGGAGAAGGACAGTATAGTCCAGGAGCTGAGGAGAGAGAGAACTGTCTGTGAGTACCCAAAATGGAAATGAAACCGGCATGAGAGCCGAGAGCAAACAATCAGTACTCAGTAAAGAGCTAGTGCTAGGAGCTAAACAAAATGAATGGGTTGTAGAGACAGCAGCAGCACAGGCTAGATTAAAGCTGACAAGCTAATGCTAGCGGAGCCAAATACCATATGGTAGACGGATTAATCTGGTGATTTCTGGCAGATCGGCTAGCGAATTTTTGGAGGTCTGATGATTGCGAGTGATGAGTGGCAGCTGCAAGATGTAGGAGGCGTGGAGAATCCGGGAGAAGCAGCCAACCGATCTCTGGGGAAGCAAGCACAACACACACGGCGCACTCGGAAAACATAAACAAACGTGCTAAGGGCTCGTGTGAAAATAACGGAAAACACGCAAAGCGGAGGCGACCCAGAGCGAATCCTAACAGAACAGGCTCACTGTGAACTGGTGAACAGCTCAGTGATACGTGCAGCCACATGTGTCATGGCAGGGCTTCCAACTGGCATTTTCAGCAGGATAATGCTCACCCACACTCAGCAAGGGATTCCCAGAAATGTCTCAGCCAGGTTGCAACACTTCCTTGGCCTGCTCTAAGTTGGGCCAACAGGGTACTAGAGCCTCCTTTCCATTGTATAGTTTTCCCCAATAAACTTACAGTTTTGCTGTAATATTGCAATCACTTACATACAGTGGGGCAAAAAAGTATTTAGTCAGCCACTGATTGTGCAAGTTCTTCAACGTAGAAAGATGAGAGAGGTCTGTAATGTTCGTCATAGGTACACTTCAACTATGAGAGACAAAATGAAAAGAAAAATCCAGGAAATCACACTGTAGGATTTTTTAAGAATTTAATTATGAATCATGGTGGAAAATAAGTATTTGGTCACCCACAAACAATCAAGATTTCTGGCTCTCACAGACCTGTAACTTCTTCTTTAGGAAGCTCTTCTGTCCTCCACTCATTACCTGTATAAATGGCACCTGTTTGACCTCGTTATATGTATAATAGAAACCTGTTCACAGCCTCAAACAGTCAGACTCCAAACTCAACCATGGCCAAAACCAATGAGCTGTCGAAGGACACCAGGAAGAAAATCATAGACTTGCACCAGGCTAGGAAGAGTGAATCTACAATAGGCAAGCAGGTTGGTGTGAATAAATCAACTGTGGGAGCAATTGTAAGACATACAAGACCATTGATAATCTCCCTCGATCTGGGGCTCCACACAAGATCTCATCCCGTGGGGTCAAAATGATTATGAGAACGGTGAGCAAAAAGCCCAGAACTACACGGAGGGACCTGATGAATGACCTGCAGAGAGCTGGGACCAAAGTAACAAAGGCTACCATTAGTAACACACTACACCGAGAGGGACTCAGATATTGCAGTGCCAGGCGTGTCCCCCTGCTTAAGCCAGTACATGTCCAGGCCCGTCTGAAGTTTGGTCAGAGAGCATATGGATGATCCCATAAGAGGATTGGGAGAGATATATGTGGTTAGATTGAAACCAAAATAGAACTTTTTGGGGTTAAAAACTTCAACTCGTTCGGGTTTGGAGAAGAAGAATTCTGATTTTGCGCCATACCTTACTGTGAAGCATGGAGGTGAAAACCTCATGATTTGGGGCTGTTTTTCTGCAAAGGGGACAGGACGACTGATCTGTGTTAAGGGAAGAAAGAACGGGGCCATGTATCGAGAGGTTTTAAGCCAAAATCTCCTTCCATCAGTGAGAGCACTGAAGATGGAACGTGGCTGGGTCTTCCAGCATGACACTGATCCCAAACACACCGCTCAGGCAACGAAGGTGTGGCTCCGTAAAAAGCATTTCAAGGTCCTGGAGTGGCCTAGCCAGTCTCCAGACCTCAACCCCATAGGAAATTTGTGGAGGGAATTGAAAGTCCATGTTGCCCCAAAACATCACTGCTGTAGAGGAGATCTGCATGGAGGAATGGGCCAAAATTCCAGCTACAGTGTGTGCAAACCTGGTGAAGACTTATAGGAAATGTTTGACCTTTGTCATTGCCAACAAAGGTTATGTTACAAAGTATTGAGTTGAACTTTTTTTATTTTTTATTGTCCAAATACTTACTTTCCACCATAATTTACAATTTAATTCTTTAAAAATTCTACAATGTGATTTTCTGGATTTTGTTTCTTATTTTGTCTCTCATATTTGGGGTGTACCTATGACGAACATTACAGACCTCTCTCATCTTTCTAAGTAGGAGAACTTGCACAATCAGTGGCTGACCAAATACTTTTCTGCCCCACTGTATATCATCATTACTTTCATACATATAAGTTTCATTCTATTAAAGTAACTCCTGCTTGATGCTTTATGTTGTTGGCAATGAGTATATGTTAAAAAACAACATTTATTCAGTGATGACTGTTTGTCATACATATAACGTAGCGTATTGTGCATGTAATTTATGTGCCTTTTGTTGCTGTTTTTTGTCGGTTGCACCACAGACATACAATGGCACTTAAGTTAATGGACCCTTTAGAATTTTCTATATTTCTGTATAAATATGACCTAAAACAACATAAGATTTTCACACAAGTCCTAAAAGTAGATAAATTGTAAAGTTAAGTAAAATTGTAAAATTGCTTTGAGACAATGGTCCATTGTAAAAAGCTCTATATAAATAAATCTGACTTGACTTGATAAAGAGAACCGAGTTAAAAATGAGACAAGAATATTATACTTGGTCATTTATTTATTGAGGAAAATGATCCAATATTACATATTAGTGAGTGGCAAAACTATGTGAACCTCTAGGACTAGCAGTTAATTTGAAGGTGAAATTAGAGTCAGGTGTTTTCAAACAATGGGATGACAATCAGGTGTGAGTGGGCACCCTGTTTTATTTAAAGAACAGGGATCTATCAAAGTCTGCTCTTCACAACACATGCTTGTGGAAGTGTATCATGGCACGAACAAAAGAGATTCCTGAGGACCTCAGAAAAAAAGAGTTGTTTATGCTCATCAGGGTGGAAAAGGTTACAAAACCATCTCTAAAGAATTTGGACTTCACCAATCCACAGTCAGACAGATTGTGTACAAATGGTGGAAATTCAAGACCACTGTTACCCTCCCCAGGAGTGGTCGACCAACAAAGATCACTCCAAGAGCAAGGCTTGTAATAGTTGGAGAGGTCACAAAGGACCCCATGGTAACTTCAAAGCAACTGAAGGCCTCTCTCACATTGGCTAATGTTAATGTTCATGAGTCCACCATCAGAGATAACACTGAACAACAATGGTGTGCATGGCAGGGTTGCAAGGAGGAAAGCCACTGCTCTCCAAAAAGAACATTTTCTGCTCATCTGCAGTTTGCTAAAGATCACGTGGAACAAGCCAGGAGGCTATTGAAGAATGTTTTATGGACAGATGAGACCAAAAAACAGAACCTTATCCCAAAATTCTGTGAAACATGGGTGGTGGTATGGTCATGGTTTTAGGCCTTGTTTTGCTGCATCTTTGGGCCTGTATGGCTTGCCATTTCATGAAAATGTCAGGAACATCTGTCCATGAAACTGAATCTCAAGAGAAGGTGGTCATGCAGCAAGACAACGAGCCTAAGCACACCAGTCGTTCTAACCAAAGATTGGTTGAAAGAGAAGAATGAAGTTAATGTTTTTTGGAATGGCCAAGTCCTGACGTTAATCCAATCAAAAAGATGTTGAAGGGAAGGACATGAAACGTGAGCAGGATTTAATGTGAGGAAAACCCACCAACCATCCCAGAGCTTGAAGCTGTTCTCTTACGGAGGAATGGGCTAAAAAATTCTCCAAAGCCGGTGTGCAGGACTGATCAACAGTTACAGGAAACATTTTTAGTGCAGTTATTGCTGCACAGGGGGGTCACACCAGATACTGAAAGAAAAGGTTCACATACTTTTGCCACTCACTAATATGTAATATTGGATCATTTTTCTCAATAAATAAATGACCAAGTATAATATTTTTGTCTCTTTTGTTTAACTTGGTTCTCTTTATCTACTTTTAGGAATTGATGATATTTTAGGTCATATTTATGTACAAATATAGAAAATTCTAAAGGGTTCACAAACTTTCAAGCACCACTGTAGGCACAGTTTAAGAAACACGTTAGGATTACTGAGTGAATCAGCGAGCATGTAATTAACCATGGACTTTAAAAGCTACTTTAATTCCAGAGTGTTTGGGAAATACTTCTAAATTAACTAATGATCTTCAGATGGAGTTTACGACGTTCTTAATTCATGATTCCTAGGTTCAGACAAAAGCAGAAGATTTGTGTTTCATAATACACGTGGAGGAAAGCAACTACCCTGAGAATCTGCATTGGAATGTCATGAAGACCAAGTCAGACATAGTTCATTTTTATGATCAGTGCAAGGTAAGACGGAATGTTATGTTTATGAAACTATTGTAAATGAAATGTTTTATACAGTCGGAACTGATCAGAGAGATACTGTTGAATGTCCTTTTAGGATGATCTCCTGCCATCCCTATCATTATTAGTGGAGAATACAGACACAGTGATGAATAAGGAGGAAGCAAGAGAAGGATTGGAGAACTTCTTGCAAGTAAGTTTTAGATTGTTCGTGTCAAACAAATATAAAAACACATATTTTAGTAACATTATCTAATATTTTAGGCACTGGTGGCAAATGAAAAGCTTGGTCAGACTCAGCTGGTGTTCAAGTTTTTTGACCCAGTTCGAAGGATAATGAGTGAAGAAGAACAATGTGGTGGCATGCGGGTCCTATTGGATGAGATTGAATCCTTCTTTGCTAATTTCCAAGAACATGATGAAGTAAGTAAGGAGACCAAGTGGCAGCTAATGCATTCAACCACAGTACAGATTTTTAATCTCATCTAGGAAAAATAAAAAAGAACCATGCAGTCCAACTGGCCTAACTACCACAGACATTATCAGAACTTCTAACCAAAGCTAACCAGACTATACTAATCCAGTTTATAATTGGTGGGGCATCCTTCATCAAAATAATCTAGTAATCCTAGTTATCCTAATTGCATAAAACAGTGGTCATGTTTTCCAAGAGCATAAATTGAGATCTGGTTCTCATTCTTTATTGAATCCCATTTTTAGTTATAGGTTTGTATGTTCTGACTAAATAGTGCTGCTTACACAAACAAGCATTTACAGTTAATCCCACTTTAAAGTTCTGGGAACAGATTAGGCAATTGATGACTGATATACAGTGGGGCAAAAAAGTATTTAGTCAACCACTGATTGTGCAAGTTCTCCTACTTAGAAAGATGAGAGAGGTCTGTAATTTTCATCATAGGTACACTTCAATTATGAGAGACAAAATGAGAAGAAAATATTTAGGAAATCAATTGTAAATTAAAAATTAATTGTAAATCATGGTGGAAAATAAGTATTTGGTTACCCACAAACAAGCAAGATTTCTGGCTCTCACAGACCTGTAACTTCTGTCCTCCACTTATTACCTGTATTAATGGCACATGTTTGACCTCGTTATCTTTATAAAAGAAACCTGTCCACAGCCTCAAACAGTCAGACTCCAAACTCAACCATGGCCAAGACCAAAGAGCTGTCGAAGGACACCAGGAAGAAAATTGTAGACCTGCACCAGGCTGGGAAGAGTGAATCTACAATAGGCAAGCAGGTTTGTGTGAATAAATCAACTGTGGGAGCAGTTGTAAGACATACAAGACCATTGATAATCTCCCTCGATCTGGGGCTCCACGCAAGATCTCATCCCATGGGGTCAAAATGATCATGAGAACGGTGAGCAAAAAGCCCATAACTACACAGAGGGACCTGATGAATGACCTGCAGAGAGCTGGGATCAAAGTAAAAAGGCTACCATCAGTAACACACTACGCTGAGAGGGGACTCAGATCCTGCAGTGGCAGGCGTGTCCCCCTGCTTAAGCCAGTACATGTCCAGGTCTGTCTGAAGTTTGCCAGGAGAGCATATGGATGATCCAGAAGGGAGGATTGGGAGAATATCATGTGGTTAGATGAAACCAAAATAGAACTTTTTGGCAAAAAACTCAAATCGCCGTGTTTGGACGAAGAAGAATTCTGAGTTGCGCCATACCTACTGTGAAGCATGGGGGTGGAAACCTCATGCTTTGTTGCTGTTTTTCTGCAAAGGGGACAGGACGACTGATCCGTGTTAAGGGAAGAATGAACGGGGCCATGTATCGTGAGATTTTAAGCCAAAACATCCTTCCATCAGTGAGAGCATTGAAGATGGAACGTGGCTGGGTCTTCCAGCGTGACAGTGATCACAAACACACCACTCGGGAAACGAAGGAGTGGCTCCGTAAAAAGCATTTCAAGGTCCTGGAATGGCTTAGCCAGTCTCCAGACCTCAGCCCCATAGGAAATTTGTGGAGGGAATTGAAAGTCCGTGTTGCCCCAGAACATCTCTGCTCTGCATGGAGGAATGGGCCAAAATTCCAGCTACAGTGTGTGCCAACCTGGTGAAGACTTACAGGAAACGTTTGACCTCTGTCATTACCAACAAAGGTTATGTTACAAAGTATTGAGCTGAACCAAATTTATTGACCAAATATTTATTTTCCACCATGATTTACAATTAAATGCAATGTGATTTCCTGGATTCTTTTTCTCATTTTATCTCTCATAGTTGAAGTGTACCTATGATGAAAATTACAGACCTCTCTCATCTTTCTAAGTAGAACTTGAACAATCAGTGGCTGACTAAATAGTTTTTTGCCCCACTGTATCATTTTAGTTGTTGAATTGTTTCAATCAGCTTATGCCATGATTTTATTGCTGATGGTGATTTCACATGTGACACCTAATTTTATTTCTTAGCTTCATAAACTCCTCCATAAGCAGGAGGAGAAACAAGTTGAAATCATGGATATTTTTAGTATACCAGAGGCCACACATCAGGAAGAACTGGAAACAGCCCAGCCAGTGTTCATAGACCCAACTAAACAATGCCAAAATGAAGATGAGAATATGCTGGCCACTGATGGTTGGTATTCTTCCACACCTGAAAAAGCATTTGCCTGTACACTTGAAGAACAGGACGCAGGCTACGATGCTTATCTCAAATCAGAACAAATTCCTAAACGACACCCAGCTGCTGACAGCTTTCTTGAAAGCGATGGTGGTGACGTGGGCTATTACACAGTGGACAGCCTCTCTAAATATCATTCCGAAGGGAATGTAATCAAAAAGGAAAGTCTCACTGACAAAAAATCTGGAGGAATACCCAAACCAGATACGAAGAAGAAAGGATCCCAACCTGAAAAGGACATATGGAGTTTGCCAACGGTAGAGAAGAAAAAGTGGCGACAGTCTGATGCAAACAAAGTGATATTTGATTTATTGCGGGAAATTTCTGGTAGGTGATGAATTCATGTATTTTAATTATTTTATAATTGTGCAAAAACATTTAGCACATCCATAGTAAGTCTAATATGCTGGCATACGACAAACAACTTGTTACTGGTGGTGAGTGCTGCTATCTCACATAAATATGCATATTTATTGCCTAGGGCCATTCTAGTAATTGTAGTCACTGCAGTCATATTTGTGTAAACACAATTCTCAATTGGTTGTATGTGATATGGCACCCTATTGGGTTCACCTATTCTTTGCTGTACCCATGTCTTAGTTTACTACGGTCACAAATAGATCTAATACATTTTGTGTCATTATTAGATATTTTTAGTTGAGAAACTGAATGGTTGAGCACAAATTACTCAAATTTTGCAGTTGACAACAAATGCAAATAAAGAGCAAAAACAACATGTAAATGGACACATGAAGGCTCCACACTACAGACTGAACACCTCTCCCGAGGAATACTGAGACATGGGTGCCTGCCCCTGGCGATAGTGGAGGAAATTTGTAGAGTTGATTCAGAGGGTCTCAGCATTGGGCACTAGTGCTGTACCGACTGAACCACTCTGTTTTAATCCTTGCCTCTCGCGAAGAGAGGTCTTTTGGTTACGAGTTAAGTTTCAAAGATTACTGATGCCATAAAGTCAGGTTTTGGCTCACTGGCACCGTTAAGACCAGGGTTTTGATGTCCAACATACTGTGTTCGCTTTCAGTGAGTTTCCTACTGGGTTATCTTCAGTTTCGTCAGGGGCAGATGCTCCTCAGGACAGGCCCAGACGTCAGATCACAGGTGTCTCCACATTACAGTTTGTTCTTTAACCATGGCAAGCTGAGATCGTAAAGAGATGGCTGTAATGCAGCTAGGAGGGGCAGGCCATAAAGAATACTTAATCATGTTTTTACACAGACAGTTCCTTAATTTGTGACCTAAATATTTCAAGACTGACTGAAAAATTATAATTGCAAATTCTAACAGTTTAATATATAGCAATTATTTCTATAAACATCCTTTCTGCAGGGAATTCGTGTCTCTTTAAGTTCTTCAGGCTTGTTCTACGACCATTCACACCTTTGATAAATAAGTAAGCACTTCTTATTCATCTACTGAAGTATAGTTTCCTTTTGTTTAAAATGACATACAGTGGTACCTCGGTTCTTGACCACCTCAGAACTTATCGAATTCGGTTCTTAATGCATTTTGCCTAGCAAAAATTGTCTCGGTTCTTGTTGTTTGCTCGGTACTCGGCACACTTGCTTATACTTGTATGAGTTGAACCATGCGACTCGTTTTAGCCGAAACTCGATTCATGATTCACGAGTCAGTACACACTGATTCAGATTCACAATAGCCCTCAGAGAACATCTCCTCTGTGTTTATCATGTTTATTTTTGTTTTTCATGTACATTACTGTATTCTTAGTGCAAATAAGTCTAAAGTTGTGGATCCTAAAAGATTAGTTTATAAGAGTCAACCGATAACAGAACACTAATTGAATGCCCCAGAACACTGCAGTTAGCTTAGCAGCTAATAGAGTGAGTGTTTTGCTTTTACTTTTCACTTTCAGTCCATTGCTCCCTAAATACATGAGATTTTTCAACACTTTATTATAAAATAAGCTTTGTGTTAATGATTTTGGCCAACTGTAGTTTAAAGTAAGTGTTTTAAACATGAAATAGCATCTCATAGGTTCCACTATATACAATATAGACTGCTCTACAGAAAATTCAACCTCCTCAGTTCATGATACATTTAACTTATGGTGGATTTGTCGGAACATATACCGATTGCAAGTTAGGGAGCACCTGTACAATACAACTCCATTAATGCATGTAATGCCTTATACAGTGTGGATTTTCTGGGGGTCTGGAATGGATTAATACAATTTACATTTCTCCTTATGGGACAAATTAACCACGAGAACCGATTTACCACTCTATTTCTTGTTTTCACTCTCTTCTTGAACTTGAATCAAAAGACAAAAAGTGGAATATGATCCACAAAGGATATAATCTTATATATTTTATTTATGTGTTTTTTTTTTCTTATCAGAATAGTGACTTATAGGATGAACCTTTCAGAAGCACAGGTTGCTTCTTACATTGATGCCCTTTGTGAGAGCATACAGCCGGATGGGGATGTATCTCAGAAACCACTTCGTAGTGTTAATGAGAGGAATGAAACCAAGGAGAAAGCAGTAAAACTCCTGATTTCCAAGTGTATGTATTTTCTTATCTTGCTTTGCTGTATTTTATCTATGTCATGCTTTGAGTATTATTACCATTCTATAATTCACAGGCAGTGCAGTTCTCAATAAGACAGATGTGGAAAACACATTTAATAACTTCCAGAATGCTGAAGAAAACAAAAAGCTGATTTATGTAAGTGCTTTTTTGCCATTAGTAAATATTTTCAAACCATTCAAACAGCTCTCTAACCATTTGAATTGTATGCCTTTAGATGCTGCTGTCATATGTCCTAAAAGGATTTCTACCAGGAAATCCTGCTCTTGATGTGACATTAAAGAACTGTTTTAGGTCTTGGTTGAGATGAAATGTAAGTTTGTATCCAAAACGAATATAATGGATATTGAACGACTGAGTACATCTTGAGATCTTTAAAATAATACAGTGGTACCTTGGTTCTTGTCATTTATTTGTTCCAGATGGCTTGTCAAGAATTCGAAAAACGAGGAGTACTGAGCAAATTTTTTCCATAACGAATCATGTAAATTGAATTAATCTGTTCCAGACCCCCAGAAAATCCACAGTGTATAAGGCTTTATATGGATTAATGGAGTTGTATTGTACAGATACTCCCTGATTTACAGTGGGTGTATGTTCCAACAAATCCATCATAAGTGAAATCTATCATGAACTGAGGAGTTTAACGAGAGTTTGGTGGAGCGTTTTATACTGTATAATAGTGGAGCCTATGATAAGTAATGATAAGCAAGTTAATGTTTAAAACACTTAGAATAACATACAGTTGGCCAAAATCATTAACTTAAAGCTTATTTTATAATAAAGTGTTGAAAGATCTCATGTAATTTAGTAAGCAATGGATTGAAAGTGCAACATAAAAGCTTACTTTACAAGTATTGGTGAGCTCCAGGCGCTAGCATAGCTGCTAAACTAACTGCAGCCTGTTCTGGAGCATTCTATTCCTGTTTTGTTTCATTTGGCTCTTATAAACTAACCTTATTAGGGTCCATGGAGACTTATTTGCACTAAGAATTCAGTACTGTAGATGTAAAAACAATAATAATAAAGAAAAGCACAATAAAATTGTAATTTTTCAAATTTTATACAATTATAAAGATTGTACAAATTGTACAGTACTGTATTAAATGTTTTCATATTACATTTTAACTAGCATTATTATTTGAAATATAACAGTATGTGGAAACTATCTAAACTACTATGTGACTATGGAAATGTGACGGTCAATGCCCTGTTTTACAGATCATAATGTTTACGTTAAATGGCACATACCTGCATATTAATCATAGCTTTTCAGCTGACAGCTATGGCCTTGTGTGGGTTTCAGTCCAGCAGTGGCTCTGTGGCAGCCTGAGACTAGGGCTGTGACCAAAATGGCATACTTAAACATTGTGTACTAGATTCAGTCGAGTACGCACTGCTTGACTGTTAAAGCAGTATGTTCTTTCAGTATGAGAGTGTGCAGTATGTACAGGACTGAAAGATCTTACCAATGTCATGTGATGTATGATGTCACACCACCACTGTACAAAAACATAGTTGTACATAACCATAATATTTCTAATTTTTATTTTTGTGGTTATATCTTATTTACACTTGTAAACATCCGCCTCCTTGGTGTCCACCATTTTTTTTTCCTTAGCTTCGAACACCTCTGCTGCTTCAGCTGAATCATGGGATAGGATAGTGTGCCTTGTGTGCATACTTAAAAATGTCTCCCGATGCAGTACGTAATCATTGGACTTTTCGCATACTGTTTCATATGTACTATGTCTTCGGGGACACTACCTGGTCTCGCATACTGCTGGACAGTATGCGGTTTCGGACACAGCCTAGGATTCACAACCTTCTGATCACTCTCGCAGACCCTGCTGGTTACTGTGTTAGCCTTTTTTGTCTGTGAATGGAATATGCATTGTTTGATATCTGGTGAAAAAATGATAACTGGTGAAATGATATCTTTTTAGTTTTTGTTTGAATCAGGGCTCTATTTTTTTAGTTTTTTGTGCGAGTTAGAATTCCACATGGTCGCATTTTTTCGAGTGCATGATATTCTGTTTGTTTTGGTACCTCTGACGTACTCCATTGACCGATCAGGTTCGATTAACCCCTCCCTACCTGCACTTTCCCAGGCTGTGTGTTCATCAGCTATATACATGCGCATAGCACACAGATAAGTAAACAACAGAATCCATTATGAAAGTGGGAATACAAAATGATCCATAGCCGATTACTTACTTACTGTGGTAGCCTAGTGGTCATGGTATTGGTCTCTGGACCAGGAGGTCCAGGGTTCAAATCCCACCTCTGCCAAGGTCCTTGAGCAAGACCCTTAACCCCCAATTGCTTGGATTGTAAGATTGTATCAATTGTAAGTCGCTCTGGATAAGGGCGTCTGCTAAATGCTGTAAATGTAAATGTAAGAGATTAGGAATACGGTGATAATGAGATTGCAAGTTGCAGTGACTGTAAAAGTGCAGTAAAGGTGCAAGCATGGAGACTGAGCCATGGAAACAAAAATATAACTTCCAGCAGAAATGGCTGGTACAGTACAACCTCAGTATAACCACACATTAAGAAAATGATTCATCAACATGCATGGACATTGATTAATATAAAACATGGGTGCAACCAGCGTGACGACTGGTAAAAATGAGTCTTGAGCCTTGTGAATGTTATATATTGTGACTGTAAATTGAAACTGTCAAACTGTGAAGCTGTCGCATCAAACTGTAATAAAGACACTCCAGACACTTATGTTTCCCTCCTTTTTATTATCATTTTTTATTTATTATTTTATTTTATTATTCATAAAGTCACAAAACTAGAACATGTAGGACTCTTCTGTCTCCGGTAACAACATTCACTACTGAGTCTTACCTGGTTTCTGGAAGCAATGTCAACAGAAAACCATTTCATTGTAGGCTCTATGGACAGAGTTTCCAGGGCCAGGCAACTGCAGATTCGGTCAACTCCAGAATTAATGGCTTCAGCAATGTTCTATTAAATTTAATTCACATAAAAATGTATTCGTGGTGAACTGCATTAATATCACACTCAAAGTATAAGTGAAAATGTTAACAACTAACAACATGTATAAAAAAAAAAATTTCTTTTAGCAAGAACGTGTAGTTACTTGCAGCTTCTTGGCATAGGTAACTAAAGTTTCACTTAAATTCTCTGGTATTCTTGGATTCTATGATGCCATGTATGGAGGAGAAACAGCCCCACAGCAACACAGATCTTTCACTATTCTTAGCCGTGGGGATTTAGCTCTTTTCTGTATACCCATCCTTTTTACTCAAACCACTGACTACTTTGCCAATACCCTCTATTTTTGAGGAATGTAGTAGAACCTTTTCCAGCATTGTCTAACAAACTATAAAGCTCTTATGTATATGGTTAGATCAGTGGTTCTCAAACTGGGGGGTGCAGAGCTGTTGTGGTGGCACAGCAAGTCAGAGGAAATTTTGAGAAAATATGTTGAAAACAATGAATGTCGTTACACATTAAACTTTTAAGATGCATCATCAGAATCTAGAATCATTTACTAAGTAGTATAAGTACAGGAAGTACAGTGGTGCTTGAAAGTTTGTGAACCATTTAGAATTTTCTACATTTATGCATAAATATGACCTAAAACATCATCAGATTTTCACACACGTCCTAAAAGTAGATAAAGAGAACCCAGTTAAACAAATGAAACAAAAATATTATGCTTGTTCATTTATTTATTGAGGATAATTATCCAATATTACATATTAGTGAGTGGCAGAAGTATGTGAATCCTCTTGGATTAGCAATTAATTTGAAGCTGAAATTAGAGTCAGGTGTTTTAAATCAATGGGATGACAATCAGGTGTGAGTGGGCACCCTGTTTTATTTAAAGAACAGGGATCTATCAAGGTCTGCTCTTCACAACACATGTTTGTGGACATGTATCATGGCACGAACCACGATACAGTCCTGAGAACCTGGGAAAAAGAGCTGTTGATGCTCATCAAGCTGGAAAAGGTTAAAAAACCATTGAACAACAATGGTGGGCATGGCAGGGTTGCAAGGAGAAAGCCACTGCTCTCCAAAAAGAACATTGCTGCTCATCTGCAGTTTGCTAAAGATCACGTGGAAAAGCCAGAAGGCTATTGGAAGAATGTTTTGTGGACGGATGAGACCAAAATAGAACTTTTTGGTGTAAAAGAAAAGCGTTATGTTTAGAAAGGAAAACACTGCATTCCAGCATAAGAACCTTATCCCATCTGAAACATGGTGGTGGTAGTATCATGGCTTGGGCCTGTTTTGCTGCATCCAGGGCCAGGACGGCTTGCCATCATTGATGGAACAATGAATTCTGAATTATATCAGAGAATTCTACATAAAAATGTCAGGGCTTCTGTCCATGAACTGAATCTCAAGAGAAGGTGGGTCATGCAGCAAGACAGCGACCCTAAGCACACAAGCCGTTCTACCAAAGAATGGTTAAAGAAGAATGAAGTTAATCCAATCAAAATGTTGTGGAAGGACCTGAAGCGAGCAGTTAATGTGAGGAAACCCGCCAACATCTCAGAGCTGAAGCTGTTCTGTACGGAGGAATGAGCTAAAATTCCTCCAAGCAGGACTAATCAACAGCTACAGGAAACGTTTAGCTGCAGTTATTGCTGCACAGGGGGGGTCACACCAGATACTGAAAGCAAAGGTTCACATAAAGAAATAAATGATCAAGTATAATATTTTTGTCTCATTTTTTTAACTGGGTTCTTGTGTGAAAATCTGATGATGTTTTGTGCAGAAATATAGAAAATTCTAAAGGGTTCACAAACTTTCAAGCATCACTGTACAAGGAATTTCTCTTGGTGCAGTTGTCAACATATAGTTAAGGCAAATCTAAACCTAGAAATTAAACCCTAAAAAAACAAAGACTATAGAGAGAAATGTTGAATATGACATGATGAATACTGTATGTAATGCAGATCGAGTCCTGTACTGAAGTACTGAGGCACATATCCACAGCATATGTGGCTAGCAGCAAATATAAATGAAAAGTTAGCATATATTGAATATTAAATTAAATATGTAAATGTACTTTGCAAAGGGTTAAAGTGCCAGTGGGCACAGACCATATTCCTAAGAATTGTGTAATATGTGTTATGTGTGAGTATTAAAGTGTGTGTGTCTAAATGGGAGGAATGTGGCAAGGGTCCTTGTTTAGCAGGATGATGGCTTGGGGAAAGAAGCTGTGAAGGTGGTGGTTGGGGTTGGTGCGAGTCTTTAAGGCTCTCACTCTTGGTCTCTGCTGGGATGGAAACCGCTGGACGATGGTGTGTCCTCGGTAGAAAGGATCAGCCATGATCTTCCTCGCCCTCTTCTTCATCCTAGATGAATAGAGATCATCAAGTGTGGAGAATGGACAGCCAATGTGGACAGTTCGCTGTAGCTTACGCTTGATGTGCAGAGATGCAAACCAGACGGAGATGGAAGATGTGATGATGGACTATGAGGCAGCCCAAAGTTCTTGAGGTGACGCACGAAATACAAGCACTGCTGGGCCTTCTACATGACTGCAGAGGCGTGTCTGTCCCATCTGAGGTCCTGCTGAATGGTGATGCCCAGGAATTTGTAAGTCTCTGCTCTGCTGACTGTGATCCCCTTGTATTTCCAGTAGCGGCAGTGGGGTGGGTTTCAATCTGAAATCAATGATCATCTCCACAGTTTTTTGTGTGTTTAACTCCAGATTGTTAGCTCCACACCATGACACTAGTCGTTGCACTTCCTCCCGGTATAAGGACTCATTGTTGTTAGATATGAGACCAATCAGGATGCTTAATAAGTTTAGCAGAGTCACTGTCAGAAGTGCAGGAAAGAGAGTGTAAAGAGAGTAGAGCAGGGGAGAAAGCACACAGCCCTCTGGAGCTCAGGTGCTGAGGGAGAGAGGGTCCGAGATGTGGTCACCCACCTTCACGTACTGCTTTATTTTGGTCAGGAAGCTGTGGATCAAAAAGCAGACAGACAGGGGAACATTGACCTGCCACAGTCTGTCGAGGAGAAGGTCAGGAATGATAATGTTGAACGCAGAGCTGAAGTCTACAAACAGCCCATGGAGATAGGTGTTAGGGCCGTCCAGGTGTTGCAGGATGTAGGAAAGAGCCAAATTAATGGCATCGTCCACTGACCTGTTTGCTCTATATGCAAATTGCAGAGGGTCCTGGATGGCGACGATCATTATCTTGAGGTGTTGAAATAGAAGTCTCTCAAAGCATTACTACAGATGTTAGGGAAACTGGTCTGTAGTCATTGAAGCATGCAGGCACAGCAGACTCAGGGACTGATTGAAAAGATCAGTAAGGATGGGAGAGAGCTGTGCAGAACAGTGCCTGAGTGTTGCAGGTGAGACACAATCAGGGCCTGCAGCTCTTCTGTTTCCTTAGGACAATGCTGACCTACTGCTCAGAATGACGATGACGGGTGGTAGGGAGTTGGTTGAAGGTGTTGTGGATCAGGTGAGAAGAGGCTGCAGATGGCGAGTCGTAGACAGACATTGGTTATACTGGGGGACTGGGGAGGTGTCCATTGTCTTTGAAATCTTGAATAAATGTTATTGAGCTGGTTAGGCAGCAGGGGGGTCAGTTGGTACAATCGATGCTTTAGGCTTGTAGTTGGGGCTGTGTTACCCTAGTGGTTAAGGTACTGAACTAGGTCCAGGGTTCAAATCCCACCTCTGCCAAGCTGCCACTGTTGGGTCCTTGAGCCAGGCCCTTAACCCACAATTTCTTGGATTGTAAGACTGTATCAGTTGTAAGTTGCTCTGGATAAGGGCGTCTGCTAAGTGACATAAATGTAAATGAAATGTAAATGTTATGTTTTGGAGTGCTTTGCAAACAGAACAGTCACCTGAGGAGAACTGCTGCTCCAGTTTTTCCTTGTAATTGTTTTTGCCAGTTTTAATTCCTTTGTTCAGTACACACTTTGCCTGTTCGTATGCATCACTGTCCCCACTCCTATAAACCTCTTCCTTGGCTGTGTGCAGTTTTCTGAGGTTACTGGAGAACCAGGGGTTATTATTGCTGTGCACAAAGATAGTCTTTAAAGGGATGCATGTCTCCTCACAGAAGCTTCTGTATGAGGTCACTGCATCTGCATAATTGTCCAAGTTTTGATTTTGCTGAGTTGGTAGAATCCAGACATTCTCTTAAGTCCTCTACAACATCAGGAGGCCACACTCTCACTAATTTCACCTAAGGTTTTGTGGTTTTAAGCTGGCTTGTGCTGATGGGGCAACATAGACCCCGACCATAATTATAGAGTAAAATTCGTGGGGTGAGTAGAATAGCTTACTTCTTATTGTAAGAGTTTGCAGTAAAGAAGAGCATGTTCTGGCCATGACAGTTACATCCCGTCACCATCTGTGGTTGATATAAAAGCATACTCCTCCACCATTAGTTTTCTGGGTGATTGTGAGGTTGCGATCCACTCTGTGCAGAGAGAAATCGGGAAGATCCACCGCGGTGTCGGGAGTTGCGTTGTTTAACCATGTCTCGCTGAAGCGGAAGGCAGATGTAGTGGAGGAAGTCCTTTGTCGTTCTCACCAGCAGTTTTAATTCGTCCATTTTATTGCTGAGAGAGCACACGATATAGAGAGAATTATGGCGGGAAGCACCAGTCTAAAGCCACGTCTCCGGAGTCGTGCAAGTACGCCACCTCTAAATATATTAAAGTTTGTTGATATATTAATATTCAATATAATAATTATTAACATAGTAAATGTAAAGGATGATAGCTACATAAGAGTTATTTGGTAATTGAGCATTTCATAATCTGTATATTTGATTATTCGTGTCAATTATTCGACAGATTATTCGACTATCAAAATAGTGTTTTGTTGCAGCCCTAGTGATTATCAGTTAATTGATATTGCCTTTCTATTATATATTTTTATTAAACTTTAGTTATTCCAGTGCTGTATCTTTTAAATATATCTGATTGTGGAAGGTTCAGTTCTGGGACTTCTTTTTTCCTCTCTCTACACCCGGTCTCTCTGTGAAGCCACAACCTCTCGTGGTTTCTCCTATCACTATTATGCTGATGACATTCAACTCAACTTCTCCCTCCCTCCATCAGATGTGCAGGACTCCACATGTATCTCAGCATGTCTGGACAGCATCTCACCATGGATATCAGCTCAACATTTAAAGCTAAACTGTAGCACTACTGAGCTGAATTGCATTCCTGGAACTTGTCATATCCCTGGTAAACATCTCCATCACACCCTCTGAAAATGCAAGAAACCTTGGAACATTCTTTGAAAAAGAGCTGAGCTTCTCTGCTTATATTGCCAAACTGACCCAGTCATGCAGAAATCTTTTCTACAAAATTAGTAGAATTCAACCCTTCCTATCCATCCAGATGCTTGTCCAGTCCCTTGGTTGTATCAAAACTAGATTTCTGCTAATTAGATTACTACCACACAAGTTTAAAGGAA